>JAWMAG010000004.1:23852500-24265000 GCA_037013455.1 Ceratitis rosa
GGCCGCAGCGGCCATGTTTGCCGCACCACAAATGGCACAGCTCAATAAGAAATGGACGCAATTGCATCGGAAGCGACGGCGGCGGAATAGTAGCTCTGGCGACTCAAAAGAGTTGGATAAATTGGTGCTACAATCGGTTGATTGGGATGAGAATGATATCTATTGAGTGAGAGAAATGGTGTGAAATTATTGAAATTCGTAGTAAATGAAGGCTGCTGCGAGAAGTGGCTGCTTCTGACGAGCTGTGGTCGCTAGCTAGCTTGCTTGGAAAATTAGTAAAGCGCAAAAACAATTTTCATATAAATATACGAGTATACACTTTGCGTTTCTTGGCTTAAACGTAGGCATAGTTTTTCCATTCGAAATACATATACAAATACATACACATATAATATTAGTAATATACATACTCTAGCTATATACTCGATAATTTAAATGCATACATACATATAGTAAAAACAACAACAAAGTAAATAGTAGTAATAGGTAAGAGCGCGTGCGTTTAGGTAAGAGGAGGCAGAAGAAGAAGAGCGCTGAAAATTTCGGCAAGAGTTAATCACTTAGATATCGTAGCTGCATTAGACTTTGTATTAAGTAGGGAGGGAGTAAAACCATTTTTGGAGATATTTAACGAATGAAAGATTAGTGAAGAAAAATAAAAATAAAAGACAAATCGAACCTTTCTTTGAGTGCGCACATACCATACATACAAGCAGTACATATGTATTTATTTAAGTTACGTAATTTTACACATTCACACTGAAAGGGCACCTACACAGTTGACCTACCAAACTATGCGGTGTTCCAGTTTCATAAGTAATATTTAAAAACAAATTTTAATTTTTTGAAAATATTTTTTTAATTTTTATAATTCGATTAAAAATGTATAAATATATGTGAAAAGCAATTTATGTATTATATTGTACATAAATATGTAAACTCTTGTCTAAACATTTAGTATTACTCATATGTATAAGCAAAAAAGATTTTGATTTGGAAAATTCAATGTAGTATTTAGTTTTTACCCAAAAGAATTCTTAAAAACAAATTATTCAATTTTATTAGATTTTTTGTTAATTCTATTTTTTATTTCCTAATTTGTTTATGTAACTGTAAATAATGCAGCAAATTAATATCAAATGATTTTATATTTCTTATATATATATTTAAATTAATTTATTTTTCAACTAATTTTTTTATTATTTGTTTTTATTTTTTACCTCTGACTTTTTAGTTTATCACTATAAAAAATTCAACACATTAATAAAAAAAAGGTTTTCATTTTTTTTTTATTTATAATTATATATATTTAAAATAATTTTTCCCCAGTAATTTAATTTTATTTTATAATATAATTTATTTTAATTTATTTATGTTACTATAAATAATGCAAAACTGTAATATACAATTTTTTTATGTTTATGAAAAAAATCTACTTGGTGATGTCTTGCCTGACATGTTCATCCGCCTTTCAATTTTCCTATGTAGATAAAGAAATTCTATTCCAACGATTTCTATGTTGGCGAAGATGTGGCTCTCCACGTTAGTGGGAGTGACCAAATGTGTTTCCAAGTATATAGCCAATATGCAGTGGAGGATTGGGATTTGATTTATGGATATATGAAGGTCACATGTCTCTCTAACCTTCAAACGTAATAGGGTTCAATATTTAAGAACTTCAACACTGGCGCTTTTCGATCTTTAGTGCATAATATCTCACTTTAATTGAATTTTTCCATCGGTCTCTGTTTTGAAAGGTGGAGACAAACGCATCGCATAAAGTTCAGATTTCTTCCAGGATTTTTAATTTAATTTTTTCTAAATTTTATTTAATTAATTTCATCTTCTTTTTATTATTTTATTTTAATTTAAATTTTTTTATTTCATTTATTTTTTAATTTTATTTTATTTTATTTTATTTTGATTTATTCCATTTTATTTTATTTTATTTTGATTGATTTCATTTTATTTTATTTTATTTTATTTTATTTTATTTTATTTTATTTTATTTTATTTTATTTTATTTTATTTTATTTTATTTTATTTTATTTTATTTTATTTTATTTTATTTTATTTTATTTTATTTTATTTTATTTTATTTTATTTTATTTTATTTTATTTTATTTTATTTTATTTTATTTTATTTTATTTTATTTTATTTTATTTTATTTTATTTTATTTTATTTTATTTTATTTTATTTTATTTTATTTTATTTTATTTTATTTTATTTTATTTTATTTTATTTTATTTAGTTTTTTTTATTTTATTTTTTTATAAATAAAGAAATTTTGTATTATAAAAATTATTATAATTCTTTGTAATTTTATTTTTTAATATATTCCTTTGTATTTATTTTTCTTCTATATTTAAAGATATCTTAATTAAATAAATATTTTTTACCTATTACTGAGCAACAACAGCAAAAATGTTCAGTAATAATTTAGTTATCCCCAGCTAAAACGCTCAGGACAAGCTTAAATGCTTTTTTAACGATTTAAATGTGTCAGTATTTGTTTTATAAATTGTCTCACTATTTGCATCGAACTGAGTTCATCATTCATTAAAGTTGATCGAGCTAAACTCTTTTTCTATGACGAATGATCAAGCCGCCCAAAGAGTTACTCAAGGCTTTCAAAATAAATTTAATTTTTCTAAGTGAATTAAAAAAATGTTTTATAAAATTTTAAGAACCTAATAATATGACTTTATTAAATAAAGTATTCTATAATAATTGCATACATATATTTTTTATGCTTAAATTGAAAAACAATGAAAGTAAAATGTTTAATTAGCCACTGTAAATCGCTTCTGCTCCGCTCGAAGTTGTAAAAATACTTGCTTTAGGTTTTAAATTTTATAAATTAATTAATTTTAATTCTAATTTTAACTGTTAGTTATATATTTCAATAATGTATTTTCTGTATTTTTTAATAAATTTGTAATTTTTGTCTATTTTTAGGCGCTATCGTTTAGTATTAAGTTGATAAATTAGCTTGAAAGGAAATTTATATAATTTTTGTGTACAATTGTAAAAAAAAAATTAATTCGATTATTTTTATTTTAGCCAATTAATGCTTTTACTTTACTTTTGTATTATGTTTTATTACGCTTTCTTTGTGAATTTTGTATCAACGCTTATTGTTAGTTTAAATTTAGTTTTTCCTTTTTTAATTCTTAAACTTCATAGTGCAATTTATAATTTAAATACTATTTTTATAATAATTTAGTTTTTATGCTAAAAAAAATACAAATACGAAGTTAAGTATGCCAAAAAATGAAGAAAATAAAAACACCGAAATAAAATAAATATAAGAACTGATACAAGTACCAAAAGAAGAGAATTTAATTTCATTATTCAACTTTATTTTTTCATATATTTATTTATGGTACTTATTTATATATTTTTTTGATTGAAATATAATTTTGGATTTATTTTCTAGGTACATTTTCACAAATTTTAAATATGTTTTCCACCAATTTGAAAAAAGTTTTCCACTAAAGATATTCCATGAACCTGTTGTTCGTATATATACTTTGTGTTGGTAAATTACTAATTGAAGAAACCTAATTACAAAGGAAATCGCAAGCTTAAACGTTGGAAAATAGTTGTCATATTCATATTTAGTTACTATACTATTAGATTAAAAAGTTTTACTAAAAAAATGTCAGTGACTTTGTTCGCAAATAAGAGACTATACAGTTGTCTATATATATTTTCATAAGTGAGAGGAAACTTTTGAAGAACACACGAATAAAGGTCAATATTGTGGACTTAACCTTTTTGCGAAAATTTTAACACAAAACCAGTATAGAAATGAAAAAAAGTTGAACCTTTTGTTTTGTAATGAAATTTTCACGCAGACTTTGACATAAAAAATTTGTGTTCAGGACAAATGTTCCTTAAATGGATACAGCGGAGCGAAATAATAACACAAAAATATTTGAAGTAGTTGCAGATGGCAAAGTTGGTCTTTAGCCCTATGGATTTACAGTTCGGTATTTGTAAGCACTTTTCTGTACGCCTGTTTCTTTCACACTATTAAATTTGATCCTCAAAACTTAAAAAAAATAATTTCAACGCATTTACTTACTTTACCAATCACGAAAGAAATATGTTTATGCAAGACTTGCAGAGACCGTATTTTTTAATCTTAACAAAATATAAATTAAAAAATTTCTTAATATGCTTTAATATTAAAATAAAAAATATCAATTAAAGCAAAACGAAACACATATGTTAAACTAAAATAGAAAATAAAGCATGTAAAATAAAATAAATATAATAAAATGAAAAAAAAATAAATAATAAAAAAAAATAAAACTAAATAAGACATGAAAATATAATCAAAATGTAAAATAAAATATAAAATGAATAAAGTGAATAAATAAATAAAAATAAACGAAAAAATTAATATAAAAATAAAAATTGAAATAAAAATAAAATTATACGTGAAAAATTTCGTAAATTAATTAAATAAAATTAAAGAAATAAAATAAATTAAATTAAAAAAATTAAAAGTGAAGTAATAAATTAAATTAAATAAGGCAAAAAATGAGAAAAGAGGAAGAAGTAAACCAAATAAAATAAAGAAAATAATAAATACAAAATTAAAAATAAAATAAAACAAAATGATAAGTAATTAAATAAATTCAAATATAGTTAATTTTAAAGGAGAGAAGATTAAGTAAATAAAATAAAATAAAAATAAAATAAGTGAAAATGTAATAAAAAACAAATTTATAAATCAAACTAAATAAGATAAATTAAAATGAAAAGATAAAAATAAAATAAGTAATGCCAAATAATACATAATGAAAAAATTAATAATAAAAAAATATATTACATATAAAAAATAAACTGAAATATAATAAAATAAATAGAATAAAATGAAATAATTAAATTAAATTAAATTAAATTAAATTAAATTAAATCCTAATAAAGCAAACTGTAATGATATATTAAAAATTAGTTTTAAATTATATAAATAAAAATAAAATTAAAAATAAAATAATACAAAATGAAATGAAATAAAATAAATAAAAATGTAATGAAAATAAATTTATAAGTCAAACTAAATAAGATAAATTAAAATGAAAAGTTAAAAATAAAATTAAATTAATTATGACGGAATAATATATAATAAAAAAATTAATAATGAAAAGACATATTACATATAAAAAAATATTACATATTACAAAATAAAAAATAATAAAATAAATAAAATGAAATAATTTCAAATAAAATTAAATGAAATTAAATCATAATAAAGCAAACTGTATAGATATATTAGAAATTAATATTAAATTAAATTACATTAAAAAAATATTTTTTTTAAATAATTAATTAAACACACCTACATAAATAAAAAATTAAAATGTAATGAGAAATAAAATAATACATTAAATTAAATAAGACGAAATAAAACTAATTGAAAAAGATGAAGATAAGACAGAGTTAAATAAAAAATACTAATAATTAAATGAAATGAAAAAAATTAATAATCAAATAAAAGAACATAAAAGAAAGCAAAATTAAATTAAAATAAATAAAACAATATAGAAAAATAAAAACAATTATAATATGTTTACACGAGAACGAGGTGTCTGCGCAGCATCAGATGGCTCTTAGACATTGGGTAAAGACCATTTTTAACCTATTGCTCAATTTGAATACTTTCGACATTCTCCCTCACCCACTAAGATATAATAAAAAAAGCAACATTTTATTTCTCGCAATATTTCCAGGCTGTAAGTTCACCTCATTGTGTAATAAATCAATTTTGAAAATAAAAAAGCTCTTTAGTACAGTGAAAGCTTTCTGTTCTCATTGAATTTTGTGCATAAAAATATAATTATTTAAAAGCACTCCCAACGATATTTCTTTAGCACAATAGATACTATAAAATTTTATTTACAAAATATTAATTGCATTTATTTACTGTAATTTAGCTTTCAAAATAAATATGTATAAAAAAGCACATTGCCAACAGGCGATACACGAACACTGCCAAAAACAAATATTTTTGTATACATATATATATGTAACATACATATTTTAGTACATATCATAATTATGTGCAACAAATATTTCATACTTTTAGTACAGCATTTCTCCAGCTAAAAGTCAATGCAACAAAAAATCAATTCAACGCAGTTAAATTAACATAAGAAGAGCTCAAGATATTTTTTTCACAGAAATTTTCGAAAAATTATTTAAGTGAATGGCAATTTATAGGTATATTTCGTTTATTAGATTTTTTGCGAATATTTTAATTTTTTCGAAAATTTGTTAACGCATTTAATTATTTTTTTTTTTTCAACAAAAGGAATACCGCAAATACACACAGAAAACTAAAAAAAATTAAAATAAATTACCAAAAAAATAATAAAATAAAATAAATTAAAATATTTTTTTTTATTAAAACTAAACACAAATATAAACAACAGTATGTATGTATGTACGCATAAGTTTAGTATTTATTTCAAATGGAAAAAAGTTAATATTTAATTATATTAAATGAAAAATAAATAAATTAACATAACATAACATAGCATAGCAATGGAGCAGCAACAAATCTCATTACTTTTTAGAGGCAACTTTAAACTTTATGCTAAACTGTAAGCAAGTAAACGCTAAAACACAACAACAGCAACAACAAAAATAACAAACAACCAATTACGAGTCATGCAAACTAGCATTTTCTTATTACATACATACAAACATTACATTTAAAAATAAAAAAAACAACAAATAACAAAAAACAAAAAAAATCAAGCTGATTCAGTGAATAACAACAACTACAACAACTACCTATTGGATTATTGTATAACTAAATAAATCTTATTTTGAACATTTTGTGCTGTACCGTACGTAGCACATACAACCTAACTTACTTACTTACTTACTTACTTACTTATACATATATACATACTTACAAAACTACATATACATACTTATATACATGCGAAAACTGAGTATAATGTTGATGATGATAATGATGATGGATGAATTAATGAATTAATGAATTAATGAAATAAGGCAATTACTGCTGATGATATATATGCATACATAAATATACATAGATATACATACATACATGCTAAATTAGTATGTTTAAAGTGATAAGTAATGCTAAATAAAATTAATTAGTAATTAAAAAAATAATTAATTAATTTAAAAATAATAATAATAATTTCAAAACAAAATGCTTCAATATATACCATTAGTTAGTGAGCTGAGAAAAAACGTAGTAGAAGAAAAAAAAATTAAGTACATGCGAAAAATATGAAAAATGGAAAATAAATAAAAAATTAAATAAAATAAAATTAGTTTAAATTAAAAAAAATTAAAATTTTATTTTATTTAAAAAAAGGGAATAATGTGTGTAGAAAATTTTAAATATTCATTTTTTCTGTTTTTTTTTGTTTTTTTTTTTTTTTTGTAAACATTTCGAATGATAATTGGCTGTAATAAGTAGCCGTCACTGGTATACATACGACATACATACAAACATAAAAATGTATTATATGCAGCTCTAACCAACACACTGTTTTGTATATACATATATAGGTATATATTTACTAATATTACATATTGTATGTATGCATTGAGGGAATTTACTTAAGACGAAATGAAAAAGCGGTAGCAACAAAGAACGGCAAATGAAATTAATAAATTATTTTCGAGTAAGCGAAACTTTAAACAAAAAAAAAAAAAAAACAAAATAAAAAATACTCAATTTCTTTGCAGAAAATAAAAATGGTACTTAAACTACATACATACATGCATAATTAAGTACATATTTAAGTAGAAAAGGTAGCATCTTGCTGATTATATCTACTTGCATACATACAAACTAACATAAATATATACATAACTTAGTTTATAATGGCATAAGTCAAATAACACTAGGCGCTAGGCAACAGCTACAGTGGATAAAAAGTGAACAAAAAACACATAAAAAAAAATAAAATAATAATAACAATTCAAAAAATTATTAATTTATAGAAATAAACGCATATGAAAATTCTGAAAAATATTATCAAACAAAATGCGTAAGCGAAATATTGTAATTTTGAAAAAAGGTTATGTACAGCATTTTTGTAGTAATAACGTATTTCTCGATAAAAATTTTGAAGCAATTTAAATTATGTACATTTGGTACCAAAAAAAAAAAACAAAAAACAAAAGAAAATAGTGGGTTTTGGTATGCTTATAATGTAATGTATGTGCGTCATTTAGCGTGCACTGTGTAAATACATAGATACAAATTATCCATTTTACTGATAGTAAAAAAGCAAGAAAATTAAATATTAATACATGATACATGATATTGAAATGTAGTGTGTAATGAAGATTGCTTTTGGAATAACATTTTGTGTATAGTGTGCGCAAAATGTATGCGTTTTTCCAGTTAAAAGTCTCCAAGGTGCATTACTTTCTCATATTTTTTTATGAATATTTCCAAAATACTTCTAATAAGCATTTCAGATAGTCACTTAATTTAGGTGATTAACAATTTTTCTCAATCAAAAAATGTTATTTAAAAATTACTATAAAACAAAAACTAAATTAAGCGACTATTTGATATGCTTGATATTAACAATGAATAAAGATATTGCTAATTTTTATTTTTATTTAGTTTATAATTTTAAATTTTATTTTTATGTATATTAAACTTAATTAAATAGAATTTAATTTTTATTATTTATTATTATTATTTTTTTTATTATTTATTAAAATTTTAATCTTTTATTTTTTATTTTTTAATTTTTTCTTTATTTATTTTTATTTTATTTTTTTTTATATTCAACAACATTGTAATTTTTTAACAATTGATTTTATAATAGACTAATATCGATCAAATTTAAGGTGGTATTATTTCGGACAGTTGTTAAAACATACCTAAACTATACTTTCTGCCACTAGATGACGCATTAAACGAGAAATTACTCCACAAAATGTCAGTTATGACTCAAGTTATTGAGATAATGGCGCTTATTATGAGCTGCATTCGATTTTCGAATCTAGCTGGCTACCAAAAATCGATTATCGAGTACGAATTCGTATTTAAGCATGGATTTTTCAGACAAACCGAAGACGAAATTTTCCTCCGCTTGGTAATAATAGTTATAAAAAAGTGATTTTCGTTTGCTCTTTTCTTTTATTGATTTATTAGACATTTTCAATGATATTATGAAAATTTCATTAAATAAGAAGACTGGTTTTATTGAGAAAAAAATATCTGATAGAGAGAGAATATCAGGAGTTGAATATATTTGAGTCTTTCTATGTTTCTTTGCAGTCCTATAAAAATTGCATTTCCTGTGAATTTCTTGCAAAAATCTGTCGAGCCCATTTTCAAGAGGCATATTTTTCACTTTACCATTTTAGTTTTCTTAGTTTTGTTATTGGTTTAAATGTTCTCATAGGCAGGAGTATTTATTTATAATGAATTTCGGACAATAATTTTTTTTTTTAGTTTTTAAACCGGTTTAATAGTTTTTAAATGAGAAAGTAATCACTAAAAGAATTCGAAAGCTAATTATGATTTAACTACAATACATTAAATTTCCCAACAACGAAATGAGCCTAAAAGTATACTTAATTTTTTCAAACGACTTCTAAAGAGAATGGTTATCATCATCACTACTCCAAACACGGTTAGGGACACTTTTTAAGATTTTGAAATAAAAATAATTTTGCGATTACTTTTTTTTGGTTGTTCTTCTTAATAAAACTTAGTAATGTAGTTGATAATGAATCAAAATGCATGCGTATTATGGTATATTAGAATTTAAAGAGAGAAAAAAACGCTACTATAAGCAAAATAATTAAAACAAAGCAGTGATCACAAATAAATACTTTACTATTTGTAATAAATAAAAACAAAATTTTAATGCGAGAAAAAACTGAGAAAATAACCAAAAACAGACAAACATGTATACAAAAAATATGTATGTACATATATATGTAGTATGTGAGAAGATGAAATTGTAATTAGGCGAAAATACGAGTTTTATGTTGACATTAAACATTTTATACAGGCAAACATTTACATACCTATAACACATGCACACATTACACACACACACACATACATTTAAAATAAAAACCATACTCGAAACACTCATGGATTGTACTTATGTACATACATACATATGTATATGTAATTGTATAAAGCATTGTAGGTTTTTATGAAAAAAAAAAATTAAATAAAATATTTTATATAACATCTCTAACAATTCTACACATTAAACACACATACATACATTCTAAGCATAAACACATACACTAAAAATGGTGGCAATGTAAAAGGTAAATTTACGAAGAATATGGTATAGTTTTGTAAAAATTTGATGAACTAGTCATACACACATACAAACAAGTAAATATTGAAGTAAATATGCGAAAAAAAAATTAATTTAAAAAATCATAAGCGCATTTAGAAAAGCAGTAAATAAGTAGTAAATAGCAATTAGTAGGCAAGTAAGTATATAAGTAAATAATAATTACTTTTGTTAAAAGGTTACTTTGTGAGAAAATACTTATTTATAAAATAGTATGCGAAGCAAACAAAAAAAAAAATATTTAAAAAAAAATCCAAAAAAATATAACTAAGTAGTAGCGCACGTTCTTTTTATAACACTTTTACAACAAACAAACAAATAAATAAAAAAAATCATAAACTAACTATAGTTAAATATTGAAAAATAAAAATTAAAATTATAAAAAAAACACACAAGTCCCAAAAGCGTAAAGAAGTTGCATTTTGGCTTGTAGCAGTATCAGCTTAGCCATTTCCCCCCTCTCTAAATAAACACAAATGCAAATTCAGACTCACCTACGTAAATATTTCTACTAATAACAGCAACAACAATGTATGAATGCAAAATCTGTAATAAATAATTTAATGAAAATTGAAATAATAATAATAATAAATAACATATAACTAATTTTACACACAAAAAAATAACAACAACAATATATTAAATACAACTATTACATATGCGAGTACATAATTATTTGCAACTGCATACATATTCCAGCTAAATAGCGAAAAGTAAAAGCGAAATCGCGTTGTAGTGAGCTTTAGAAGCGTGAAAAATAAAATTGATAAAATTATTAATGCATTGAAAATTAAAAATAAAATAAAATGTATGAAAGTTGCGAATGAAATTAGAGGAAAATTATAATTTTTTTTCGATTATTATAAAAACTCCACAGCACATACATAAATATATATTAAGGTAAAAGTGCAAACTTTTTTTTTTTGCATTGAATGAACTTAAGAGGCCATAGCTACACAAAGAATGTGCCATAAATTTTTAATTATATTTTAAAAGCAAAGAATTTGTCTTCTTGTCATCAATTATTTAAAGAAAAATGTTTTTTTGCAACCCCTAATTGCAAAAATGATCATATAGATACACACTATATACATAGGCTCACTTATGTATAAAAATAAATATTTTTACCTTCCTACCCAAAAAACAATAATTATTTTTAATAATTATAAGTACTTAATGTACAGATTTTTTATTAACAAATTGTAACTTAAAAAAATTATAATTATTATTTAACAGAATTTTTGCACTTTCTTTATAAATAAATATTTTGAATTTTTTATGGACGAAGACTTGCTTCGTAAGCCAGTTTTTCTAAAACTTTTAGTTTTTATTAATTTACTTTTATAATTATTTAATTAATTGAAAAATAAAATAAAAAAATTACTAAATAAAAAGTTTCATTATTATTATTTTAAATTCAAAAAAATAGAAAAATATAATAATTTTTTTTATTTTAATATTATTTTTTTTAATTTTTATTAAATTTATTATTATTACGAAATAAACAATTTTAAATAAAAAAATAGAACACCAAAAATATTATTTATTAAATTATTATTTATTAAAAATTATTTTTAATTAAAAACAAAACACAAAAAAAATATTTTACTATTTTTTTATTTTGTTTAATATTTTATTAAATTAATTATTTTTATTAAATATATATATTTAATAAACTATTATTGTTTTTTTTTTGTAACATTTCATTAATTTAATTATTATTACGAAATGAATTGTTAAAAAAAAATTTAAAAAATTAAAAGAATAATAATTTAATAAATAATTTATTCTCTATATTTTTAATCGTTTAATTTCCACTGTCCTTTAATCTTAATTTTATCGGTTATCTTGGATAGACCATTCTGCAATATAGTGCCGTAATTTCGAAACCAAAAAGTGCACAAAACACGAGAGTCGCATAAAAGATCGTTACTACTCCACAACATCCTTGCCTTTTCCGCAGCATTCCTTTTAAGAAACTTCTAGTCTTCCTACATGGTATTCTGTCAGACAGTGCCCTACCAGAACTCCAAAACTTTTGGACATGTCCACTTTTTATAAAAATTTCCGTGATATCTTTCTATCGCACTTTTATCAGTTTGGTCTATATCGACGACAAGTCGTAATTTGATTCCACCTTAATGGATTCCTCGATTCCGCCCATGTTTGAGATAGTGTGCTCAGTTTTGCCATTTCTTCCAGGTCGGCGCCAGTCCAGCACCAATTTTGAAGTTTAGCGTAAGCGTGCCCAGTGTTTTTATTGCTGCCTGACTGTTAGTTGAAATAAGAATATTCTTATCTTTAAAACTTGCTTCGGTATGAAGAAAGGCACCACAATGGTCCGATAAAGAAGAGTCTTTCATGGGATGGTTTCAGGTGAGCACACCACTGCCGACTTCCCACTGACATCAGGGGTACAGAAATTATGATTCCATTCCTCTGTGCTTCTTTCTAATATAATAAGTCTAGTGTCATTTTATTTAGTATAACTTTTAGAGACTCTTTGATTTGTACTTATAAGTAAATTAGCATAAAAGAGTGCTATCTTACTGCTAATACGTATTGTATATATAGCTATTTTGCTTAGATAAGGAGCTGTTGTTTTTGATTTTTAATTGGACCGAAATTTCTGGAGAATTTCTAAATAGAAATTCGAAGCAGTTCGGCAGAGATAAATACCGTACGACGTCAGTATCGATGAACTTATTGTTCATAGAGAGAGGAGATTGACGATTTAACAGACAGTACTTACTACGAAATTTTATTCCATGGGCTTTTCTGTTGACGAAGATGTGTGTTCTCCATATTAGTCACCTGCCCAAGTAACTTTCAAAGTACTTTACGTAACTTATTTACACTGGCAGCTTAGGATTTGATTTGTAGACCTGTCTCTCTCGTAATCTCATATAATATTTTTAAGAACTTCAGCGCTGGCGCTTTGTGGCCTTTTAGCTTTTAGGGAATTCTTTCATTTTATTTTACTATTTGGAGACAAACGAATTTATTAATACGTTACACTATATTTTAATTTATTTCATTTTATTCAATTTTATTTTATTTTACTTTAATTATTTTATTTTATTTTAATATATTTCATTTTCTTTCATTTTATTCTATTGTATTTTATTTTGTTTTATTTTTATGTTTATCTTAATTTATTTAATTTATTTTATTTTATTTTATTATTTTATTTTATTTTATTTTATTTTATTTTATTTTATTTTATTTTATTTTATTTTATTTTATTTTATTTTATTTTATTTTATTTTATTTTATTTTATTTTATTTTATTTTATTTTATTTTATTTTATTTTATTTTATTTTATTTTCTTTTATTTTATTTTATTTTAATATATTTCATTTTATTTTATTTTATTTTATTTTATTTTATTTTATTTTATTTTATTTTATTTTATTTTATTTTATTTTATTTTATTTTAGTTTTCTTTTGTAATTTATTTTATTTTACTTTTTTTATTTTATATTATTTTATTTTATTTTATTTTATTTTGTTTTATTTTATTTTATTTTATTTTATTTTATTTTATTTTATTTTAATTTATTTTATTTTATTTTAGTTTTCTTTTGTAATTTATTTTATTTTACTTTTTTTATTTTATATTATTTTATTTTATTTTATTTTATTTTATTTTATTTTATTTTGTTTTATTTTATTTTATCTATTTTTTTTTTTCTTTTTTACTTTATTTTATTTTACTTTTTTATTTTATATTATTTTACTTTTTTATTTTATTATTTTTTTTAATTTTCTTTTATTTTATATAATACTATTTTATTTTTTTACATTATTTTAATCTATTTTATAAATTTCATTTTGAAAGAGAATCTTATATTTTGGATTTAAAATATGAACAATGGGATTTTTTAAATAAAATAAACTTTAATATATTTTGGCTTTTACTTTTTCGCTATTTTTAATTTTTTTTTACAACGGCAAGTGCAAAAATATTTGTTTATTTACACAGATCCATGGGTTGTAAGTTTTTAATATTTGGAAAAAATTATGAAATACATATATAGTATTTTAAGTTACAAAAATACTTTCGTATTTTCTACTACCAAATCATTTTGTATAAATATTTTAACTTATTTTGCTAAATTGGTTGGATATATAATACACTAGTTTGAATGTTGGAAATTCAGCAGTATTAGATTTTTGCATAACTTGTATATAGCACGTACATACATATAAATAAAAAAATGTAATTATTTTGGTTTTCCCCCCAAAAATGTTTAAACAAAGGAATTTTATAGTTTTTATTATTATTTTTTTTTTCAATTTTATTTACGCAAAATTCTATGCTTTCGTGAGAAAAAAACAAACATTGTGATTTGGTACAAATTTTTAAATAATTATGTAAGCAAACAATTAATATACTTAGAAGTTATAAACAAAATATTAGAGGACTTAAAAAATCTTGCATACACGTAATAAAAGTAAAGTAATTACGAAAGAACGTAGCAACAACAACTCATTAACAAAAGCTGTATATTGAATTTGAAAAAAAGTATAAAAGATATGAATGATAAAATGAAATGAAATGAAATCAAATTCAATTTGTATGATAGCGAAAGCATTTGTAGTGAAAATGTTATGCTAGAACGCATTAATTCGATTATTCAAGTAAGATTAGCTTTGAAATTTTATTCTAAACCTATACTCAAGCAAAAAAATACATACTAAAAATTAACGATCAAAAAAATAGAAGATTACATTAATAGATAAAAAATGCATACATACATTTATTGTAAAATGTGAATTAAGGAAAGAGAGGAAGAAGGTAATGCAATGAAAGTAAGAAGAAATCAACATTAAAGACGGTTTGTGCATAGTGTAAATAATCATACTACAGTTTTATAGTTGTACGAAGAAAACATTTTAGGTTTCTCAAAAAAGAAAATTTTCGAATGCATTTATTTTGATTTTTTTTAATTTTTTGACACTTTCACTCTATGGGAAAGAAGCTCAATTTAACATTATAGAAAATTATTTTTTGAAATTAATTATTTTCTTCACATTGATAATGCTCTTCCCCTACTAATAATTGTATTTGAAATTCTGAAACAATTAGATTTTGAAGATACGAATAACTGCCTTCCGTTGTTTAATTATTATTTAAAAAAAAAAAACTCATTTGAAAAATAATAAAAAACCATTTAGAAACTCTTAGTAGAATCAGCTGACAGGTTCACGATAATCGGTACAATTAACTAGAGTTACCAACAGTTTCAGCCAAGCGATGTTTGCATATTTTCCGCAAAGAGCCAAGACTCTTTGTTCACTCAGAAATATAGTTCTATGTAATTCATGCATTCAAAATGACTCAACAAGAGTAAGACTGTCTACGTAGAACAGAAACTTCAATAGAAAGATCTTAAATGAACATTCAGACGAGTACTTTATCAGGGTCTAAAACAAAAATAATCCTAAATAAACTAAGCATTAACTTTTGAAGTGAAGTGAGAGCGACGAACTCGCTAGAAGTGGAACAGTATTAACTACGATAAAATCTCCACACGAAGTAGGCACACTACCTATTTCCATGGCAAACTATCAACTAAGATCGGTTTCCATCAGAAACCACATGCCATGTAAACAAAAAATATCTGATCATTAAACGGAATGCTCATTAGCATCACAATCGGCGTAATAACCGGACATTATCCGATGAGGATTGACTTTAGGAGGATGGATTACTTCTATAATGAGCTACTATCGCATCGGTAGGAACATAGATGAAGAGGAGTCGGCTCTGCCACTCTCCAGCTCTCAATGTGTCATGCAATCTTTGCTCAGAAATTTCAACTTTGGCCACCTTACAGAAATTGTTTCAGCAATCTTGTGGATTTCATAAGACATTCTGACTAGTTTTCAGTTCCAAAAAAGGTTCAGAAATCTGAGTATAACATTATTACGAGTCTCTGTTCGGTGAGAAATTACAGCAAGTCAGACTCTTTTAAAAGTGATCCAATAATGCCCTCATATTCGAGCAAGCAGGGGAGCAATGTAATCATACAGGCTGAACCTCTTTAGATGATAATTCAAGAGACCTTTGGCAATACTCGAACACAGTTGAGATAAATTTTAATAGCTTTCACTTTTGCATAGGAAACCAAGATATATGTACGTACTCAATAAATTCTTCAAAAAATTGAGTTAAAAAAATTATCAATTTCAAAACCGTCAAATAGATCGAAATATAGAGAGACTTATTTTCTATTGAATGGAAAATAATTTAAAAAATATGTTTTTGATGTGATGACTAAATTGATAAGAGAAGAGATTGACTTATGGCATTGCTAATATTTACCTCAAGCGATGTTCTTTACGGTTTATTTTAAATATGTCAAACTGGAAATTTCAATAATTTGAGAAATAAAAACACTCTAAATCAAAATATCTGTTCCAAGAGAAAATCCGTGAGTAAATTATGTGAATAAAATGAAAACTACTGAAAAGCATTCAAGCCATTATAAAACTTCCAAACAATATTTTTAACCTAAAAAAATTATTTTTTTTTTATATTTTAAAATTTTTATTTAGACTTTTTTATTTATTAAAATTAAGCATCAGAGATTTAATGCAGCAATTATAAATATGCATTTATTAATCATCAGCATTACCATTTTTTATTTTATGCCACAGTAAATAATAATAAAAACAACAACAACCAAAGCACAAACAAAAAAAATCTAATTGCAACTTCATTAATCAACTCTTCATACTCAGCCACTATCACTTTTGTAGAATCAACTAGTAACTAAAAATATATACATACATACATACAGCAAACTGCATTCATACATAGTCATATACATACATATTATATATAAATAAAAATATATAGTAAGTACATACTAAAGTATATACATATATGAACAATTTTAACTCTCAGCTAGAAAATTGGATTATTTTCCAAACCAAAAAAAAAACAAAAAAACAGAACGAACGAGCAGAAAGAATTATAAAATAATAACAACAAAAAAAATCTTAAAAAATAAAACGTATGCAAAAAAAAATAATTAATAATGTTATTAAAAATAAACTATATTAAGAGATATTATTAGAAACTAAATTTTAAAGTTAATAGTATTATAAAAATATATTAAAAAAACAAAAAAAATACTTCTTTTCATTACACGAAATATATATTCAAGTGCTTCTTACATAAAAAACAAAAAAAAAAACAAAAAACAACATACATACATTATAATATTAATCATTAAATTAAAACTATATATATAATTAATAAAAATATATACACATGCATATATATTACTTATAAATGATTAACAATACTATTTAAAGTAAAAACTAAAACAAAATAAGTCTAATTAGCGCTAACGTTTAATTTATAAAACAAACAAAAAAACACGAAAAGAAACAAAGCAAAGCAAATAAAATTCACACAACAAAATAAATGAAATAAATAAATTACACAGCAAGAAAAAAAATCGTGTGAAAGTGAATGAGTATTCAAAAGTAATCGCTTTAGAGTTTTACAACAGTAAGAATTATTAGAAATGATTAAAAATTAAAGAAAAAAGTTATAATAAAAATAATTACATACAAAATAAAAAAAACACTTGTTTCCGTTATATTTAATATGTAATGGTTTGTTATTTGGTAGAACGACAAACATGAAAATAATTGCTGTTAATGTCAAAACAATCTTTTTTACTTATTTTATTTATCATTATTATAGATTAATTAATGTAATGTTTTTTTTTATAATTACTATCTATTTTAATATTAAGTTTTCTTTTTTGTTAGTTTTTCATACGCTTTCTTTTTAGCTTTATTTATTGATTTTTTATACATTTTTATTTCTAATTTTTATTCAAATCTGTTTGGTTTCTATTTTATTTAATTTTTCATTACTTTTGTTTTTGAATATTTGTTAATCTCTTTTCTAATTTCTAAACATTTATTTTTTTATTAATTTAAATGTTTTTATTTATTTTTTTCTTAATTTGACACTATTTACTCTTAAATTGTATTTTTGTATGCTTTTTTTCTAATTTGTATTCAAGTATTTTATTTTTTTATTTTTTTTTAATTATTCATTATTACATTTTTCTTTTTTGTTACAAATACCATTTTTTTAAACTTTTGTTATTTTATCATGGGTAGATTTTTATTTGTTTTTTTTTTTATATACTCTTCTTTATTGTCAAATTTATTTATACATTTTTATTTATGAATGTTTAATTTAATTTTTTATTTATATATAATATTTTTAGTTTCAATAAAATTTAATTTTTCATTAGTTTTATTTTTTAATGTTTGTTAATCGCATTTCTATCTTTTAAATATTCGTTATTATTTCATTAATCAATTTAATTCTCTTTTTTTTACATTACTTTAATTGTATTAAATTTCAATTATTCTATTTATTCCACGACTGCATGGCAATCGAAAAATTCCACGCTAATTGAAAAATTTCTATCGTTTCGGTTGAAACATTTGGAAATATTAACGTTAAAGCAGTTATCCAAATAAAATTCGTTTCGTTTTTGCCCGAAACCGAAAGCTGTCGTTAATGTTCACTCGCGAACAGATAATGTTAAACATTAAAATTGAAGTGAGCTGTTAAATCATAGCAAGCCGCCATTATAAAATTAACGCTAACGATTTTATTTCGATTTGAAACGAAACGATTTCATTTCGTTGAGTTAATTTTTCTTGTTAGCGAAACGAAATGATATCAATGCGTTTGTTGAGCATCTCTAATTTAATACTTTTTTTTCAAATTAATTTATTAATATTTAATAATTAATATTTTCTTTCTTTCATGTTTTTAATTTTTTTCTTTTGTTTAATTATCAATACTTTGTCATTTTTGTAAAAAGTTTTCATTTATTTTTTGTTAGTTTTTCTTTATTTTAAAATTGTTTTTAATTATTACTTTTACAATTTTTTCTATGTTTTTAGTTTTAAGTTTTCCTTATAATTTTTTTTATTTTTATTTTTATTTTACTTAATATTTAATAATGAAGTTTGTTTTATTTCTTCTTAATTTAATTTTTTTTATTAATATTAATTTTTTTATATTAGTTTATGTATTCTATCCTTATATTTTTTTTTGAGAGTTTTCGTTTTAGTCCTTTTTTATTACTTTTTCTTTACTTTAAAATTGTTTTTAATTCTTTTTTGATTTTTTTCGTAAACTTTAATGAAGGTTAATAAATTCTGTTTTGTTGTATTTTATTTTTTATATATAAGTAAAGTTAGTAGTTATATTTCTTTTTCAATGTTTTTATATGACATTCAAATTTCTTTGCTAAGCTAAAAGAAATGGAAAATTTTTAAACACACACACACACACTCACACTCCTTGTAAATACACGAATCCATTAAACAGCGCAAATTTTCTTCTGCGAAATCAATTTTACATTAACCGTTATTAACCCATAATGCTGGTGTACGACAACGTAGACTTGCACAGAGTGGATATACTGACAGAAGATGATAAGAAATTATACGTAAATTACGAAAATCAACGAGACTTCCAGTGAGTGCGAGTATAAGAAACAGAAAAAAAAATTATACAAATTAAATACATAAAATACATAAAAAGTAGCTGAAGAAAACTAAATAAAAACAAATAAAACGAAAAAATTTCTAAAATTTAAACAGAATTTAGAATTTAAACGCTTCACCATAATAATCCATAGATACTACTATTAGCAACCAATATTTATTATAAATAAAGGATATTGTATGATAAAAGCAAATATAATTTTTTTATTTGAAACCAGACTTTTTAGTTACAAAAATAACAACAACATTTAATTAAGTTTTCCCAACATCAAGTTGCCCTTCAAACACCTGTCACACATCACTCGACGTAATTAATTATAATTTTAGTTTAAAATATATCATACTAACGATAAATAAAAAAAAATTACCGTTAGGTGAAACATTTTATGGCAGCCAACCGGTTGTAATTACGATTAAAGAAACTAAAAATTGGAGTAATTTTTGAATAAAAGTAGCAGTTGTGAAAAGTAGTTTTTATCTCCTATTTTGCAGAAAATAAACAGTTTTTGAGACAAAAACTCCATAAAATCAAATCAAATTATGAACAAAAATGATGGACACTTTTAAAGTGCTTAAAGTTTGAAGGAAAGGAAAAAATTAAAAATATATAAAATTAACGATTAAAATACTGTGAAGTTTATAGTTAGATGGCAAAGTCAATTGAAACTTCATTAAACCCAATAGTTTAAAGAAAAAATATTAAGAAAAATAGGAAATAAAAAGCAAAACATTTTCATTGAATTCCACAAACAAAAATTTTAGACGCAAAATTTTTTAGTATGTCCAAAAAAAATGTGAAATACAAAATTAAAGGTTTCAAATTAATTCATTTGATTTTGTATTAAAAAATCAAATATAATCCCCTAAAATTAAAAGCAAAATTAATTTTTAGTTGAGAAAAAAAAATTTAAAAACGTTCATTTTTTATTTTCGTACTAAAAAGACATAACAAATACCTACACAATAATATCGTTTACACCTTCGCATCAAATAAAAAAATTGTAGATTACAAAGCAAAAAAACTACACATAAAAGAATCGTTAGTAAAAGACTGAGCTACATAGAAAAATACAACAAAAACGTAAACAAAAAATTAATCTAAACAACACACAGTAAACTGTTAAAACAAACCATAAATTACATTAAAAAACATAACGACGTATTGACAACTTTGACTTCTGCTAAAGAAAAATAACCTAAAAATTAGTTTTTAATAAACACTTTCAGTAAAAAACACACTTTAATTTTTTTTTTTTATTTAACACTCACACACTTGTGCATACACTTTCATATGTATAAATATTTTATACAACGCAGTAAATTAAACCAAAACAAAAAACAGTTAAACAATAAACCTGGAGCTTTCACAATAAAGTGGGAGCTTTCACAATTAAGTGAGAGCTTTCACAATAAAGCAAAAGCTTTCATAATAAAGTAAGAGATTTCACAATAAAGCGAGGCTGTATCGACTTTTTTACATTTAAATTTCAAAAGTACATTTCTCTAAGCCTGCAATTCGTGAAACTTAAGAGCTGTTTGTTCTATTATGGTTATACCAATTTTACAAAAATAAAGAATAAGTATACTTTCACCTCTTAGTTAGCTTTCGTTGGAAAAATAATCAATGAAAGCCTATTTACACATTCATCCAAATAAATATTTTCTTTCACCCACTACTCAAGTTTTGAAATTAACGAAAGAACTTTCGTTGGTTTGTCGGTTATTTAAAAGAGGGTAAATTGAGAACTTGACCACCAACAGATACATTTAAGCCATTTAGTAGTCTCATTGCGCATTCCGGCATAACCTAATAAATTGTTAGCGAACAGTTTGGTCGATTTTCATTCTTTTTTTATCCACCCATAAGTACAAATTTCTCTTGTTCTTTCTTGTTTTCTCGCCTTTAGTACTCTTCTGTGCAAAACTCTGCACTCCGCTGAATGACTTATACCTAGTTTTTGATGATTAAATCTCAGAAAAGTCTATACAGGAATCCTTACGACCAACAGTAGCAGTAGAGCTAAGCAGTGGTAAGTAAGATAGATCGTATCCGCTGAGTCGGTATGTTTTTAGCTAATTGAGTTGTATGTTCTAATTTGCTTAGTAAACACTGGGTTAAAGTTTGGTTTGTCTGTATACAACCTGCCAAACAATAATTTTGTGATACGTCTTATATTAGAAGTACTTTGAAACCTTAAATATTCTACTAGTGTCATCATATATCCATGTGACTCGTAACCTACTTCATTTCAACAGTACGAGTATGTTAATTACCTCCTTGCATGTGTAAAACTTAATACGCAGTAAGCTTATGTGAGATAAGCCCTATTTGGAAGAAGAAAAAATTTTGAAATTAATTTTTCCCCATTTAAAGAAAGTTAAAACATGGAAACAGGTGCTCAGTTGCTGTTAATTTGGGCATGTCCATTAGGTAGCTACTTAAAGTAATTCCTTATCGCAAACCAACTAAGGGTATAGTGCCCGAATATCTATTAACGTCCAGTAGCTTCTTGGTAATAGTTGTACAGGAATGGGCCCGTTTGTGTCCTAAATGAAATATTGCCTGGCACCTGCTTCAAGCTTACCTAACTAAGTAACCTAAGCTAACTTAATAGGTATCGCCTTTGTGGAACAGTTCATACGAAAATTAAAAGCATGTGTAAGAAGCCTGACAGAAACTTAACAACTACTTGTTCTACAATAGAAGGAACTCACGTGTCTAAAAAGACCCTCCTAGCGTTGTAAAAACTTCAAAACATCTTTTGTGATTTTTTCCACTTTTCTATTGCCGAAACTTCTGCCCATTTATGTAATTATTTCGTAAGAGTTTAATGGTCAGGAAAAGATCCAAGGAAACAACAAACTCGCGTGCAACTTTTTTCAGCCTTACATCAAACTATATAGAATATTTCGTAGGTTGTGAAACAGGAGAGGTTATAGATGAAGTTTATTGGTGCTTACAGCGGTATTTCGTCTACGCTTCGCCCTGTTTCGCAGTATGCGGTTTGGCCTTTATATCACAAGTAGGGAGTGAGTCTTATCGATCTCAAATGTCTTCAGATATCAGAGATACTTTAATTTATTGAGCGCGTTTAGAAATATTTTCATTGCTTTGTGACCTCCGCACGAGGGGCGCAGTCCCGAGAACTAAAAAAGTTCAGACATAGAGCAAAACCAAATCAGCTGATTTAAAAAGGCTTAATCCAAATATAAAAAGGTATTAATTAATTAATTGAGAGTTTACAAATTGTTTATTGAATATGAAAGAGCGAGCCAGATATGACAAATATGCCAGAATGAGAGTTGAAATCACATATATAGGTTTTTAGAAACAAGAGACAAAAATGGCTGGACATTCATACAAATCGAGTCTATTATTATTTTAATCACGAAAATTACACCAAGCATTTCTCTGCGACCAGCAAGAGACTACTATATGGAAAAATATTGTATTAAAAGTACTAATGCAAATCCCTCAAGGCAAGAAGAAGTTGGTTTTGAATGCAGTAGTAGCTTTGAACCCAAATTCCAGGAGATAACCCTGAACCAACGTATTCAAAACATTTTTATGTATCGCTACAGAGGTTGCTTTAGGCCTAAATTAATATGGAATGTGGCCTTGGCGCCGATTCAGTGACTCAGTTTTGCTTAATATGTGGAACATATGTAAGAGACCCTTTGCTAAGGTCAATATGATGAGAACGTTTCTTTCTGAAAGTAAGGCAGGGACTAATCTGTTCGGAAATATTGTATTCATAATTCAATTTGCTTGATATCTAGAACATAGATAGCTTTTGCTCTAGGCTAATATGTGATAAACACTTTTTCTTTCTCATATATTCTAACATTAAAGTTTATAAGTTATATTAAAAGAAGCTAAGTAAAACCCTAATAAAAATCTTAATGGAACCAGCTTAGAATTTAATGCGGGCGAAGTTGCGGGCATCCTTTGGTATTGTATGAACAGCTTAAGTAATACATATAAGTATCTTTGAATTCCTTTGACAACCATTTTACAAACGCTAATATGTCTTTGACTTCACACCAATATGAGTGAAGAATTTCAATGTAGGGTCCATAGTAATACCCAGGTCAGTAAGCAACGATTACCATGTAGACTTGGTGAGGAAGTTCCCTTACGTTTGCTATGATTTAATTCTTGAAATAAGTGGATACTTTTAAAAATACCAAAAATACTTAAATTCATAAAATTTTTATACCGATCAACCGAAAAACGATTTCCAGCAGGGCCAAAGTCCTCTCACTAATCCTTTCATCATTTCAAAACAGTTCCTAAACGCATTTACACAACGGTTTTATGAAAGCAACAACACAAAACAACAACAAAATAAAATGATACTGCAACAACAATACCAAAGACACTGCACACAAACCAAATACAATATAATTTACATAACAAAACTCAAAGAGAAAAACAGAAAAAACTTTCCACTAACTGTCCAATACAACAAGTAAATCACTAACAGTTTCAGAGCATTTACAAAAACCAAAAAGAACAACAACAACAACAGCAAATAACAGCATAAACACTGCGATTATTGATTTAATATATTCAATTATTATATAATATTATTAAAAATAACGCACAATGTAACGCATTGAAACAATAAAAAAAAATTGAAGAAAAATAAACGAAATGGAAAAATTAAAGTTAAATTAAAATTTAAAAAATTATTAAAAAACACAACAACAAACACAAGCAGATTAATTAGTTATGTACCGTTAAATACGTAAATAAACGAAAAGTTGTTTTGAATTAATATTAAAGAAGAAAATGCGAAGAAAAAACATAAAGTAGTAAAAATGGTAAAATGGGTTAAGTAAAGCAACCCAGACAAACCACAATGAACAATGAAGAACACAAAAAACAAAAAATAAATAAACAAATGCTGCTTTTTTATAAAGCAAACTAAATGCTAATTTATAACAAACCAAAATAGTTAATAACAATGTAAACGCGATAAGTTGTAATTAAATATAAAAAATAAAAGTATAAACAAAATGAAAAATGAAACAAGAAACAGGCAAACAAAATAAATATTAAATTTAATAATAGAAAAAGTTTCAATTGCAAATTTTTGCTTTATAAGCTTTGTTGATACAATTTGCTCTTTATATACATATATAAATAATATTACATAAGAATATATACGACGACTGTAGACTATGTTTGGTTATATACAATACATATTATATATATATGTATATATAAATATATTATATATTTAAATGCAATGCATATAAACATATTTTCTTACACACATACATTACAAAATATGCAAAACATTGGCGCTGAAAATGATTTTGGAATTCAAAATTATATGCAAAGCAAAACAGAAAAAAAACCGTTGAGTTCGAAATATAAGGCTTTATTAAGTCGCAAGCACTCACACATATACAAACACACACACTCACACACAAAAACAACTAAAATAAAAATTTACAACTTGAAAAATTAAAAAAAAACCAAAATAAATTAGCGGCAGCGCCAGCAATGATGACGTACATATTTATTAAAAATGAAAATAAAACCAAAAAGAAAAAAATTATTATAACACACACACATACTAACAAACATATATATACATAAGCAGCTAACAAAATAATTAATTGCAGTAAAAAACTGAAAAAGTAGCGCATTCAAGCATTAGGAAATCGCAAGCAAACCTATTATATAACTAATTATTAACTAAAAAAAAAAATAATAATAATAATAATAACAATGCAGAAAATATCAAAGAAATATTGCAAATTTCAAGTGAGAACTATGATAAACAGTAATAATGCAACAAAAAAAAACAACAAAACCAATGAAAATACATGAAAAAAGACACGCAACTTGCCCAGAGGGAATGCAAATGAAGAATTATTATTACTGAATTGACTAATTAATGAATTAATTATTATTATATTGTATTATTAACTGAAATATTTAGATGAAATGATAAATTCTTAATTATATATAATATTATTATAGAAACTTAAAAGTAACAAAACAAAAAGAAAATTACTGAAAACAAATATAGAGAATATTATATTAAAGAAAAAAAAATAACTAAAAAATTTGTCTTTTCTTACACAGAGAAATATTGGGCAAGTACAAGTCAACCATTATTTTTTTTATTTTTACATTAAATCGAAGACCTTATTTATCACTGTTAGAGTGGAGGTATCCGTCTCGTAGGGACAATCGATTTTCACAGGCATCTCTTGAAGCCTACTCTTCATCAGCGAAATCAAGCGACATAGACAGGAACAGATGGTAACTACGGTGCGAGGTGAGGACTATAAGATTTATGCATAAGAACCTCCTAACCAAGCTCTCGAAGGTTCTGGCGATATGTGTGGTCTCACGCTGAGCGCTTCTGGGCGATTGCTTCCTTTATACGGTCCGAGTTTGACCACAGGGGAGCAGCTTAGATCGGATGATTTCTTGTTAATCTCACTAAACCAAAAAAAAAACCTTTTTGGCCATCAATTCTAGCTTGGAGACCGTTTGTGCCAGCTCACTGTAAGTTATCCACTCTCCTTCACCAGTCACCATCCGCTCCAGAAATTCATCGAATTAGTTACGATTCAGCAGCAATTCGCAAATGGAAATTTAGTTCATGAGGTTCTTCCCGTCTTTTTCAAGTAATTTCAAACTATTTTTTGAGTAATGTTTATCTCCTGGGAAATCGAAACAGTGCTCGCATACTATCAAGCACGATAATTTCCATTATTTTATTGAGACTTTCGACTATTGGCCTTCCCACCGTGGAGCAACTTTTATATCAAAATTACTGGAACGAAATCGACTAAACCAAATTTGGTCATGGTTGACTGTTACAGTAATAGGACACACATTTTTAGCTGCCTGTCTTGCATTTTCACCTTTATCGTAGAAGAATTGTAGAATATAGCGTATTTTCTCTTTGCTGGTGTCGATCATTGACATGCGCTCCAACACTACTGAGTTAAGTGATCAACACTCCTCCCATTAAATTTTTTAGTACAAAATATTATCTTGCCAAGGCTACCTAGCGTTATCCAATCCCACTTATAGAAAACGAGATACAGATCATTAAAACCATCTTTTGCAAAAATAATGAATGACTTGTTACTTGAACAAATGAAAATCACGCAAGTATCCTTCAATGACAATAAAACCCATATTACAATCTACACGGTTCCTGTCTGATGGCCAGCACTAGACAAGGCTAACTCCACACTCATTACAGCAGATCTGCTTCAAACTCCAACGAAAGCACTTGAAATTCTTCTTAATCTTCTCCCGACAAACCTTTCGCGAAACACCATATGACTAAATGCAACTCAAACGCATGGGTGACAGAGCTAAAACTCTTCAGTACTTGAAGTACTCGTCAAGTAATGACTGAGATATTGGGCGGTATTATATGTCAAAAAGTAATCGAAATTTGCAAAAATACGCGAAGCCTATGTGCAGTAAAGAGGGTCGAAGCAAACTAATGTAGGAACCCACCTTCTAATAACTAATGCCCAGAGTCCAAAGCGTACCGACTTTGTGGGGGAACCAGCCTGTTGAATAATAGTAAAAGTGAAACACATGCAGATTGTAAATCCTAATTCACAATATATGATGATGGAATAGACGTTCCGACCAAGACGAAATTCGAATAGTACAACAATAAAGCGCCGAAAGCCCATGGCGTACCGACTGAGCTATTCAAATGTGGCGTAGAAGAACATCGCATGTCTGAATTTGGCATCCTCGCAAAACGTATTCGGAAAGTACCTATCTCGTAGTACCTGGCCAGTTACCAAACAAGGTTCTAGACAAGGTGCTTATCTTTCGTGTGCATATTTTAAAGTAATGCAGAAGAAACTAATACGAGCTATATAACTAAATAAAGAAGGTGTAATCTTCTATGGAAATGAAGAAAATGCATCTGGTAGTAAACGAGGAAAAGGCTAAAGATCTGCTATCATCAAATAAAGCAATCAATGCATTCGCGTCTTATTTCCCAGGTCACACTACATAGTCATAGCTTTGAAGTCATAAAAAACTTTGTCTATTTATTATAATGTCAGCCTTGAATCCCAACGTAGAAACAATCTTGCCAACAGGTATCAGTTTTGTCGAATAAAGATATAATACAAAGATTGCAATCCAACTGAATTTGGAAAAAGTTAAAAAAATAATACCTAACAAAAATACAAAATTATCCAAACCCTTTGACTAACGCCTCGACCTGTAGAAAAGGGATTTACCAGCCTTGTAAGGAGCATCACCTAGCCAGCAAGATTTGATAACCTATTGTTAAGCCTCCGATGTCGAAGCAGTGGCTTAGATGATGCAGCCGATGAATCATCATTGGTGGTTTTCAAAAGAAAGGTTTTGCAGAAGGTTTATATTCTTCTGCGTATGGGTAGAGGACGAAACTTCGCTTGGCGTCTTCAATTAGTGTCGACCTGCGAAAAGAAGCAACGGCTGGTGTGCTATTTTTACTTAGGCTATAATAGCAATACCTGACGACCTTTACACATGTCCAGAGAAAACATACCAATGTAAATAGTTTATACGAGAAAATTAAAAAAAATTTCGTGTTCCCCGATGAAATTAAAAGTTTCTATTGTATTTGCAATACTAGGATTGACGGCCGGGAAGGTCGCTCCTTCTGGCCAAACTCTTAATTCGGACCAGTACTGTCAGCAATCGGACCATTTGAAGGAAGAAATCACCCAGAAGCGCACAACTTTGGCCAACTCGAGTGGGATTATGCTTCATCAGGATAACGCCAGATCACAAACATCGATAGTGACTTCAAAAGCTCAAAGAGCTTGGTTGGGAAGTTCTTAAGCACCCACTTTATAATCCAAGCCTCGCGCCAAGTATTTATCATCTCTTCCTTACTATGACGAATCATATTGATGGTGAACAATTGGCCTCAAGAGAAGCCTATGAAAATCGAGTGTCCCAATTATCACTACAGGGTCCAGGGTTTCTATTAGAGAGACATAATGACATTACCTTCCATATGGCATACAGTGATCGAGCCACACGTTACATAAATGATATAAATCGGATAATTCTAACTATTGTAAATTGGGCCTTCAATTTAATGCAAAAAATAAAGTAAAATCGCCGAGCATGGTCTATATCAAATAAAAAAGATTCTGTACTCCCCAAAAGGAAAATACTGCGTGGTTACAAAAAGTGTGTTTGAGCAATTTAGAACATACTTTCGTTAGTAATAGATGGTACATCAACTGTCATAAAGGGCGTAAGCGACAAATAATAGCGTTTTCAGTAGACGTGTCTTTGTCCCAAAAATCAGTGAGCAAAGTGCATAAGAACATATCAGTGTAAAGGGTCTTTGTGGGGCTTTAATATTTTGCCCATTGATGAGAATGTTAACGTTTGGGTTCGAATTATAAACGAAAAAAGCTGAAAATCGTCATAAAAACATACAGCTTCCCCAAGAAAAAATCTAGCAAATCATAATGCTCTAGGAGATGGAGATAAATTGTAAAAAATTTCCTAAAATGAAGCGAAGAATTTTTTACTTTTATTTTATAAATTCGATCCAAAACGATCTGTGGGGCAAGAACGCGAAAAGCCAAAATAAATTAAAAAAAAAATGTTCGGTACGTACTTGAAGCTGTCAAAAATCTTCAAATTCAAAATCGGCACAATTTTTCAAACTAGTTAATTCAAAAAAAAAAAAAAAAATTAACTGAAACACAATTTCTATTTGAAATACTTTTTTATTATATATATTTTTTTATATTTATATTTATCATATTTTGTTCTATGTAGTATATTACACATTAAATTTGTATATTTTCTTTATATATTTGTTTTGTTTATTTATAAGTTATAATACAATTCACGATACATGATATAAAAACGATTACATATTAATAATTACATAATTATACCTACATACATACATACACGTACATACAACTATTATATTATAAATGATGTGTGTATAATACAAATACGTTTGTCTTAATATTTGTGTAAGTATGTATGATATTAAAGGAAATAATAGCATTAATATGAGTACATACCTATACATATGTACTTACAACGCACACATTTTAAGGAAAATTCGAAATACATAAGTAGTTTTGAAAAATGAAAAGAAAAGCAAACACTTAACTAAGCTTTCAAGAGACACGGCAGAATAAGCATACAGTACTAAATACTAAATAAGCTAATTAAATTTATTTTAATTAAAGTAATATTGCAATCATTGAAAATTTGTTTAAAAAGCTTTTAATTTTTTTAATATTTTTTGTTTAACTTTTATATTTTTTTCATACATTTATATATAATATACACGCTATTACAGTAACTAAAGCCAGTAGCATTGATAAAGAGCCGAGTTTTTTTTTTCGTTAACAAATTAATATTTTAATAAGCAGCATTAAAAATATATATGCATGTATAAGAGTATTATATCATTAATTCGTTGTGATGTTGTGTATGGAGTTATGTGGGCGGTTTTACTATATAAGTCTGTTTACCGATATTTTTGGACGATTTTTTCTAAAAGCAACTGTTTTAATGAATCCTTGTTATGCATTTTTCAATATATGTCCAATTTGTTAAACATTTAAAAATTTTGTGACCAAATGCCAATAACCAAAAAATATTTATATCATATTTTTAATAAATTTGTTTATATTTCATAAATTACTAAGCATGCTGTTGGATGCAGAAAGCGGCACAGATGTGATGAGGAAAAATTTTAAATTGATATTAAATACCAAAAAACAGAAATTAAACACATAACAACAGTTTGGAATACCATATAAAAAGTATTTTAATATACAAAAATTCATTTTAATTTAATTTAGAATTTTTTTGCACGAAAATTAATTAATGAATTTGAGTTAGAATTTTTTAAGCTATTTTTCAACAGAAATTTATTAGTTACGATTTTTGGAGTTTTTTAACAAAAAAAATATTTATTTGTTGTATTTGTAAAATCTTTAAATTCACAAATCTTTTTTAAGAACAGTCCTTTCTTTTTATAGCACTTTTTCATTGTTGTTGTTGTAAAAATATTACCGAATAGTTACAACTATGAGTTGGCTAAGCAAATTCTTTATCAGGCTACATGTTCGGGTCGACATCAGCCAAAGTGCTTTAATTCAGCATATAATTTAAAACATTTTCTGTAATTATTTAACAACATTGAATGAAAACAATGACTATATGCCTGTTGCCAGTTGCTTCTGCATCCAACAATACCATTTTTATTTTTATCTTTTTATGTAAACTGCTTTATTTTCATTACAAAATTGCTACATACTTGCCCAAAAATAATATTGAAACGCCAAAAAATATGCGTAAATATTGGAATTTAAAAAAATTATGAACTAATCCTTTGTTGCATTTAAATATTCAAAATGGCCTTACTAAGCTGTATACTAACTCTATAAATGGTTTATATTATTATTATTATTATTATTCTGTACTAACTGCGTTTACACTTTATTCTATTGTTACACGATCTAATATCAATGTCTGGAAGAACTTTCTTTGACTGGTTTACGTGTTTGCTGCAATTTTTTATTTCTATTTTTTTATATTTTTATGTTTTATGATTAAATTTTTGTTTTTTAAATCTTTATTTTTCATATTTTTTTTATATTTTTATTTTCCATATTTTTATTTTTTATATTTTTATTTTCCATATTTTGTTTTTTTTTTTTATTTTTTTGTTTGTTTTTTTTTCTTACATTTTTCTCAATTTTTTCACCTAAATTTATGTATATTACTTTCTGGTTAAAACTATAAGACTATTCGAGCACTTTTAAGGAAATTTTTTATTTATAATTTATTTTATGTACATACTTAAAAATACACAAACACATATACATTCCAAATACAATACAGTAATGCGTTTGTGCGTCTAACTAGATTTATTGCTGAGCATTTCATATATTCATCATTCATTGTTTTTACAAAACATGCATACATATCTTAATATGTGTCTATGTGTATACGTATTAATTATACATTTAATTACAATCATTTAATTTTATATTACAAATAAACTTAACTATGCTATAAGTTAGCTGTTCAAGTCCAGCTTTCGCACGATATGTTGCTGTTTATAAAGCATTAATACGCAGTATTTGGATTTTTCTCAACTTCGTACATTAATATTAAACGTTGCTAATTAGAAATTACATTATTTTTGTTTTTGTTTATAATTAATTGGTTTAACAAAAAACAGTTTTTTTTTCTAATTTATTACAATACAAAATTTAAGCATAAATTATAAATTATATCACAACAATAAAGACATCTGCGTTTTGTGCGCGATCAAGAATTTACAATAATATTTATAAGACATTGAAACAAAAAAAAACCTACGGAGATTTAACTGATCGACAAGCTCAATTTTATTTATTTATTATATTTACACTACAGCTGGTTTCGTGTGAGATATATGTATGTAAATATACATAGTTGTATAAAGTGAGTAGTTTTTGTTTTTATTTAATTTACTAGAAGAACGCTTCTTTCACTTTCAGCCCTTACACTGCTGCAATCTGTTTTGCAATACCATTATTAGTAAAAACAAAGTGTTTAACAAAAAAAAAATGTATACTCTCACACACGTAATTACTAACAAAATGCATGGGCTGATATACGGCTTCATACCAAAATTAGAAAAGCACAGTCTTTTTGTTTTCATGCTTCTTTTTCAGCTTAGTATGCAACAACGCTGAGACCCTCTTGTATAGCATTTATACGGTAATGCTTTTATTTGTAAGCAGTTTTATGCTTTCACATTTACTTCATCCACCTTATACTGCAGCAGGTCTATGGCGCATTTACTGCCTAACAGCTAAGCACGTTGTCGTCGTTGTCGGCGTTGACAGTTGGTTAGACACTGTTTCTCCTCCTCGCTCTTACGGTGGCGAGGCGCACTGAGATCCATCATTTGGATTGTCAACATTGCTTTTTGGCCCGCCGTACAATACTAACTTTTGCTAAGTGCCTTCTTTTTCCTTTGTACCAAAATATCGTAGAAGGGATTATGACTAATGGATTGTGTTAAACGTTTAATCCATTCTTGTTGATCCTCTGCTGTTGCCGCTGACATACGATACACTGTATGTTTACCCTCAACAACCTGTAGAAATTAAAAAACAGATAAATATACAAGGATAAAACAATATAAAATAATATAAAACTCACCTTTCCCTCGGAGTCAGTCTTACATGCTTTAATAATATCAGCGCCACCGGTGGCAAACAGTTCAAAACAATGCGGTTTGCTGCGGTCGTGTATTTCACGTACCTGAAAAATAAAAACAATTTGTTTAAGAACAATACAAATCAAATTAATGATTTTTTTTTTTGCAAATTCCTAGCTTTTACTCACCGATATATTTTCCAGCGGTATAATCCCTCTGGGCTCTTTATCCGTTGTATATTCAAAGTAGTACAAACAATTGTCGTTCAATATGAACCAGCGTCGTTTCCAGGATTTATAACTGTAACATCAAAAATATTTCAATCAGCTGTGGTCTCCGAAATGCTTTTAGTAATTCTTATTTGGTTTGTTTTGTACATATATGTATTTGTAACTTTTGTTGCTTTTAAATATGTATACTATCTGTATAGTATATTTATTTCATAATTTAAAAACTACTCCACCATTCTTTTTATGTATTAAAAACTTAAAATTCACTTTTACAAAAGCCATTACTTAAACTTATCTCTTACGACAGTACGAAAAAACGTAAATAATTTATTCATTTTATTTTATTTTCTTGCATTTTATTTTACTTCATTTTCTTATTTTATTATCCTTTTTTTTATTTTCTTACTTGATTTTACATATTTTAATTTTATTTCATTTGTTTACATTTCATTTCATATAATTTAAATAAATGTAACTTAACATTATTTTTTTATTTGATTTTGTTTTTTTTTTTGCTTTATTTTCTTTTTTTTGTGCATTTTATTTTCTTTTTTTACTTATTTGATTTTTTTTGTTTAGTTTAATTTCTTTATTTTATTCCGTATTTTTTATGTATATTTTAATTTAAATTCTTTTTTATATTTTTAATTTTTTATTTTTTTAAGTTTTACTTTTTTAGCGTTTGTTTTTTTTTTTAACATTTAATTCTCATAATTTCCATTTTTTTATTATTTCATTCATATTTGTTGATTTATTCCTTATTTTTTTCATTCAGTGTTAATGATTTATTTTTTTCATTCTCTTTTTATGTTTTATGTTTTCATTCCCATTTTATGTTTTATTTTTTTCATTCACATTTTGTGATTTGTTTAGTTTTTCCCCTTTATATGCTTTGTTTTTCTTTTCATTCATTCATTTTATTCATTATAATTTTTTCTTTCCCACTTTATGTTTGATTTTTTGTTTTTTATTCGCATTTTATGTTTTTTCATTCCCATTTTATAATTAATTTTTTATTTTTTTATTCTTATTTTATGTTTTATTTTTTCATTCCCATTTTATGCATTAATTTCACTTTTTCATTTCCATTTTTCTTTTTTTCATTTCCATTTTATGCTTTAATTTTTGTTAATTTTTCATTCGCATTTTATGTTTATTTTTTCACATTTTGTGATTAATTTATTTTTCCCATTATATGCTTTATTTTTTTATTTTTTCATTCATTCATTCTATGCATTATAATTTTTTCCTTCCCACTTTATTTTTAATTTTTTTATTTTTTATTTCCATTTTATGGTTATTTTCATTCACATTTTATAATTATTTTTTTATTTTTTCATTCTTTTTTATCATTCCCATTTTATGCTTTATTTTTATTTTTTCATTTCTATTTTATGGCTTTTTTCATTCATTTTTATGCTTTATTTTTCTACGTTTTCATTCTTTTATGTATTATATTTTATTTTTTACATTCCCATTTTATGCTTTATTTTTAATTTTTTTATTGTCATTATATGCTTTATTTTCATTCACATTTTATGTTTAATTTTTATATTTTTTCTTTTCCATTTTATGTTTCATTTTTTATTTTTTTATTTCCATTTTATGCTTTATTTTTCATTCCCATTTTATGGTTATTTTTTTCGTATTTTTTTTTTAATTTTTAACATTTTTTAATTTTATTTTTTTATAATTTCCTATATGCTTTTCAATATTTTATATTTTCAACAAACAAAAAATTAAAAAAATAAAAAATATTAAATTTTTGTTAATTTTTTGATTGTTTTTTATTTACTTATTTATTAATTTTTGAATTTTTATTTATTACTTTATTTCAATTTTTCTAATTTTTTTGTAGTCCTTATTTTGCGCGGGTTTTATATTTCTTAATAATTAGTTCTTTATTATCGTTATTTTTATTATTTAATTTTTGTTAATGTTTTGTTAATACTTTCAATTCATTTGTTTTTTTCTTTTTTTTTAAATAACAACGCTTCTGTCTATATAAATATTAAATAAAAAATACCTTTATTTAGACCAATAATTTATTTTGTTTTTATAGAGAAATTAGTAACTCAATTCTAAAAAGGATCTGTCAAGATTTACCTAAAATTCTTCTCTATAAACAGCCCAATTTTTGTTTACTCAATATGTCAGCACACATACATAATTTACAAAAAAAATTTCTTGCGATTTCAATAAAATTTAGAAATGTATCTTCCCCCATATACAATACTATGTACCTTACTTAATCATTTACCCACATTTTAAAATTTACAAACACTGCACAAACTTACCGTCCACCCTGCTTCCACAGCCAGCCCTCCTTGTCTGGATTGAAAAATGTATGCATTAAATCGTTACCATCATCTTGTGGTATTTTAAATGGTTCCGTTCTAATAGATTCGTAAAGGGATTCCAGTAGGCCGCGGGGTAGATCACCGCCGTTATTAATGCCGCGATTCATTGAAATGAATTGCTCAACGGTGGGTTTGTCTTTGACCTATAAAAGGAAGATGAATAAAAATTAATATTGTGTAGTTTTTTTAATAAGAAAAAGAAAGAATAAAATACGGGAAGAATTCAGCGATTTTATGTAAGAAAAGATTCAATAGAGGTCATTCACTCTAAACATCTGGCAAATAAGCAAATACGCAATTCACACATAAATATATCGCATTTTATGCTCATCTCAATTAAGAACACTTATAATATTTGCAACACTACCAAATCTAAGTAAAACAATTGCGAAAAAAACTAAACAATCAACACTTGAACTTTTTATGCACATATATGTACATATGTATATACTATGCGTATAAGGCCTATGTAAAATGTGTAAAAAATATTAGTCTAAATCGTACTTGACCTATTTTTAGAATTAAGTAATTACTCAAAACAAATGAGATCATGAGACAGCCAGCCGCACAATGAGCACAATCAGGGTATTTACATAAGAGTTTAATGAAAACAAATGAAAAACTGAGTGAATGAATGAATTTGGCGAAACACTGGCCGTGGGTGGTAAATAGAAGAGCGTCAGAGACAGTTTTTACGCCAGATTAGAGCTAAAACTATGTATACTGCAATGCTTGTTACTGAGTTTGCAAAAAATTAAAATAAATAAAATGAATAAATAAATAATTCTACATCAGTTGCAGCAGCTGCCACAATCAGCCGGCCACCTGCTATTCTTATGCTTGCTAAATGCAATGAATGAGCCCAGTAGCGGGCGAGAAGGAATTTTACTATGCGAGCTTCGCGAAAAATTCGACAAATTGATTAGTTCTTTATTTCTGCTGTTATTTTTTTTTCACAGCATCAAACCCTGAACTATAAATATTTTGACACGCGCAGTGTGTGATCGGAAGCGTGCACAATGGCACATAGTATTCATTAAGCAGCTAAGTGGTGCAGATTTTGTGAGAAATCGCTTTTTGTTAATTCATTTTAATTGATTTCCGCTCACAACATACAATTTCCGAATGCAATTGTTACATTGCAGACTTGTGTACATTACATACACACATGTATTTGCAAATAAAAAATGCACAGTTGTAATACCCTCATTTTCAGCCCACTCTACTCACCGACGGATTGTGCAGCGATGTATTGAGCATAATTATGGCGAAACTTAGCACATAACACGTATCGGTGTTGGTAAAAATATCCGGATTTAATTGGCAATAGCGCTGTGCGAAACATTCCATCATACGGTCAATTTTCTGCGCCTCACCCGGAAGTCGAAATGACCAAAGGAATTGTCTTAAAGCTTGCACCAATATCAAATTCGTAAAATCGTGTAGCGCCACGAATGCCTTTAGCACGTCTTCGTTGAAATCGTTCTTTTCGCCTAAGTAGTCGCCTGTGAAAGGAGAAATTAAAAAAAAATGGCATTAGTAAAATTTCCTTTTTTCTCAGTTTATTTACACTCACCAATTGCAGTTTTATTCAGTCCTTCGCCTTTGTACAGAAAATGCGCAACATCCTGTGGATCGTGTCGAAGTAGACGATTTTCCACTAAATATTCAATACCTAAAAAATAAATAAAAGGTATTTTTGTTTACTTTGCTGTAGAAAAAAGTTTGCAAAGTTCATATGAACGTTCTTAAAGACTTTATAACTTAATTGTTGCGCTTAAAAGTATGCAACAAATGTACCTTTGCCAAACAACAATCAAATATTTTGGAAATCAACTTTTTCAGCTTCGTTCATTAACCAAACATTTTTTCGAGAGAGAACTGGAAATCAACCAGGACCATGACAAGAAACCTGCTGTACACAGCTAATAATATTATGCTTTGTAAGCAATTTTTTCTGGGAGAGCTGCTAACATTTATTTTTAGTTCGAATATCTTACTGGAATTGTACCACTTGTTCTTCCCTCAGATCAACAAGATTTTGGAAGATCGCATTACTTTTTCAAACATTTTTCAAGCTTTTAGTCTCGTTCCCAAAAAGCGCTGGATATGCCACATGAAAGCATTATCGTAAGGTCTTAATATTTCCGCTATGCTTTTTGTGAACAGCCATCCAAGGTGTGATACCTGATAGACTTCAAGTGTTCTGTGCCGAATTTGCGAGAGAGCTGGGCACTCACAGTGCAAATGTAGAACTGTTTATATTTTTATTTCTAATTTACAGCTGTAGCAACCAGTTTTTGCCAGCTCTTCGAAGAGCCACTGACCTGGCTATGTATACATGTATATATATTTATTAGTTTCTTTGTCCTTATCGTGCCATACTTGGGCCAAATTTGTTTCGATATCTTCTAGTTGGGTATAGGTACATATAAATATTTCCATATGTTCAGTGCTATTTGCTTAAATTGCAAGTAACGCCTCTTTCTAATCAGATTCCTCAAGAGGTGCTTCCAAGACTTGCTCCTATTGCCGGGAACCCAGATAATAGAGATGCCGAGTTCACCTGCCAGCGTGCTTAGTCTTCCCACAATTACTGCCGATGCAGGAATTTATCATTGGCGACAAAACGTACAGTAGTTCGAGGTCTTTTATTCTCCCATAATCCGAAATATTTATAAAAACATTGGGAGCGTTTTTAGAAAAACTGTCACTGAGAGTTTGGGCAATTTTCAATCTACCGGAAATTATCTAACAAAACTATAAAGATAATCCAACATGAACACAAAATAAATGAAAACTGAACCACAAAAGCCAAATAAAAAAATTCAGATAAGGTAATTTAATATACATATGTACGTGTACATCAGTTATGGCATTTTTTCTTTAAAAAGTGTTGTATTTACATACGTCAATAAGAACTTGAAAATTAAGTTGTATATTGCAAGTGAATTGTATTGTACACACAGCATCAATTACGATCTTGATATGTTGAGACAGTATGCATAAGTAAGTGAAGGTGTGTCCGACAATGCCAATGAATGCCATGGGAATAGGTTTAAGCATAAAAATAACACAATTATTTATGTAAATATACATAGCGTGCGTGTCTGTAGGGAAAAACTGGCATAAAGGATCTTTCAAAAAAAAAAAAAAAAAAAAAAAAAAAAACAATTAAATTTTCATAATTATCCAGGAGACCAAATGCGCTGTAAAACAACAAGTTATACTTTAGAAATATTATTATTTTTTATTTTTAATATAAATAATTATATTCTTATTATCTAGTTTTTATCTTCATGAATTTAATTTATTTTTATATTTAATTTTATGTATTTTATTTAATTTTAGTTCATTTCATTGTAATCTATTTTATTTTATTTCATTGCACTCTGTTTGAATTTATATTCTATTTCATATTTTTAATTTTTTTTATTAGTTATTTTATATTTTTTACTATTTATTCTGTTTTTTATTTATTTTATAAATTTTTATTTTTTTAAATATTGTTATTACTTAGTTATTTCTTTTAATATATATTTTTTTATTTATTTTAATTTTTTTTTAATATTGGTTTTTATTTTTTTATTAATTATTTTTAGTTAGTTGTATATTTTATAATTTTTTTATTATTTATTTTAATATTATTTTAGTATTTCATTCAATAATATTTTATTATTTATATTAAAATTTTTTTATTATTTATTTTTTTGTTTACTATCTATTTTAGTAATTTTTATTATTTATTTTTTATATGTTTTTCTTATTTATTTTAGCATTTTTTTATTATATGTTTTTATTATTTATTTTAGCATTTTTTTATTTGTTTTAGTATTTTATTATTTGTTTTAGTATTTTTTTGTTTATTTCACATCATTTTATTATTTATTTAGTACTTTTTGTCATTTCTTTTAATATATTTTGTTATTAATTTTAATATTTTTTAAAATTGGTTTTTTGTATATTTTATATATCTTATTATTTATTTTAATATTATTTTATTATATATTTAAAATTTTTTATTTTTTATTTAAATTTTTTTATTATTTACTTTAGCATTTCTTTATTATTTACAATATTTTACCATTTTTTTATTATTTATTTTAGCATTTTTTATTAGCTATTTTAGTATTTGTTATTATTTGTTTCATGCTTTTATTTATTTATTTTGTATTATATATTTTTTAAAATTGGTTTTTTGTATATTTTATGTATCTTATAATTTATTTTGATATATTTTTATTCTTTATTTTTTTTATTGATTTTATATTTTTATTTTATGTGTTTTGTTTACTTTGTATTTTGTTATTACTTATTTTAATATTTTTTAGTTATTTATTTTTTTTTTATTATAATTTATATATATATTTTTTATTATTTATTTTATATTCCTAATTCTTTTAATTAAATTATATTTTTATTATTTAAAACAAGATGAAAAACATGATAAAAGTATAAATCGGAATCTCTATGAATCTCTGCTTAAACTGTCGCATCCCCTAGGATTAGGGTTAGGGTTAGCTGACTCTGGACAGGACATAACTCTAGTTAGTGAATGATCAAATTTGTATTTCTAATCAGGTAAACATATATACAAATACATATAACCCTCTCTAGAGGGTCCCCACCACAAGAACTGTGTTCTCAGTATGAACCAAAAAAATAATACAAAAATTGCGGAGAAAAGAATGGCAAAAAGTAAGCGAAAAATATATAATCAAGCTCAATTCAAAGGTGAAACAATTGTGGAATGATTGATATTGTATGTGCAAGCAAACTGGAAAAAGGCAATCAAATGCAGAATTATATTTACATACACATACTCGTATACATACACGTATGTACACCACAAGACCACATAATCCAATCTAGCTTTTTGGAAGCAGACAACAAAGTAAACAAACAAAGAACACAAGAGATTAGTGGACATGCATAAATGCGAGCATAAACACAGACCAAATGAAAACATTTATGTATGTATGTATATATTTGCACATTGAATTGTCGTTGAATGTGGACTGATAGTTGGTGGCGTAAAGAATAGTGACAGGAGCGCTGGAGGCCTGGGTACGGTTGTAAACAATTCATACTAAAATGAATGAGCAGACAGGCCGACAATCAGCGAAGCAGTGAAACACTATTTGCGGCAATTAAATCAGTGACGAAAGCTCTACGCTGTTGAATGAATTTGATAGTACCCAACTGAGCATTTTGCATTGATATTCATTTGAGATTATGTTCAGAACAATTTAAATATCAAACAATGTTTGCTAATAAAGGAATTATAGATTTTACGAATAAAGGACACTTTCTTTAAACAGATATAAATCAGATTTTTATGTTATTTGGATATATGGATGATTATTATGACATACAAATTTAATACATTTTGAATATTGACTTCAGGATTAATAGATTCTCAACAGTTGATACTTTTTCTATTTGTTCATCCGATTTTCACAATACATGAAATATACATACAAATTTCGAATAATTCTTCTCAACTTTAACTTAACATAGATTGATGAGTTTTGGGAAAAATTGTAAAAATTTCAAAGCAATAAATTTCTTAAATTTTTTCAAACCATATTGAATAATTATAATTTGAGAACTAAAAATTTCTTCAAATCGAGCAAATTCTTTCGCTGATTATTAAGTAGAACTTGGCATCCTCTTATGTATAAAAAAATATACTGAGCTATAGACAGATTAGCGCTGAGTGGAATGAAAACATACTACAAAAACTATCATGTAGAGGGACTCTTCAAAGGGTTGTATTCTCACCGCTCCTGTGGTCACTTGTAGCAAGTGAGCTTCTAAAAAAAAGCTTGACAGAAAACCTTACCTATGCAGATGACAAAGCTGTACTAGTTACGCGCAGGTTCCTAGATGCTATTAGTATATTTGGCCAACTTAAAGAAACATGCCGAAAAAACCGGATAAGGTACTCTTTACAAGAAGGTACAAAGATCTCTGCTGGGATCCGAGGTTCCACTGGTTGGAACTAATAACGAATGAGCATACCAAATAAATACCTTGGAGCAAGCTGTTATTAAAACTCAATGTGGGGGAAGGGGTGAAAAAGGCCCGTAATGTCATTTACACATGTAAAAAGAGCCTCTCGCCTGGGCTAATGCATTGGTGTTACACAACGGGAATCAAACTGATTTTAGTGGTAGACCGTGGCCAGTGAAAACGCATACAGGAAATCAAACCGCTGCACTTAAAACTTACTAAGCCTATGACCAAATAACGTGGAGCGAAATCTGTAGTGAGATCGATGTCGTTAGGTGAATTTTCTACTAGAACCTTCAGGTATAGCTCAAAAACCAAGAGATTGATGCACAAAATAGACTGCATATCACCACGTTTTATCTGGTAAAGAAGGTTTCAAGTCAAATTAAAAGAGGGTTCATCTCAAAGAAATATGCGGCCTGCCAACAAGACCTAAAATATCAACATGGTTGGATCAAAAATGGTTGAAGAAGAACGAGCTGGACCTTAACGTGCTAAGATCTCAGGCAACCTTAAGTCTTCGGGGTTACTGCAGTTTTTTCGAGGTAAAGATGCTCGTGCTAAAAACGACCGCTGAGCAAACATCACACATCACACGAAAAACATATACCCTGACTGCCAGACGACAATTAAGGCAAAATCTCCCATCATGTTATATCAGTAGATGTCTTTAAAAACACGGAGCAGGTGGCTACAGGAAAGCAGCTACATAGCCACTACGTTCTAGGTTGGCCTAACGACAGAACCAGTTCATGAAATACGAAAGACGCTATAAACTCTATAGAATGAAATTTCCATGATAGATTGAAGACGGATAAGGATGAAATGAACTGAGACCGCCACGATCATGTGCAAGGGCAACGAAGGAAAACATGCCCACTTTTTGGACACGCAATCTCGAAAGGGCTGCTTGGCATTGGAGCCCTAATGACAGGCTAAAGACAAAATATTGACATCACAAACAAGCAGAATGGGTAATTAGTAGCAGTGACACATGTAGGAAACAGAGGTAGGTAGCCATGAGTAAGACATTGGAAGACCTCCTCTCCTTCTGTGCGATCATATCTAGAACTTGTCTTAAGACAAGTTTCAGAAAACTAGATGATGTTTCAAAAGTGCATACATATCTAATATTAAAGGTTAAAGAAATATTTTATCAATGTTTATTGTTATTCTCCCACAATTACTTCATAGCACGAGTAATATTATTATCAACTATAATACAATTGCTAGTCTTCAAAGTAAAAAATTTCAAAATTTTTAAAAGCTCAAAAAAAATATACAAGTTTGTTGGGTGATTAATTACAATGTATATTTAATTACATACATAAATTCATATGTACACGTAATCCGCATAGAAACCACCAATGGTTGGTTGGAAAGCGTTGTTTGGTTGTGATAATGTTAATAACAGTAACAGTAACAATAACAATAGTAATAGTAGTTGGTGATAATATCGCATAATAGAGGATTATCCATTTTATGGTTTGAAAAGTACAGGGTTGTATTTCGACAGCTGTCAAACCAAAACTTGTTTCGTCTTAGTTAGAAGTCAGGCATTTATGAAAAGGGATCGCTGAACAACCGCACAACGCATTGAAATTTTTAAAGTCTACAACAAAAATGGTGACTCAAACGTGGCCACGTTTAGTGCTTTAAGAGGAGATTATGATGCACATAATTGGGCAACTGCTCAAGTGATTGGTAAAATTTTAGAGAAATTTTAAAGAGACTGGATCGGTTACGGATACTGTAAGTCCTGTTCATGATGGCTTTGGTCTTTACACCTCAACAGTGTAGCCGAAGACCCGAATCTGTCTATTTCTGATGTTCACAACGCCGTACATACGTCGATTGGGTCCTTGAACAACAAGCTGTGGATTTTTCCAGCAAAGTTTTCATCAGCGTCCAAGCACATGTTGCACTCGGTGGATACGTAAATGAGCAAAATTGTCACATTTAAAACTCCGAGAATCTTCAAATTATTGAAGAGAGGCCATTACACTCAAAACAAAACTTACTGTCTGTTGCGCTCTTTGGTGCGGAGGTGAGATTTTGGACGTGATTTTGGACCTCACTTCCTTGAAAACGACAACGGCGAGTCTGTCACTGTCAATTTGTATGATACGCGATTTTTTTCATCCAAAAAGTGGTCGAAAATTATCGCAAACGGATCGAAATTTGCATAAATTCACGAGGCGGTCAATAATGCAGTGTTTCACATACATATAATGCTGAGTTTAAAGCTTTACAATGAAAAAGGTATTTTATTTAAAAAAACAAAAAAGAAAAACATTTTAAATGCATTTTATTTACATTTATTTTCAAAACAGCAAAATGGTTAACACTGTTTATAAATGAACAACCGTTAAAATAATTTCTGCATAGCTTAACTATATACAATATGTACATTTTTTGTTATGCTTTTCAGCGCTTTTCATTGTTTGCAAATTGTGGTTGTGTTGATAAATGTCGGTTTTTGTAGCGTTTAAGTGGTGTTGTTGGAAAAATAGGTGCGTCATTTTTTTTTTTTTTTTGTGTAAAACCGAATTGAGCAACTGCGGTATTTCACTATAAAAAATACACATATGTATACATATATAGCAAATTATAGTTAAGTGTAACCATGGAACCCCTCATTTTGAGAGCGAGTGACAATTGTGATTAAATTGTCGCACAAATTATATTTCCTTCATGGCACATTTCGCATTAAAAAGACATGAAGAGACAGCAATCGGCGCTTTGAACGCGCGCCTGAAAATGATTACGACAATTTCTTTACTTGACACACAGTAGAGAAGTGCAAAGGAACTCACACCCTCCGCGTGTTTTGTAAACGAAAATTAGCATTGAGAATTTGCCACGCCAGTCACTCAGGCACTCATACTCGGCTAAATTAAAAAAAGTAAAGAATGGAGTCAACACTGAAAATCAAACATCACAAAATTAATGACAATTTTATCACATTGTATGACATATGTCACGCCTTGAAGGATGATCAGGCAGGAGTAGCAATGAAATGGAGTGTTTAAAAGCAAATAAAAAAAAGGAAACGAGAAGAAAATATTTATTCCCAGGGGGGAAGAGATAATTTGAAGATACAATATCATTGTTGTGTGTAAATGTGTTTAAGAGAGCAACAAGCGCACGCTTTTTAAATGCCTACGATTATATCGGCTGACAAATTTGACAGTTCGTTGACATTTTGAAGGGATTGCCACACTACATGAACGCCACGCAAACAGGCCTATAAATAAATAAAAGGTATACAGATGTACATACATTCATATACACCGCATTTGTATTATTTAAATATGGCTTGTGCGGTTAATTAATTAAATTAAATTATCGTAAGCGAGCAACAAAAATAGCAAATAACAGTCAGCGATATACGGAAACAAGCGCGTGGACTCACCAACAGGGCAGCACATGGTAATTGTTACAGATGAATACGTATAGAAATATGTACATACATACATATATGATCTGCAGAAGTGTGTGTTTGTTTAAAAAAGAGGCATAACAGAGACACGCCTTAATTGAAGGTAGATTCTCGAATTTCTCGTGAATTTCCTTTTTTCCAGTTGATGTTATTACTTAACACCGAAAACAAGAGCTTTGTTGGGAATACTCACATTTATTTATAGCATGGACTTACCCAAAGCAAAATCATCGAATTCGCATTTGCATTTCTCTGGCTTAATTTAAAGATTCTTTAAGAATGTTATAAACGCTAATGAATGTTTAAATATAAATTATGACGGGTTTTTCGCATCAGAATGTAAAATACATATTATTAGTTATAGACTTGCTGATCCCAAAAAAAACCTTCTTTTTACAAGACAATTCCTTGGATTTATTTCTCGCTGCTCCCAAGGCACTGTTGCATAATATCTTAACAAATACAATGCATATTAAGAAAATAAACATATCTGGAGTACATGACGATTTTTCTGAAAAGAGTAATGTCCCTTTTAGAGAAAACACAGCATCGCATTATTCAATGCCACCTTAGGCTCCATTAAAAAATGCATCAATATTTTATTTTTTCATTATTTATTATTTTTTATTTTATTATTCTTTTATAATATTTTAATACTTTTTATTATTATTTTTAATAGCTTAATATTTGTTTTTTTTTATTTTTTAATATTTTTTTATTATTTTATTTTTTTAATTATTTTATTTTTTTATTTTTTTAATTATTTTATTTTTTTTATGATTTTATTGTTTTCATTATTTTATTGATTTTATTTTTTCATTATTTTATTTTTTTATTATTTTATTATTTTTTATTATTTTATTTTTTTTTATTATTTTATTTTTTTTATTATTATTTTTTTATTTTATTTTTTTTATTATTATTTTTTTATTATTTTATTTTTATTATTATTTTATTATTATTATTTTAATTTTTATTTATTATTTTAATTTTTATTTATTATTTTATTTTTATTATTATTTTAATTTTTATTTATTATTTTAATTTTTATTTATTATTTTATTTTCTTTTTTATAATTTTATTTATTTTAATTATTATTTTATTTTAATTATTTTTTTATTTTAATTTTTTTCACTATTATTTTTTTTTAATATTTTTTATTTATTATTATTATTTTTTTATGTTTCTTTTTTAATATTTTATCTTTTATAATATTTTATTTTATTATTTTTTTATTTTTGCTATAATTTTATTATTTTATTATTCTTTTTATTTTTGACTATGATTTTATTTTATTATTTTATTATTATTTTATTTTATTATTATTTTATTTGTTATTATTTTATTTCGTTGTTATTTTTTTATTTTATTTTTTGTTATTTTTAATTTTACTTTTTGTTACTTTATTTTTTATTGTTTTATTTTATTTTATTTTTATTGTTTTATTTGATTTTATTTTTTATTGTTTTATTTTATTTGTTTATTGTTTTATTTTATTTTTTTATTGTTTTATTTTATTTTTTTATTGTTTTATTTCATTTTTTTATTGTTTTATTTTATTTTTTTATTTTATTTAATAATTTATCTTTTTAATACTCTTTTTTAATATTTTATTTTTTAAAATTTTTTTAATATTTGATTTTTTTTATAATATTTTATTTTTTTTTTTGTAATATTTTTTTTTTTAATATTTCTTTTTTTAATATTTTTTTTTCTTAATATTTTTTTTTCTTAATATTTTATTTTTGTAATATTTTTTTTTAATATTTTTTTTTTAATATTAAATTTTTTTTTTATCAACTTAATTGAATGTGTGTGAACACCAACTGCAAAAATTTGGCTCAAAAAAAATTTTAATTTATTAAATATTATATTGAGTTTTTTCTTCTTTCTTCGGACTAATACACCTTTCGCAAATACATAGGCACATATAAATTTATTCTGCGTATTTACCTTTCTTTGGATCCATATTGAACTTTTTCCGCCCAATTGACATTTGTTTCTCTTTATTGGAATGTTTATTATCTTCGGGCACGTCCAGCGCCTCCATTTCCGATACCACCTCGCCGAGTTCATCTTTGATTTGCTGCAAGTAAACAAAGAAATGGAAGGAAATGGAAAATTAATTACATGTTTTCATGTTTAGAAGATTAAATGTTTAATTTACGAAAGTGCCAAATTACATTTCCTTTTTGTAAATTACGTTACCTCGACAGTGGCATTATACCTCTTTGTTCAAAGCAAGTGCAACTTTGTATTTTGGCAACTTTAATTTTGTACACACAATGTACATATGTATTTTGGAAAGTAAAGTGTCAATGGAATTTGCATTTTATATGCAAAAATAAATTTTAAGCGGAAGAGGAAGGATGTGTATACGTTTACATGGTTGCTGACAAAAACGACGACTGTTGATGAATTTTAAAAATAGCAAAAACTTACAAATACACACACATATTCCTCAAAAACTACACGAAAATTGCGTATGGTGACATAATGTATGCAGCTGATTTTGCAGTTAACAAGCGGAGCGGTGACATGTGCCTTTAATGGTAATTAAATGTGGCGTAAATATGGGGGTGGCCCAAGAAGTTTATGAGTGTGACATATAGGTATATGTGTACATATGTAGGTATCTTTGGTATTCTAAGGTAACTTAATTATTAAACGAGATTTTTTTTTATTTAAAATATTTATTATATAAATAAATTTATTTCTTTATTTTTAATATCTGCTTAATTCTTTAAATTCTTTAATAGATAGTCTAAATCTATTTTAAAATACTTTACACTCTAAAAATATTTTTTAATCTCATTTTATTTTAACTTTTTTATTTTTTCATAAAATGGTATATTTAATTGCTTAGTTTTATATGTTTTACTGCTTTTACATTATTTTTTTTTCTTTCACTTTTTCAATACTATCATATTTAAATTTTTTATTTTAGTTTGCTTAAATTTAATTTAACTCAACTTTTTGAACTTAAGTAAATTTAAGTATTGTTTCATTTTTTTTTTGGTATATTTCTAATTAATTAATTCCTTTTCAGATAGTCATTATTTGAAGTCTCTGATATTTTTTAGTTATTATTTTATAATTTATTTAATTTTAATATTTGTTTTCTTTTTTTTTTTGTTTTTTTTTTTGGTCTTTTTTAATTATACTTGGTTTTGCTTATTTATTTATTTTTATTTTATTATTATATTTATTTATTTTTTTTTAATTAATTTATATTTTAATTATTTTATTTTTTTTAATTAATTTATATTTTAATTATTTTATTTTTTTTAATTTTTAATTGTTTATTTGCTCTTTTTTTCAAATAGTTTTTAACTTTTATTAATATAATTCTATTATTTTTTAGCTTAAATTTTTATTTTATTACAATATTTTTTATTATTATAAATTTTTAATTGCTTTAAATATATTTTTATTAAATTTACCGTTTATTACATATTTTAATGGTTTTTATATTTTTATATTCATGTAATTCTATAATTATTTTTAATATTTTTATTTTTTATATTTTGAATAAATCTCTTTTAATTAAGGTAAATTAAATTTGTAATTCATTATTGCTTAATTTTACTGTATTACAAAATTTTTAACTACCCTTTTTATTTATTTAACTTTTTAATTTAATTTTTTTTTTTAAATTTTGCAGACTTTGTTACTAATAAAAAATTACTTTTATTTTCTCGTATTATTTTTTTTAATGTATGTTTTATGTTTATATATGTATATATGTTTTGCTTACAAAGATTTTAATTGTTATTATTTTTCAAATTAATATTATTATTTTTCTAATAATTATTTTTTCTAATTATTACTATTATTTTTCGATTATTATTATTTTTCTAAAATTTTTTTTCTAGTTAATAAATAATAATTATTTTTTTCCAATTATTATTATTAACTTTCGATTATTATTATTATTTTTCTAATTATTATTATTATGTTTATAATTATTATTATTATGTTTATAATTATTATTTTTTCCCAATTATTATTATTTTTTTCCAAATATTATTAAAATTTTTCGAATATTATTATTATTCCACTAATTGTTATAATTATTTTATTATTATTACTTTTCTAATTATTATTATTATTATTCTAATTATTATTATTATTTTTCTAAGTGTTACTTTTATTTTTATAATTATTATCATTTTTTATAATTATTATCATTTTTTATAATTATTATCATTTTTTATAATGATTATTAGTATTTTGCTAACTATTATTATTATGTTTTAATAATATTTTTCAAATGATTAACTATTTTTTAAATTATAATATTTTTCTAATTATCTTTTAATTAGTTTTTTAACTATTGTTTTTTAGTTATGTTGTTTTTAATTATTATTTTCTATTAATTTTAAATTTTTTGGTGTGGTTTTATTTTCTTGAATATTTTCTTTGGAAATCTAAAGTTTTTTGGAATTATACTTTGGCAATTTTTTTTTTTCTTTTTTTATATTTGTTTATTAATATACTTTTTAAACTTATTGTTTAATAATAAAATATAAAAGCATTCTATTTAATTTTTTCTACTATTCTATTATTTTTATTTTTCTGATTTTATTAACAATTTTACATTTTATTAACTTTTTATAGTTTTTTAATTTTCACATTTTTTTATTTAATTTTAAATATTTTATTTTTCATATATTTTTTTAATTAAGTTATTTTATAATTTAAAAATTTTTTTTTTTGAATAATGTTTTCATATTTTTTTATATAATTTTTTGCTTTAATTTTTTATAAATTTTTGCTTTAAATTTTATTATACCTTTTGTTTTAATTTTCTATGTATTTTTTATTTACTTTTTGATATTTTTTTAATTAATATCTTTTAATCTTTGGTATTTTTAAATTACTTTTTTATTATTTTTTCTTCATTCTGTATTTCTTATCTTATTATTACTTTATTTATAAGTAATTAGTCAAAGCTTTCCTTTGCAATAGTATGGCAACCCTCAATATTTGCGTATACAAATGTTTTTCGAAAGTGTGCGAATCTTCAAAGAGCGACAACAATAGCATTCTAAATTAGTTCATTTCCTTTGCCAAATGGATTTTTACACTTTCTACTCTGTAGAAACACACACACACACACACACATATGTTATTGTGGGCAAATAAACACATTATTATTAAATGTAAAACTAATTTTTTATAAAATGGTGAAATGTTGTTGGGGAAAAAAATTAAACGTTGTATAAACAGCGATTAAATGACTGAAAGTAAAGTGTAATAAAAAAATTTCACCTTAAACCCAAACAATCTTTTACTAGCAAACACATGCACTTTTCACACATGCCTTCAATGATAACGGTACATTTAAGTGACACTTGAATGGCCCAGTCGTTGTCGCATTTTAAGGCAGTAATTTAACAATTTAAGAGAGCTCTCACAGATGCAGATGTACCTACATATGGATGCATGTATGTATATGTGTATGTAATATATTTCATCTCACTAAATGGTTATGGTTGTTGTTACTGTTGTTGTTTTTTATATACTATACTCAAAGTCACTTAATTTTCGTTTCTTTATTAATATATTTATGTATGTATTTTTCAGTGTAAAATTTCACCTCGTTCAAATATTAACCTCAATAATGGCATTTGAAGGTATCGATGAATGCAGCGCGATGACCAAATAACGCCAGATATGTACATATATAAGTATATGTGCAATGTGTATGAGCATTTACTAGCAATTTGTTTGGGAAATTTACGGCAATAATAAACACAAATTTGTAAATATGTATGTATGTACGTTTGTATGTAATTTTGCGCGATGACCAAATAACGCCAGATATGTACATATATAAGTATATGTGCAATGTGTATGAGCATTTACTAGCAATTTGTTTGAGAAATTTACGGCAATAATAAACACAAATTTGTAAATATGTATGTATGTACGTTTGTATGTAATTTTGCAAATTAAAATTCATTAATATGACAGCATCGAGTCAAGCGATTCTGTTGCCACGCTCTTCTCTCTTTCTCCCACACACTCTTTATACTTTTACTTCGTTGCATTTGCGTTTGCATTTGCTGTGTTAAATTATTCTTATTGTAAAATTACACAGACATGTGCATATAATTAATACAATACTTATTGTTATTTTTTGCAGCTGTAATTCTATTATTGTGCAAAAGCTCTCATAATCGTCATCAATGTGTTAATAATTATTCATAGCCAAGTTTGCAATGGAATTTAATTACTTTAACATATGCATAAATTCATTTGAATTCTACTGATTATGACTATAAGGCGCTATACGTTGGGTCCATTGACTTCCACGATTGCTGACGAATTAAGAGCTTAGCACAGCGATGGACCACGATGTGACGAACAATTAAGTGTCACCAATAGTAATTGCATTTAACACAAAAGAAAATTACCATATATCGGATGAGAATTACGGAATCCTGATGGAGACGAAGGAAAAATTTTATCTTATTTGTCTTAAAATGAAATGAGGATTTAAATGATGCAGGGTTTCCCAATTATAAGTGTTATTTTGATATTCTAAAAACATTTTCTTTGAAAATATCAATGGTTTCGTTGGTTGCTAATCAATACTATCCAATTCCGGCCATAAAAAATAAAAAATAATAATAATAAATAATTGCAAAATGCACCTCTTATTGGAAAACCATTTATAAGGAATATAGTAACTAAGCAATTTATAAGCCAAATCGCTTAAACTTTTCAGAATCTTAAAAAGCTTAAAACATTCTAAAACGATATTATTCTACTACCCTTCACTGTGCTGATTTAAGCACATATAAATATTGTAGTACAGTATGTATTGAAAAATGATGATCTCACAATTTATCGTCAAAAAGAACTGAAAAGATTTTTTTTTTATCTTTTGAATACAAAGGAATTCTAAATATGTTAGCGATACAAAAGTAACCGCACAAAGATTTTAAATTGAGGGGAAATTCGCATGTAAAAAATACATATTTAAATTATTTAAAAAAATACCCGCATAATTTAGATGCTAATTTTTACGCAATCACATTGAAAGCAAATGAATAAAAGTAAGTGTGATTTTAAATATTCTTAACCACTAATAGTTGTTGTTTAATTAAAGTAAAATAGCGGCTACAAAATAATAAATATATACTATACCTATTATATTTGGAAAAGAACAAATGCCGAATAAAATTAAATATTTTATAAAAATCAGCAAAAAATAAAAATAATAAAAAAACGTTAATTATATAAATCTAAATAATCTAAAACTAAATCACCACAAAATTTAAAACAAAAGAAATATTAAACAAAAGATAAGTGAAATAAATTATAATAAAAATAAGAAACGAAACAATAAAACAAAGCAAAAAGTAAATAAAATTTAAAAATATTAGAAAGTGTTGGCAATCAAATAAAATTAAATGTGACAAACAAAATAAAAAAGTAAAAAAGAGAAAATGCCAATTTTTATTCGTATATAGGATTATTGTATAACATCAAATTCCACACTCTTAGATGCTTTTTTGACGGCTTTGGCCTGAATAATTGACGGATAAATCCACGATCTAAACCACTGACCCACTGAAATTTGAAGGATGTGTTCAGCGTATGACGTAGGCATCCGCTAAGAAAGAACTTTCCGGGAAGTGGTCCTGGGGCTGTTCTATACGAAATCGTTTACTTTGCCTTAAATTTGGTACAGATGTAGCTTTGAGCCTAAATTAACATTGGGAACACTTTTGCTTCCAGGAGGTGCGATGAGATCGATGAAAAATGGTATTTATGGATCGATTTCGCTTAATATGTGGAGCATTTTGCGCCGCGGCAGGGAATGTCAAGCCCTCCGAGTGTATTTCGGACATGAAATAAAGCTGATAAAAATCCATCGGACGTTCGAAGGCGGCGTAGAGTGAACTGAAGGTCCCGCCATTTGTTGGAAAAACATCAAAACTCACATCACAATTCGGAGGGGGAGGAGCTCGGCCGAAAATCGCTTCAGCGATTAAAAAGCGCTAAATACATATGTATTCATTTATAGTGATCCGATCTGACCGGTTCCGTCAAGTGATCCTTTAGTTTGCTTGTATTATCTCATAAACTGAGGCGCATAGCTAAATCAATTCAACTCGTCAATCTGACCCGATTCTGGTACTTACATACATAAACTTATTATAAAATTTCTTGTATGAAAGGTAAACAAATTTGGAAATTAAAAAAAAAAAAAAATAAATTAAATAAATGTACAAAATGATAAAATGAACAAAGTAAAAAAAAATTCAAGACAGCAAAAAATAAGTAAATTTAGAAATGAATATAAGACAATACAACATTAAGAAAATTATAATAAAACAAAGAAATTAAAATAAAATGTACCTATATAAAAAAATTCAACTAAATTAATTATAAAAGAATATATTAAAAAATATTGATATGCAACAAAATAAAACAAAGCAGCCAAAATAAATTTAAAAAAAATATATCACGATTATATAAATCAAAATAAAATAAAATGAATTAAGATAAAGCAAGATAAATTTAAATAAATCATGCAAGAAAATAAAATAAAATTAATTAAAATGATATGAATATATGTACTATAGTATATATATAAAAATATACTAAAAAAAATAATAATATAAAATATGTATATTCCAAAATTAAAATGAAGCAAAACAATAAAAAATAAATTAAATTAAATCAAATTTAATGAAATTAACCTTAAAGAAATAAAAGTAAACAAGATGACATAAACGAAATGAAATTAAATGGAATATAAAATATGAAATGATTTAAAATTAAATATAAAAAAATCAAAACAAAAATATATTTACTAGGGAAAAATTTAAATGAAATAAGTAAATATAAATATACTTAAATATATGTAATAAATGTAGCTTTTTTAAACAACAAAGCAAAATGTGAAATATTATAAAATACTCGAATACAATAATTAACAAAATTACAATAAAAAGTGTAGATTTCAAATGAAGTAAATTTGGCAAAATTATTTACACATAATTTACACAAATTTACAACTATTTAAAGAAAATATATATGTATATCCATAAACATACCAACTGCGAGTGGTGAAAATATTAAATAACTATTGAATTATGCATTTTACCGATTTCACCTAGACAATAAGATCGAGATGCAGAAAATCGTTTAGCTAATTTTTTTTTAAATATATTCGGCAACAGCTAGTTAAATATTTTTTATTATTATAATTCATAATTAAAAAAAAAAATTTTTTACTCACATCTTTCCTATATAATTTCTAAATGCTTTAAGCCATATATTTAAACTGCCAATTTAATTGCTAGTCGCTAGAGCGAAAATAATACGTTGGTATGAATAACTGATGGCTACTTACGTACTAACTATCGCAGAGATAAGCAAACAAAAAATTTTAAACTAACTACTACACCCTCTCCCCGATCGACGCATAGTTATTTAATTAAAGCCAACGTCTTTGCGGTTATTTCGGTTTATTAAAGGCAACCGATGAAATGCCATAGAGAGCCGTGCTACGCAATTAATACACAGTGATGATCTGCGCAAGCCGGCCAATGAACGCAGTGACAGAGAATACACACAAACAGACAGGTGTGTATATATACATATATATATGTACCTATGTGTATGCAAGGGGTTACGATATCTTCTAAGTATAGCTAGAAACCAGTTCAAGTGTTTTTTTTTTTTTGTGGTGCTTCATAGAAGCGAAGAAAACAATACAGGTAATTGATCAAAATTCCGCGCTTAACCCGCGTGAAAAACACTTCTCAACCTGTTTTTAAATTCCGAAAAAAAAATCACCAAAACAATAAAAAGTCACATAAAAATTGAAATACATAAAATTCTACAACAAAACAATTTAGAAATATTTTAATACCACCGAAGCGAGTGGCTGGCCTGGGAGCTTAGCTAATTCTTTACACATCACACTCGCTGCCCGCACGGCCAGTAGCTTTTAGACCAACCTGTCACTTACATGCACACACATACATACGTGTACATGCGCTTGGCAGTGTCTTTCACAAATTCTCTTCTAATAATGTTAAGTACTCGCCGCTATCGTCTCCCCTCTTTATCCTACCTACCTTGTTGTTATTGCGTAGTATCACAGTCGCATTTTGCGCCGCATTGTTACGGTTCCGCACCAAGACATTCCGGCAGTCATCACAGAGATAATTATTGTTGTCATAGCCGTTAGTGTCACAGCTAACACTACTCCCGCTCCCACTCCCACTCCCACTCCCACTCCCACTGCCATTGTCGCCAGCATTAAGATTCAATTGTAGATTCTTCACAAAAGATTTTGTTGCATTACAACTTGACTTGTTGTTTTCCTTGTTGTTTTGCGAATTGCGCTCCGTTTCACTTTGTGACGTTGAGCTATCGTCAATAAAACGTAAATCGGCACCAACATCGTTGAGTAGGGGACTCATGCCGCCAAGACGTGGACAAAAAGGCATACTATTCGCGCTAACGGTATCACCATCACCGCTTGTCCCGTGCAACGTCTCCTCATCCTCATTCAGTACATTGTCTAAGCTATTAGAACGTTGTTTTGTACGCTCACGTTGCGGTCGACGCGCTATCACCTCACCGCGTTCGTTCAACACCAACTCGACGGGACGTGATATCATCATTGTGTGTTGGGTCGTGGTGGTCACTGAACGACTGAATTCGGTACGCTTCTTCACCAACAATGTATTCGGTTCGTCGCTAGGCAAATGCGTCACCTCCACGCTGCGGCTAACCTCCTTCTCAACGGTACTGTGACTGGTTGACGTGATGGGTGCGGAGAGACCTTCATAAATGGGATTGTCGGTGAGTGCGGGTATGTTATACGTGGCGACACTGATGAAGGGTGGTGCGGCTGTTGGTGATTTCACAGATTTTTGTTTTGGCATTGGCGTTGTTGGTGTTGTGGATGGCGTTATTTTCGTTTTCACGTGTTGCGTCGGCGTGGTATCGGCACGTTTTCGCATTTGCGGTGTTTCTGGACGCGATGATGTGGCATATTTACTACTGCAACAGCAACGTGAACACAACTGCGATACACGTTTGCCACTAACCAAACCGCGCTTATCATCAGTTGTCGCATCTTCATCGTCCTGTAGATTGTCAATAGATGCGCCAGCGTTTGACAAGTAACTTTGCCCCTTTTTATCTGTCAAGCCGCCACCTCCCAGCCCTCCGTGTAGGTCCACTTGTGGCACATAGAAGGTGCTGTTGGCGCTGAGATCGATGCAACTGCGTTGGAAATGCTTGTCATTGGTTTGGAGTGCGGCGGCTTTCTTGTTCTTTGGCTGACGGCGTAACGAGGAGAACCAGTTTGAGATGCTTGGCCGCTTCTGGTGTTGATATTGCTGCAGGGAAGCCATGCTGGTGCCAGAAGTGTACACCGTGAGCCGGCTGTTGAGTTGATTTCTTGTTTTTGTATTAGTATCAACTGTTGTAAACAGTTGTGTGTGTTTCGAGTTATAATTTTCTAGTTAATTTGTTGCACTTCTTTTCCTGCTTAGAGTTGCTGGATTTTTATGTCTTTTTCTTATTTTGTTTTATTTTTTGTTTTATCAAGTTCTCGCAGCACTGCACATGAGTTAATTTCCTTTGTAATTTTTTTACTTTATTATGTTTTTTTTTTTTCTATTTTTTATTGTAAATTTTTATGACTTCAACGTAATCACTTTGCCACTTGTTGTCTGATTGCACACTTACATGCCTACGATACGAGTATGCACTATACTTATAAAAACCAGTTCCTGTGGCTCATTACACGTTGAAATTATTGTGGCTTCTCCTGCTGCTGATTTCAACTGTATTACGGTGGAAAAAAAATATTACATTTGATATTTTAGAAATGCTTGCATTCAACTGCCACCGAGTGCCTCCGCGTGTTGCTTTTTTATTATATTTTATTTGTAGCTAAGCTACACATATTTCTTTATCGGCGTGTAGTGTTCGCGGAAATCATTTGTCGAAGGCCGAAGAAGGAATGTAAGTTAGGATGAATCGAGAAATATATAAAGACTATAAGTAATCTTAACATATTTCAAAGAATAGTTCCTTAAATTCAAATTGATGGAGAAAAAATGAGAAATACTCGTACATAGTATAGTATTCAAATCATTTATCGAAACACGATCATAAAGTCCACAATTACTCCATGTTTTTTTTTTATTTTTTTTATTTATTTATTCAAGTTAATATTATCTTCTTCTTATTTTTAATTCTTTCCTATTCTTTACTTCTTACTTTTATTTATTTTTTATTTTTAATTTATGTTTTCTTCATTTTTTTTCGTATTTATTATTATCTTTCTTCTTCTTTTTATTTTTTTTTTATTTATTTTAATTTTTATTTTATTATTTATTTTAATTTTTATTTTATTATTAATTTTTATTTTATTATTTATTTTAATTTTTGTTTTATTATTTATTTTAATTTTTATTTTATTATTTATTTTAATTTTTATTTTATGATTAATTTTAATTTTTATTTTAGTATTTTTTTTATTTTATTAGTTACTTTAATTTTTTATTTATTGTTTAATTTAATGTTTTTATTTCTTTTAGTTTTTTTTTTCTTCTCTTTGGGTTTATTTTTTTTATTCTTCTTTTATTTTTTTTTTTTTTTTTGAATTCTTTTATTTTAATTTAATTTTTAAATTTTTATTATAAATTTTATTTTATTTTTTTAATTTCTTATTTTAATTTTAATTTTGTTTTTAATTTCATATTTTAATTTTATTTATTTCAAATTTCTTATTTTAATTTTAATTTTTTTTTTGAAGCTCTTATTTTAATTACTTATTTTAATTTTAATTTATTCTTAATTTCTTATTTTAATTTTTATATTTTATTTTTATTTTTAATTTCTATATTTTGTTTTTTTATTTTTATTTTAATTTTTTATTTTTTTTTATTTTTGTTTTTATTTTTGATTTCTAATTTTTATTTTTAATTTCTAATTTTTATTTTTTATTTTTTAATTTTTCTTTCATTCTTATTTTTATTTATTTTGTTCTTTAATTTTTAATTTTTATTTTTTTCTTTAATTTTTAATTTTTATTTTTTTCTTTAATTTTTAATTTTTATTTTTTTCTTTAATTTTTAATTTTTATTTTTTTCTTTAATTTTTAATTTTTATTTTTGTCTTTAAATACTAATTTAAATTTTTTTTTCTTATTTTATTTATATTTTTTTATTTCTTATTTATTTTTTTATTTCTTATTTATTATTTTACTTCTTATTTTTATCTCTTTGTTTCTTATTTTTATTTTATATTTATTTGATTTTTTTATTCTAATTTTTATTTTCATTTATCGTAACTTGACCATAAAGCCGACAATAACCCCATGTTTTTTAACTTTTTTCTTTTATTAATTTATTTAATTTAATATTTTTTACTACTTTAATAATGTTTAGTATTTTCTTACTTTTAATTATTTTCGTATTTTTTTTTTGCTTTTTTATTTTATTTATTTAATTTTTTATTTTTTTCTTATTTTAAATTTTTTTCTTTTCTAGTTTATTGATTTATTTTTTTATTTGTCATTTTTTATTTTCTTTCATTTTATTTTTATTTATTTATTTTTATTCTAATTTTTATATTATTTTATTTGCTATTTAATTTTTTTACTTAATTTTTTTATTTCGATTTTATTCATTTATTTTTTTCAATTACTTTCCTTTTTTATTTTCCTATTTCTTTTCATTCTTCATTTAGTTTTATTTTAATCTTATTTATCTTTATTTTATTTTATCTTTCTTTCTGTACTTTATTCTATCTTATTTTTCTTTACTTTATTTTATCATCTTTTTCTTTATTTTATTTTATCTTGCTTTTCTTTATTTTATTCTTTCATTTCATTTAATATTAAATTTATTAAATAAATACATTTTTTATTTTAAAGTTTTTTTATTTTTAATTATTAATTTATTTTATTATTTTTATTTTATTTTGGTATTTGGTAATATTTTGTTATTCTCATTTATTTTGTTCTATTTATTTTATTCTATTTATTTTATTTTATTTATTGTATTTTATAATAGAATAAATTTATTTTATTTTTTTCTATTTATTTTATTCAAAATATTTTAGTTTATTCATTTTATTTTATTCTATTTTTCATTTATATTACTTTATTTTAATTTTTTCTATTTGTTTAATTTTATTTTTTATTATTTTTCTATTTAATTTACTTTCGACACTTTACTTAAAATAAAAAATAGCAATATAATCATTTTAGAAAGTCAAAATATTTGAGGATTAATGATTTTGGAAGGGAAGTAAATATTACTTGTCTCACTTCTGGTCAACTTCCCCTTCTCCAGCACGATTTTACAAATGATCTACACTTTTAAACGACAGAAAGTAAACTAAACGATTATTTTCCAAAAACACGCACTGTTGCGTCTGCCACTAGCAAGAGCGCTTTGACAGCAAATAACCAATTTGCTATAATTTTAAATCAAACGAAAATGGTTGAAACCCTTTAACTAAGTACGTATACTAGCAATAAATAGACACGAACTATCAAGCATCCGGTAGTTAGTGGCTAAAGTGTTTGTTTTTACTGAAATGATTTCTTGGCACAGCAATTAAGCTAAGACGCCGACACAAACAACAACCGGACCAAACCAGAGCCACATTAAATTGCATGTACTCGTATCTGTTTACGTACATACCAAAGAACGATGCAGGAACATTTGAGAATGTACATATACGTACATATGTTAATATCAACAACAAAGCAAGCAAAACCATTGACTTTGGACTTCTAAGCGTTTAGGAGGATATTTAGTATGAGACTGTCTACAAGAAAGTCTTGGCAATAAAATTTACAAGTTACGATGCTAATTTACGTAACTCTTGACTGAAATAAAATACATAAAGAACACTGGAGAAGCGGAAGAATAACATACAAATATTCGTACAAAGGAGTTGGCAGGATACACGACGCATAAATTACGTAAAACTAAATGCTTCTCTCAATTTAAAATATTCCAAGCGGAAATAGTGAACTGTACAAAGAACAAAAATCAAAGGAAAAAAGGTTTGTAGACATTTTAAAAGGACACAAACAAATTGTGTGTGAAATAAAGAGCAATCACATTTTACGAGTATTACCCTTTTCGTAAGGATGTTAATGTCAGTGCGGCACTCGATACTCGATGTGCCACACTCTACACGTATATATGTGTATGTAGGTAAAAACAGTTTTTACCATTACGATTTTCAATTTACACTACGCAATATTGACTATTTACTTGGAATTGTCAATAATAAGTGAGCAGCCGAGTATTTATGCTACCACTAACGAGCTTCCACTACTGTCTGTCGGTCTGTGTTGGCTTTATTATTTTTATTATTCTACAAATACTCCAAAAACGGCGCATATGAAGAGACAATAGGACTCGAAAAGGTAATGGCGTCAGACGTGTTTTGTTGGTATCTTGAGAAAAAAATGTTGCCTGCATTTATGAATAAATAACAAAGCGAATTGTAGTAGTAATATGCCTTTAAACGAATTGTATGAGAATACCAAAGGTAGTGCTCATGTGTAGTAGCGCCACACCGATAAAATAGTAAATAGTAAATAAACAAAGGCAATACTCAATCAATTTCAAATCTCAATACATACCCCGCAGCCGAAAAGCAGCGTTGCACGCGCAGATATGTTAGATAGATAATGAATAGAGGAAACAGGTAGTCAGTTAGCTGCTGTTTATCAAAAGCAAGACGAATAGTGGGAATATTATCAGATAGACGTAAAGGTCATTGATTGAGTATGAACTATCAAGACAAATAGGCGGCTGGCTGGTCGTTCAAATACTCATTGAGAGCATGCACACAATTAATGAGTGTAAAAAATGATGATATTGAACTTGAAAAGGGGAAATATTTTTAATTATAAATTATCATGTAGGTGATCATCAACAGTAAGGAAATAAGGAATGAAATAAAATAAAATACAACATAAAGATATAGAATTAAGAATATAAAAAAAATAATTAAATTATGTAAATTAGTTAAAATGAATATGAATGATATATTTAAAAAACGGAATCAAATATTAAAATATATTATAAAATAAATAAAAAATAAAAATTACATAAAATGAAAAAATCAAAGAATTTAAAAAATAATTAAATTTATTTAAAGGAATAAAAATAAAAAAAAAAAGAAATTAATTAAAAAAATTAAAAAATTAAATACAATAACAAATGGAATCAAATAATAAAATATAATAAAAAATGAAAATAACATGAAATAAAAAATTAATGGATTTAAAAACAAATAAATTTATTTAAATGGATATAAAATAAATAAAATAGAATAAACTAAATTTAAATAAAATAAAATAAATTAAGTAAAATTAAATTAAATAAAATGGAATCATTAATGAATTCGAAAAGAGCTAAAAAATATTAAGAAAACATTTAAAAAAGATGAAAAAAATTTTTGAAACAAAATAAAATAAAAAAATTTAATTGAAAAGATAAATAAAATAAAAAATTAAAAAAAAATTAAAAAAGAAAATATGAAATTAAAATTAATTATAAAATTTAAAAAAGTTTCAAATTTATAGTTTAAATAATTGAAAAATTGAAAATTAAATAAAATTAAAAATGAATATATTTTTTAAATCCTTTTGATAATAATTAATAAAATTTAAAAGTTAAAAGAAAATTAAAAAATAGATTACATTAAAAAAATATGAAAAAATAAAAAAAAATAAATAACTTAAATAAATATTAATTTGAATAATACTAAGAAAACTTTGCCAATTAAACTAAATAAAAATATTCTTCACTTTTTAGAGTTAATGCCACACTGTACAGTGCTTTTTCAAGGAAGAAAAGTGTAGAACGTAACTGGAAGTCACATAAAGTGATACCATTTAGAGTAGGATGTTATAGAACAAAGAAGAAAACTTGAGAATCAGAAGCTGATATCAAGCTGAGAAAATATGTTAGGAGTTTCTTAAGGTTTTTAGCTCTCTTTAGGAATATGAAATTATTAAAATAATTCCATATTCGAAATTTTGACTATTAATCGCATATGAAGTGAAAATTCACAACATAGGACTGAAGTTACTTCTTACATAAATAGTTGTCTCCACAGTGACCAGTTTTAATAAGAATTTGTTTCAAGCAATTTATGCTGTGATGTGGTATTGTGCTTATTGAAGAGCACAAACAATTTTCCATTTCTCTGACACTTCTTTAAGCTTTAATCTATGAAATACGGATGTTATCTTTTTACATTTCCTGTAGAATATATTCATAATTAAACTTTCGAATTAAATTTTCTCTATATACTTTATGGAAAAAATGGAAAGATTATTCCATAGATAAATATCATACTACATAAGAAGATAGTGGAAAAAACACAATTTTCCATCTTCAACACATTTTGTACGGCTTTAGCATATAATTAAAAATAAAAATAAAAAGAAGCCACAGAAAAGCTTTCTATAAAGCAAAGAATATAAACTTCTTAAGACGCAACGAAATCATGTTGCACGTAACCACATAAAAAAGAACAACTATAGAATCAATCACCCTCCATCAATCCAAAAAAAAAAAAAAAAGAAATTAAAATAAAATCAGAAGCACACTCAGTATGGAAAGTGCAACGTAAATAAATAAATAAATAAAACGCAATCCGATTAGTAATGGATTCTCATACGCACCTCAAAGCAGTAAGTATTAGAGAGAAGCCACACCAAATATCAATGATAGATAAGAGCGTAACTGAAATCAGACTTAAATGACAAGCGAAATACATATAGAATTAAACTCTTTGCTGAAGCAGAAGAAGAGGACGATGAACGATGAACAGTTGGTTGATGTGCCACATAAGCGCGGCCACATTAAGGTGAAACCTCAGACGCCGATATAATTCAATACAAAATAACAGACACCAGAGCAATTTAAAAGCAATGAACCGAGAATCCGATTAGAAACCACCGCCACCGCTGCCACCGTCACAAGGGTAGCACGAGTCCATCAAGTAAGTGGAAAGAAAGAAGAGTTCACGTAGAGGTGATTTGTTTCTGTTTCTTCTTTTCTTTTTTTCTCTTTCTAGCATTTAGAATAAAAATGAAGAATACAAAAAGCAATAAGCTAACAAAAAAGACAACAACAGCACATAGTAATCCAATTAAACGATCGAAACGGTGTAATAAACGGTGAGGGAGACTCAATGTATCGCAGCGGTCGTTGTCAGTTCATTGGTGAATGGTGTAAATATGTAGGTTTGCATCAACTGGTAGTAGATACTTAAGTGGAAACTTATTAAAATGTGCAATAATCCGTCTATAAGCGGTTTGTAAATTGAGCTGAGCTTTCACTTTTCGCAATTAGTTAAAGCATTGTGGGGGAGACTAGACAATATGGTGCATATGTGGCACAGTAAGTACAACAACAATTCATCAAAGCAAATTTTTACATTTAATGTTTTAAATGACATTATAGGCCAACAGACAAATTCGTCTCCGCGAAGCCAATGAAGAAAATACGTTTTTTTTTTTGTTAATTTATTCATTTGGTATTTTTTCAAATTTTCATTGCTATTTTTGGAATAAAAACACACCGATTAATTACACATTGGCATGCAAAGCGCGCCTACAAAAACTGATCACAAAATGATCAAAATTTATGCGCACTTCAATTAGCGTAGTCATGTTGAGTAGCAACAAAGACAAAATGTTTTTGAATACTTGTAGTTAGTCAACTTAAATAACTGGAATAATTTGTTGAATAATTGAAAATATTAATGAATAAGCAGCAGCGTTGGTTTTACGGATATATACCTATGTATGTATAATTGATAGATGTAAATTGTATATTCCATAGAGCTCTAAAATAATTAACTTAGGAAGGTGAGGCTACCCATTTCGTGGTTTTAAAAATACAGGGCTGTATTTTGACTTCTGTTAAATTTAACTGTCAAGCCAAACATGTTTTGTTTTTGTTAAAAGTCAGGCATTTATGAAAATGGATCACTTAATAACCGAACCGCACAACGCATGGAAATTGTTAAAAATTACTACAAAAATGGTGATTTAAACGTTGCCATGTTTCCTGCTTTAAGAGGAGCTAATAGTACACATGATCGTCCAACTACTCAAGCAATTGATACACTTTTAAAGGAAGTTGCAGAGACAGGATCGTTTACAGATATTGTGAAGCCTGTGCATCATCGTTTTTCTCGTTCCATTCTTCTCTCGCTACTGAAAATGAAAAAAAAATGCCGAAAATGTGGCCATTTCTCGACGTTCTCAACAGCTGGAACATAGCACCGTATTTTGCACTTCAACTTACACCTACATCCATATAAAGTCCAGTTCAAACAACAACTGAAGCCAGCGGAACATTCACAATGCCGTACATACGTCGTTCGATTGGGTGCTTGAACAACAAGCAGCGGACAGTAATTTTTTGAACAAAATTTTTTTCAGCTCTTTGGTCCGCAGGTGTGACCTTATTTCTTTGGAAACGGTAACGGCGATACTGCCTCTGTCAATTCGGAGCGTATTGACGGTATGATAACCGATTTTTTTGGACTGCAATTGGGCAATATTTGGTTTCAACAAGAAGGTGCCACATGCGACTCAACACGATAGAACATGGCTTCATTGTGAGAAAAATGTCCTGGCCACGTAAGTAAGCTCTCGTCTTGGCGATATCAGCATTTTTTGATTATTACGCATACCAAGGCCGTGAAGAATGATGCAACTTTTAGCAATTTTCATTACTCATTGGCGAGGTTTTAAGGCGATTCTCGTTTGTTGAATCAAAATAATTGTATAAAATTTAACGTAAAAGAGTCTTTCGTCACTGATGATGTTGGCATATCGATTGAAACATGTGTGACAATGAGTTTGGTATAAAACTGGTGGCAGAGAAATGTGTTCCAAAATTGATGAATTTGAAAAAAAGCAGAGGCGAGTAGAAGCTACCCAGGAGTCACTTAACGTATTATAACAGGCGATATAAGCAAAGTTTCGATATATGACGTCAAAAAAAATAAAGCTCGAATCAGTACAATAGGGGCGTTCTGGCTTCCAAAGTCCGAAAGACCGAAAAAGGCTCGCAAGAATGGATGAAAGTGAAGATTACGCACAATGTGTTCCTCGATTTTAATGGCCAAATATATTATGAATTCATGCCAACAGGTCAAACGATGAATAAGGAATACTACCGCAAAGTTCAAGACCGATTAAGTGAAGCGATCTTATATAAACTTCATTGCTTGCTCACGAATTTTTGGCCCAAAGCAATACTGCAATAATGCACTGCCTCCATATTCGCCAGATATGACTTCGTATGCCTTTCTCTCTTATTTCCAAAAATAAAGAAAACTTTAAAATAAAAGTTACCTTTTTTTGGACTATTTTGACGTAGTTAAAATCACAAAAACAAATAATAAAAATTAAATTAAAAATTAATAAATAATATATAAAAAATTATAATTAAAAAAAAATAAATAAAATGAGAGTTAAAAAATTTAAAAACAACATTTAAAAAAAAATTTTAAATAAAACATTTCAAATTTAAAAATGAAAATAAAACATAATATAAAAATTTAAAAAAAATAAAATAAAAAGTTTAAATTTAAATATGTAAAAGACACCAGAATCCAAATGGCTTTGTCACCCAACTCACCTACAATTTAGAGGTACATATGTATCTCTACGTATGGATTACCAACCAACCAAACTAATACGTACATATGTATTTATGTAAATATGTGCATACATACATCCATAATATAATATGTCAACAAGTATGCGTCAATATGCTTATCGAATTGATATTTTGAAGGTTTTAGGCGTGGAACCCATTGTACTCTTGTACTCGTATTTTCCTATTTATACATTTATACGCATATATGTAACTATGTATGAGCTACCAACATGTGTGCTGGATAGGGAAAAATGCACACACACATACATGTATATACAATAGCTATGGGTGGTTTGTTGCCATCTATTGAAGCCATATAAAGTTATATCTTATCAGATATGCACGTCAGTAGTTTGGTTTGCAGAGAATTACGCATGCATAACATAAGTCGTTTCGAATACAACAATAAAAGGAAAACAATCATTGGTGGTATGTAGGGCTCGATAGGTGACTATATGGCATAAATATGTTTATTTATATGCGCGAAATGGATTTACCAACATTTTTCAACGTATGACGATTTTACAGCGTCTCTTGTAATGGAAAAAATAATACTAAATAAAAAAATAAATTAAAAATATTAAGTCAAAAAAATTAAGTAAAAAAATAAATTTAAAAAAAATAATTAAAAATTTATTCTAAAATTTTAAAAACGTTCAAACAATTTAAAAAAAATAAATAAATAAAAAAGAATTGAAAAAATTCAAAAGTACAAAAAAATTAAATACAAGAAAAATAAAAGAAACAATTTAAAAAAATATTTAGTAGTTAAAGAAATTCAGGAAGCTATAGAAAATAAAATACTTAGGAATTAAAAAATTATTTAATTAAATAAAAGTTAATATTTAAAAAATAAAAATAAAAAAATATATGTAAGCGCTTATGACAAAGAATGCGTCAACCATCAACAGCAGCTAATGATATCAACAATAACAAATATATTATATATGTACTATATGCCACACTGTCCTTACCGCATTCAAGCACATATTCACACGTACAAGCATTAATGTGTATGGATGTATCTAAAATCAAAAAATAACGTCAAAAACTGCAAACGCTAACAAGCTCAGTCCAATGAAATGTATCTAAAAATACTTGAAGAAAATCACTAGCACTTCAAAACTCTATTGGAATATTCTATTCTTCTATGTATGGGCACACACCGAGATGAATTTCAATGAGCTGCATAGTGAAGTGACTGCGATGCGTAAAGATGTATCCATCCATATGTTTACATATGTGTAAAAAAAAATTCCCCAATAAAAAATAAATACATACATATATGTGTATATGTACATATGTGCATAAGTTAATAAGATGGTCCAAGCAATAGCCGGTATGGCTGGAATGAAAATTTCAACAAACCTATACATATATATGTATGTATGTAGGTAAGCAAATATTTAAATATAGGTACGCATGTCCTTACATACTTATATGCTTATGTATGTGTGGTGTGTGCAATAGCAGGTCAATATTCAGTCATTCTTCGCAATGCGAATGCTCAATAAGAAAAGAAAAAGTACTTGTATTGCTTAGAGCGCGCGTAAAATTACGGTAATTGGAAAGTTTGCGCTGCAGAATATTTTCAAATTTAATTAAGAACACATTAATGCGGTAGTTGTTTAATTTTAGTGCCAAAATAAAGCATAAATTGGCACAATGAACTTTCAGCGGAATAAGCAAAAATAAGCAAAAATAAAAAAAGAAATAAAAAAACTAAAATAAAATAAAATTAAAATATAAAAATAAAAATGAAATAGTAAAATAAAATCTAAAGAAATAATGTTAATAAAATAAAGTTCTTTTATTTCAGAAAAAAAATCTAATAAAAATAAACTGAACAAAATAAAAAAAATTAAAATTATTTTAAATTAAAAATAATAATAATAAAGAAAAATTAAAAAAATTATATTATAAAATGTATAATCAAATATTAATGTAAATTTTGCACTATATCAATCGCTTAACGCTACCGCGTGCTCATCCATTGCGTCATATTTCTAAATACAGCAATGAGTTTATTTGTTTATACTCGAAGGTTTCTCCATGAGCAGCTATAAAAGTTGTTTCAATAGTCACAGACATAAACGTACATAAGTACGTATCCATTCACAAGCCTGATACCGGTCGTAAAAAAAACAAGAAAAATACTTTCTTATAAACTTTTGATTAGCGTCGGGAAACAAAAGTAGTACAACATAGCGACAGCAGCAGCAAAAACAGGTTGATTGACACTAAATGTTAATCAAAAACTGAATGAAAAATAATACTTATTTCACTAGAAAGTGCTGTTTAGTATAAAAATAGCAATAATAAAAAAATGAAATTAAAAAATAATTAGGCAAATAAAAAATTGAACTTTTAAAAATCACGTAAATATAGATATAAAAAGTATCAATAAAAATAGACAAGAAATGGCGCAAAATTTTTAAATAAATAATAATAAAGCTTTTGTTAGGATTTCTACAAAAATAAAAATATAAATTCAAATAAAAAATAAATTAAAATCAAATTAAAAATAAATAAAAATCAAATAAAAAATAAATAAATAATAACAAAAATTAAGAACATAATTGCAATATAAGATAATTAAAAATATATATAAATAAATATATAATTTATTGTATTAACAAAAATAAGAATTATGAAGAAATATAGTAATAAAAATTATTTAAAAAAATTCAATTAACAAATAAAAAATAATTTATAAATATTAATAGTTTAAGAAAAATATCCATAAAAACAAAAACCAGGGATTAAGAGTATTTGTAAAAAGTATTGAATACAAAAAAATTGTGAGCCTAAAGTAAAGGAAAAGGTAACAAATGTAAAAAAAGAAAAATATAAAAAATATAAAAAGATAAAAAAATTATTAAAATAAATAAACAAAAATATAAGAAACCCAAAAAAAAAAACTTAATATAAATAAATAAATAAAATAATATAAATAAATAAGTAAAATTATATAAATAAATAATTAAAATAACATAATTTAATAAATAAAATAATATAAATAAATAAATAAAATAAAATAATAAATAAATATAATAATAATATAAATAAATAAATAAAATAAAATAATAAATAAATAAAATAATAATATAAACAAATAAATAAAATAATATAAATAAAATGAAAAGATCTTGAATTCAGAAATATTTAGTTACAATAAAGGAGATAAAATCCATTATAAATAATGTTAAATATGAGCAAAACTTCTTTCATATTTACTAAACAATTTATGTGCATTTAAATAAATTTAAAAACATATAAAAACGCAAATTCATAACAAAATCAAGTTTAGATTTTTTTAGTTTTAAATAATTAAAAAACAAGTATTTTAAATACAAACAAAAAAATATTTTCAAAGCAAGCTCCTTCAAAACTCATGTCAAAATAAAAACCAACAAACCACAAATGATTAAAAACCTGCTATTGAAATCAACATTTAATGTTGTTTGTTAAATATGTTCGCTGAAATTGCTTATCAAAGCAATAATTAAGATGAATATTAAATACAAAACAAAAACAATAAACATACTCAAACACACAAGTGATACTATAATTCTATGGCAAAGCTGACAATGCGAGCATATTTTTGTAATTTTTTTTTATCTTAAAATATTTTGAATTCAAATTTGTTAGTTTTTTTCTTTTTATTTATTCAAATTAAATTAATTCTTACGAAATTCATATAACAACGGATAAGCCATAAATAACATTGACATTCCACAGAATTTAGTCACATTTACATTTTTTAATACAAAATTTATATTTATATGAAAATCTTTTTAAACAGTCACATAGTATAATCAAATGTACTCGTTTGTATATATATATATATATGTATATATGTACATATGTATGTATTTATGCATATAAAAATATTATAACTGCGCTGATGGGCGGACTTTTGAACTAAGAAAAGCAAATTGCCGATAACAAACAATCGTCAACAGAATTATGAAATTTAGAGCAGTCACAGGCTCAGTTTATAAATATTTTTATGATAAAAATGTTAAACATTCCATCAAACGCTTTAATTGTGTATGTAAAACTCCGAAACCGCTCTTACTACACAGTAAGTACTGTACTGTATTTAACTTGTGCAGGAAACGTTTTATCGCAAGCAACTTAGCGCTGCACTGCTTGGATGTAAGCCGCGTTTGCCACATTTGCCGATAAAAGCGACGGCGAGTTTGCAATTCCTCTGTATATTCAATATTAACGAGTGCATTGTGCACTGCCTAAAACCAATGCTAAATAATGGATATCAGAATTTTAAGCACGAGTCATAAGCATGAACGGGTGCAATTGAGCAATGACCGATCTGAGAAGTACAAATGTACTTACACATACTTGGGCAAAGGCGATAAAGGCAATGAGTAAGTAAGCAACATAAAATATTTTGAATGCTTTTAATGCCAGGGTGGGCAAAGAGGGTATCTTCGGCACAGCAATTCTGCCTCCATGATGAAACATCACCAAACGCCCTGAGGCTGATCGACTTCGCCGGGGCTCGAAATATGATTGTCTGTAGAACTAGATTTCCACACAAGAAAATCCATCAAGCTAAGTTGCTGTCGTCGGATCATGATTGAAATATGAAACATGAAAACATGTCTCCAGTGTTCTAAATATGCGTACGTTCCGAGGGCCTAACATCGACTCGGTTCATTATCTTGTCGCAGCGACAATGCGTACCCGCCTCTGTGTATTAAAGAGCGTATTGTTTGAAATACTGAAGCACACCTTCAACAGGCAGATTGGCATTATCAGCGTGGTTGTAGACCTGGTAAATTAACCCTTGACCAAATCTTGAAAAAATTCCGTGACGAAAGAATCGATACACATCACATTTTCATCGATTTTAAAGCTGCCTTCGACAGCACAGTAAGGAATAGGACTGGTAGTGAACAAGGAGAATACGAAATATCTCCTGTCATCAAGTAAACAGTCGCAGTAAGTAATTTTTTTAAACAAATTTTCGATTTTTTTTAAATTATTTACAAAACGAATTTATTAATTTTTTTCAAAAATGATTTTCTAAAATTAAAATAAAAATTTTAAATTTTTAAGGCAAATTTTCATAAAATAATCATTTTTTGTAAGAAATTTTTTAATTGTTCTCAAAACAAAATTTGTTTATGAAACAAAAATTTTGCAGCTTTTTTAAAAAAGAAAATTTGTATTTTTTTTACCCAGTGATAAAAGAGGTATTAAAAAATACAAAATATTTCAAATCTTTATAGCAACAGTTGATCAAACACAAAAAGCTCTTGTGACCTTGAACAACGGAAAAAAATGAGATTACATATCGTCAGAAATTTCTTAAATTCTTAGATTTATATTTTTCAGCGAAGATTATGTGGGAAAAAAATGTTTTGTTTCATAAACCCGATGCTTATTTTATCATATAAACTTTTTAGTTCCAATGTATATAATATGCTCACATTTTGCCGCTTTTTTCCGAAAGCCTATTTAAAAAAATATATAATAAATGCATAATCAGTTTAACCCGAGCATGCTGCCTTTCATATTAAACAATTTCCATGACATCGGATATTCCACACTCACCTATAAGACAACAATTGATATATTGCATTTACTCCCATGCTTAACTGTACTCATATACAAAAAAATTGTCATGCAAATGTACATACAAATGTAAGAGGTAATTGACCTATCTCGCTCGTCAATTACATATTACACTTGAAATTGAGACTGAAATAGGAAACGGATGTAAACAAGAAACGTAAACGAAGGTAAAGAAAACAGAGAATTATCTGAGATAATTAGTATGAGTACAAATATTTGTATGCTATCAACAGAAACAAAATCAAAAAAAAAAAAAAAACAGAAATAAACATTTACTTGAAAGCGTGAAAAAGGCAATAAATTCAATAAAACTGTCAAATTTTGAAGGAAAAAAATATTTTATTTTTTATTTTATGAAACTAGTACAAATTACTAGCATATTTTTCTCAACAGATATTTTTATAAATTTATTTTTTTTCTTTTTTTTTTTCAAATACCAATGTTGGCATATTTTCCATCTTTCAGGCTGTCGAAAAATTAGCTTATCCGAAATCAAGGTTAACTCAATAAGCAAAGAATAAATATGTACATGCATGCTTATGTGAGTCTGTATGTATCATTTAAACAAATACTGTAAATTGTTTTGTCTATGACGCTTTTGGCTTTTTAGTTTATAGTATAAATGAAAGAGAATGTTGCTTTTAGAAAATAATTAAAAAAGAAAAAATTAAAAAAAAAAATAAACTCATAATTTGTTCCGACCCAGCCAAGTCGTAGCAGCAATGCCACTGAGCTGGTCGGTATTGTTTATAGTCCAACAGACCGTCCGCCCATCCACTCGTCCGCCCGTCCATGGCGTGCTCCACCCGTTTCAAATGAGTTGCAATGAGTGGCGCGTGCTGTTAAAAGCCGAACAAAATATTTTTAAACTATTGTAATAAAAAATGTATTTATAATACATATGTATGTTTTTATGTAGAATGAGCGAGGAGCGAAAAACAAATTTAAATGATTTTGAGGGCGCTGGAAACTTTAGGCATTGAACAAGCAAAAGACCGAGCAAAAATATAAAATAAAATAAAATGATACCAAATAAAATAAAATTAAATTAAATTTAATTTAATTAAATAAATTGAACATATAAAAAAAAATAAAATAAAATAGTGTCATTTAATTAAAATGAGGTAAAATTAAATTATATAAAAGCAAGATACAATTAAAATAACATAAATAAAGCAAAATAATGAAACATAAAATAACAATTGAAATGAAGTAGTTAAAAATAAAAATTAAAATAAAGAACAGAAAATAATTAAAAAGGTAAAACAAAAGTATTAAAGAAAACGAAATAAAAAAATTTAAATAAAAATAAAACTAGAAATTAAAAAAAAAATGTTTTGAGAAAAAAATACTAGAAAAAATAATAATTAAAGGAAAAGTTTTGGACAAACATTACTAAACACATTCTTTTAAATAAAAGAAATTAAGTTTAATTAAAGTCATAAATTTAAATTAAATAATTTAAAAAAAAGGTTTTAAAAATCGCAAACAAATTTTTTAAATAAAATTGAAAATATAGAAGTCAAATTTTGAAATAAAAATGTAAATAAAGTACATTAGATGAACAAATACGAAATAAATTAATGTAAATTAAAACAAAATAAAAGAAAAGAAGATAAAAATAATAAGAAATAATATAAGTAAAATTAAAACGGAAAAACGAAACATAATTTTGAAAATATTTCCAAAAAAAAAATCGAAAAATAATATTAAAAACAAAAAATTAATTAAAAACAACGATTTTAGATTTGTTTTTAGAAAGATTTTTAAGTAAAATATAATTAATTCGAGAAATTAAAGTTTGAATTAAAAATATAAATACAAAAAAAATGAACTAAAAAAATCAAGATAAAAAAATTAAATGAGGCAAAAATATAATTAAATAAAAGGGAAATTAAAAAAAATAAAAGAAATAAAATAAGATTAAAAAAAAATAAATTGAATTAAAATAAAATAAATAAAAATAAGCCAAATTTAAATTTGAATTATTAAAATAAAGTTAATTAATAAGTAAAATAATTAAGAGAAATAAAAAATAAAATAATATACAATAAAATAAAATGAATCAAAATGGAAGACAGAAAGGTTAATTTAAAACTCAATTTGAAAATTATTAAAAAAAATTTCAAATATAAAAATTAAAAGAAAAAAAAAAAAGAATTTAGAAAAATCATTGAGCACAATTTGTAAATAAAATTTAAAATTAAACGTTGAATAAAAAATGTTATATCAAGTGAAATAGAAAAACTATTATAAAATGAAATAATATAAAAAATGCAAAACACAAAATAAAGAAATAAAAATATGTAAAAATTAAGAAAATAAAATAAATTTAAACAAAATTAAAATGTATATAAATACAATAAAATAAAGTGTAATAATATAGAAATAACATAAAATTAAGCATTGAAAAAATAAAATAATTTACTACAAAATAAAACAGCATTTAAATTTACAATTTCTCGCAGCTTTCTTCAAATAACTTTAAAAATTTGTATTTTCTTATTTTGTTCATGTTTCTTGTACGCTGCTATTAGCTTTGATGACATATAGCATCCGATAAAAGAAGTCATTTACGCGTGAATTGCGTTCAATAAATCGCAACTGTCTCACCATTAAATACGTCCTAATAGCGCTCCAGGGTGATGGCCTTTAGTTTTTACTATAATAAATGCTTGGCATGTTGTGTATCTAAAAACAAATTGTCATATGTTCATACATATAGGTATATGTACATATACACATTCAAGTAAATAAATGTGTACCACGCTTACAGCCCACAAAACGCACAATTAACCCGAATCGGTGGCAAATGTCACATGACAAATAAACAATGCAACATTTTACAAACAAGAAATAAATACATACATATTAACAAATGTATGTGTAAACAAAACATACTCATACTCGTATGAAGATGTGCAGGAAAACATGAGAAAATTTTGGAAAAACATAAATTGAACAGATAAAATCGCGTTGTGACAGCGAATGCAAAAATGAAAATCTCTTTTCGAATTGCTGGCCTAGCGGGGAAAATGTACATACATACATATACGTGTATGTATGCATAAACCAATGTGTTGAATGAAGACGTTTGTTGGCGTTTAATAAAAGCAAAAAAAAAAACAAAATATTAAAAAGTCAAAAATGAAAGGATGAGACTTTCAAAGAGTTTTTTAAGACAAGTGTGAGAAAATTTTGTTGATGATCATAAAATATAAAAACATAAAGAGTTGTTGTATCTACATACATACATGCATATATATACATATATAACTGCAGTTTTCTACGGAAACGGTTCCTTCAAATAAAAAGTTTACACGAAAAAAAAGCCTAAATGGTGACCTGAAAAAATCACAGGCGGCAACAACTAAATTAAAAATAAAGCTAAAAAAAAGTATATACATAAGTACTTATATGAAAAAAAATTTTAAAAATTCCTTTCAAATATTTTTTAAGTCACAGTTTTTATAACTTACGTTTTTTATAAAATATACACTAAAATAAACAACTCTTACTATTTCCTAACAACTAACTTTGAAAAAGAAATAAATAAAAAGTATACATATTTAAATAAAACTAAACTTTTAAGGAAAAATATATGAAAATCATATTTCTAAACATACATTAACTAATGTGTAAAATTAAATTATGTATTATTAATATTATTATAAATTTTGAGTTAAATTAAATTGGAAAAATATAATTTTAAAAACATTCCGAATGCAAAAATTCAAAATTTTTTGAAAACATAAAATGATTTTGAAAATATAAAGATTTATAAAAAATTATATTTTATATGTATATGTATACATGCAGTTCTGAAAAAATACTTTGAAAAAAAAAATAGAAAATTTTATTTAAAAAATTAAACATCTTGGGCTACAAACACAACAACAAAGCCTTTAGAAAAAAATATTAATTTTCAATAAAATAAAATTTCAAACATAACTGAATTTCGGAAATACACAACATCAAAAATGAAATCAAAAAATACTTTGAAAAAAATAGAAAATTTTATTTTTAAAATTAAACATCTTGGGCTACAAACACAACAACAAAGCCTTTAGAAAAAAATATTAATTTTCAATAAAACAAAATTTCAAACATAACTGAATTTCGGTAATACACAACATCGAAAATGAAATTAAAAAATACATGGTTTGAAAAAAGACAATTTCAATATATTAAAATCGAAATAAAAAGGTAGTTGTGAAAAAATGAGATTTTACCAGCAGACAGTTTTTAAACAAAAATGTGCGACTACAAAAATTAAATTTCGATGTGAAAAATTTTTTCGAAAGAATATTGTCTTGAAAAGATAATATTTGAAGAAAATACTAAATAAAAAAATTATATAAAAATAAAATCTTGAAAATACTTTCAAAAATATTGTTTTGGAAAGTTAGTAAATTAAAGAAAATAATGATAATAGTTAAAAAACAATAAATATGTATGTAAATTGAAAAAATTAAATTATGAAAATGAATCAATAAAAAAATGTAAACAACTAACGTTATGATATAAAAACTAACTATAATAATTGATTAAAAACAATAACAAAAAAAAATTAAAATTATATAAAAACTAAAAATAATAATAAAAAAATTAAAATAATAAAAAAAAATAATAATAAAAATAATAATAAAAAAATAAAAATAATATATAAAAATTAAATTAATAATAAAAAAATAAAAATGATAAAAAAATAAAAAGAAAATATAAAAATTAAATTAATAATAAAAAAATAAAAATGATAATACAAAAAATGAAAATAGTAAAATAAAAAATACAAAAAGGTTATAAAAATAATTATATAATAGTTATATAAAAAATAAAACTAATAAAAATAAAATATAGAAAGAAATTAAATTAATTTTTTTTATAAAATAACTCATTAGGCTCTGAAATTTCGGTCAATTAGGCCTCATTGCTTTCTAAATTTCACACCTTTTATAATTAAGAGCAAACACATACATATATACATACATATCTGCTTATACTTAAACCCTGACACTAACGAATGTAGAACAAATTATTGAATTGAATCTATTTAACTAATCTCAATTTCAGTAGGACAAGAGTCTCATCCATCAGCAATAAGCTCAAAAGACGAACAGAAATATTTCACCTCTTTTAATGCCAAACATGAACAACACACGTAATTCAAGATAAGCAATTGTTTGCCTACTAAACCAAATTGGATAAATACAAACATGTGAGGCAAATAAATTTGCCAGCGCTAAAATCTAGAACAAACCCAGAAGCTATTTGCAGTCTCTAGCACCTCATGGGCGTAGAAATGATGTAGAAATGCATATGAATTAAAAGTGTAAAGTACGAATGCAGTTTAATCATCACTGCTGAATACATTTGAAATACTAACGCGTATGTAAATTGTAGTAATTACATGTATAACTATATTTCACAATTCCCCATAAGAAAATGGATTAGTGAAGAATTTCAAAGGGATTTTAAAAACACAAGAGCTTAATATTATTGTGAAATTACAAAATCTTATGATTGAAGTATTCATTCTACAAAAACGAACTAGTTCCTAAGTACCATAACATTTACTGAAAATGCACTAGTTATGAGAGTACTAGATACAAACTAGTTTTAAATTAAACTTGTTTTTGAAACAAATGTATTTATAAATAGAAGAAAAATATATGAATGATTTTAATTTTTTCTAATTAATAAAAATTTAGCAGCTTTCAAAATAAAAAATGCATTCAAATTCACTAAGCATCTAATGTCTTTATGCAACATTTTAGTTAACCACAAATATTTTTAATAACAAATAATCAAAAAAGATCGGAATATACTTCAAAAGTCACCCTCACCTCCTGAGTAACGGAGAAACAGAGTATACACAAAACGCCATTCAAGCGGACAGCCAAGAGTATACACGGTACATCTATTCCATTTCATATTTCAAAGTGCATTTTTGTTGTAAACAATTTAATAATCAACTAGTGTGTATCACTTCAGTATCTATCATTATAAGCTAAATGCATCTAATTCATGCGCTAAATGTGTAAACATTGCATTTGCGGCGCGTGATAGAACATTGACTTCACACGAGTTTAAAAATAGAAATCATGGCGAAGGTTAATAAGGTAGTTCCAAAGAAATTGTTATGTATAATGTAGGAGTATGTATGTTAACATAAAGAAGCTTCAATTGATGTCAATAATTGTGGAGAAAATAAGTAGATGCATCATTGTTTATATTGTATATACATACGAGTATGAATATACATATATGCGTACATTTTCATTGAAATGAGAATGGAGAACTGGATATATGTAAGTGGAGAAAGAGAAAAACCATAATCGGTTTGAGTGTGTCAATTAGCTCCTAATTTATGTGTAAATAGTGTTCGGAACTTTAAGATAATAAATAAAATTATATGTAAATTTTGTGTTCAAGTTTAGTGGTGTAGAGTTGCCAAATATTCGAAAATATTTGAAGCATAAACATTACATTAGTATTTACACTATGAATATCATTACTGATATATTTTTCCTCAAATATCCTCAATTCGATCATACTTGTGAATAGGGTTGCCCCTGATTTTCTAGAGTATAAATATTGAATTAATTATGTTGAAAATTACCAAAACAATACAACTAGAACAAAATTAAAGCAATGTTTCCAGCATTTATGAGTAGTTAACTTTTAGGAATTTATTCAGGGTTGCCATATGTTTTCTATTTTACAAAGCATTACACCGATAGCACGATATGATTTTTTAACGCGCTAAGTATTTCTGGAAACTTTAGTTCGAAAAATGTTTGACTATGTTTGCCACTTGTTTAGAATTTATTTATAATATTTAAAAATTATCCCTTTCAGCTAAAGAAAAATGCGATTCTCATGCTATAAATGAAAGTTTACTAATTTTATTCAGAATTTGTGTTCTTCAATAAATCTGCAATCTCGTGCTGCATATTCACAAGTACAGCTGTGTGTTAAATAATACTAGTAACATTTGAAATATTTTTAGAAAGGCCCAAATTAATATTTTTATGCCAATATATTTATTAAATTACTATTTCAATTGCAATTAATTTTGCAAAATTTTTAAATAGGGTTGCCACTTATTTGTAATTTTTTTCAATAATATTACTGCGCCAAAAAAAGACTCATATTGCAACACTTGATTACTCGTACTCAATTGAAACTTTAAGACAAGCCTCACTTTATAAAATAAAATCTGCCACTTCACACTTTCATTAAGTGTTGCCACGTGTATTCAATTGTATAAAATTTGTCCAAAGTTACCAAATATTGATATCATTCGGAGTGTATTTTTGAGAACTTTGATACAAATTAATTTTAAGGGCTGCCACCTTTTAACAAAATTAAAATTTTAATACTTCAAAAGTCAAAAATCCGTCCATTTATTGAAACATTTTCTTAATTACCAATTAGACAATAAGGAAATATATAACAAAAATCATTACTACCTATATTGACGCTGAGGTAACGAAGGCGAAATCCAATAATCAGCACTCAACTACCACTATCTTTCTATTTAAATTCAAACTTCGCACGCAAAACAATCAAGTCACCTTTGAAGTATTTTAAACGAAATAAAAGCATTTAAATGTTATTTAAATTTTTTATCAAATCTACGTTGAGAAAAAAAATACTATATGTACATAAATGCTTACATATATTCAATAATCACCAGCCAGTACTGGTAAAAAATTTCAATTATTGCTGATATGCGCAATAACGCACACAATATACTGATATAACACCACAACCAGCAAGACACTTGGGGTCAATGAAGTCATAAAAAATTCACATAATATTAAAAAACAAAATGCAATCGAAGAGATAGAGCAAATGAAATAAGGGTAACAGTAAATTAAACGCGGAAAAAAATTAATTAATTAAGACAAAAAAAAAATAAAAATTGTAAAAAAAATAAAAATTGTAAAAAAAATAAAAATTGTAAAAACAAATAATAATTTAAGAACAAAAATAATTTAAAAAAGTTAATAAAAAAACATAATAACAAAGTAATAATAATAAGTAATAATAATAATAATAATAATAATAATAATAATAATAATAATAAAAATAACAGTAATAACAATAATAATAATAATAATAAAAATAACAGTAATAACAATAAGAATAATAATAATAAGAATAATAATAATAAGAATAATAATAATAAGAATAATAATAATAAAAATAAATTATTGAAAAAAATTAAAATCAACAAATGAAAATTAAATTCGAAAAAAAGATTAAGTTTAAAAAATTAATAATGACAAATTATGAAATGTAGTAAATTAAGCATATGTATATCAAAATAAAAAACTACAACAAAACATACGAGAAAAGTATTTAAGAAAATAATAATTAAAGAAATTAAAAATTATAAAAAATTAAAAAGAAAAATTGTTAAAAAATAATAATAATTATTAAATAAAAAACAGCTATTAAAAAAAACAACAATTAAAAAATATAAAATATCAAACTATGTAACAAATAAATTTAAGATATTCAAAAAATTAAACTTGAAAATTAAAAAAAAAATATAAATTACAAATTAAAATAAATAAATATAAAAAATTTAAAAAATAGTAAAGAACATAAATAATAAGAAAAATAAAGGAAAAGTTAAAAAAACACATCAAAAAATTTAAATGGTATTAAACAAATTGTTAAAAAATAGTAAATAATGAAAGAAAAATTTTATTCAAATAAAAAATAGTTAAAATAAAATCAGAGGAAAAATTAAAAAAAAATTATAAAAGCAAAAAAAAAATTAAAAAAATAACAGGCAAAAAACAAGAAAAAATATATACTAGATATGTATGTATGTAAAATTAAATAAGAAAAAAATGTAAAACAACAAAAAAATTAAAACAAAAACCCAAAAAAAAAAAACATATTAAAAAACATAAATGTGATTAAGAGCCCTAGACGGTATCACAAAGATGGAGTGGGCTCTGCGAAGACTGTCGCCTCTGACTCTTTGCATATAAAATTCATAGCGCAAATACGACCGCGCAACCAGCGAGCGACAAACACTTGTTGCTGCGCTAAACACATATTTATTTACATACTATTAGCTGCTACTGTTCTCGCTGGACGAACAGCAGACATGCCTATTAGCCGACCAAAAGTATATGGACTTCAAAACAAAAAAGCGCATTTGAAAGCACATATGGATGTGCATATGTATGCGTTGGTGTATAAATGTGTGAATTTCATGAAAAACAAATAGAATATCAAAACAAACAACAAGAAATAAATATGAAGAAAAAGAAGAAGAAGCAAGCAAATATGAACAGTAAATAATACACAATCAACAAATCGGTTGGTGAGACGTGTGTGAAGGGCGGAGGTGCTGGGCACATTAGTCATAAACGCGCAAAACGCCAGTATTACTATGCCCGGCGGCAGTAACTGGCAAGCAGAAGCCGCAAATTGGCGATGTTGGTTGGACCAAGCACGTCGCAGTCAGCCAATGTAAATTTGCATTATTAGCGCGGCGAAAAAGCAGCGCGCACTTGTGTATATGTGTGTGTACGTGTATGTGTCCGAGTCATCGGCATTCTCAGTGCACTGGCAGACGTGCGCTTCTATTTACCCGCTTCTATATTAGCAAACAACCGCCATCAGCTGCCTACTTCGTGTTCGGGATGTCACTGCATTGCGCAGCACGAGATGAAATTGCAGCGATAGCGCATATCACCAACCAACTAACTACTGATGACGACCGCACTACCGACACTGCACTCCATCGGACTTGACTAAGTGGAAGGAAAAGTTAAGTAACTGTGAGACTGTTGTACCAAATAGACGGTGCAGGGCAGGCTGCGGTGCGGTATAGGATGTGTATGTATGTGCTTGTATAGTGTGCAGTCATAAATATGAAATTATGGCAGTGTTGCATTGGGTGGCTGTTAAGCTGTTAAGCATAAAATGCAATAAATCTATAGACAACAGCATTCTTGTTAAAAAAAAATGGGCGCAAAATATAAAAGCCTCCTAAGCTCGAGGGGCTGCTGGCGAAACGGAAATAAGCGAAGTGATAATAGTTATTTACTAGATAAATAACATTGTTGAATGAGATAGTTCTTCTTGTCAAGCTGTTGCTTAGAATTCCATTTATTTATCCAGCTTAATTTGAAAAATTAGCAGATAAAACTATAGATAGGAAAACCTGGCTGATGAATGTGGAAGGGTAATCCCCACCTATAAAGAGGAACTTGTGCCAAATGTTTTTGCTGGTGAACCATGGTCTCAAGTGAGCTAATACTTTTCGAAGGTTTACATATTTATTACAGCACTAGAACGGCTCTTAAGTACCATGCTCTCCGTCGGAAGATCGTGGATTCGATTAAACCTCATTACACTCCAGCAAGAGCATAACTTTTGAAAACTACAAAGACGAGCCTTGAGTTTATTCACGAAAACTTTATTTCAGGCTTTCTCGGAACCCAAGATCATCTTCCGACTCATTAAATTAATGATGGAAGGAATCTGTTGAAGAAGATCAAATCAAACCTTTTCTGGAAGAATATCAAACACTGTTACATAGCTCGATTGTACTTTGTACATTGTGAGGTACTTAAGAGTGATTTTGGTTGTTTTTTATACACAGGGAAATTGTAGTTTTGTTTTTAATTAATTTTATAGATATAAACTTTATTTTCCTCACTCAGTGGATGATATGGCGGACTCTTATTGTTTTTACTTAAAAATAAGACACCAGAATTGAGAGGGTTCAATTCGTAGATTTGATGCGAATAGCCAGGTTTCCAAAGATCTTTGGCCAAATCTCTAATTGGCATCACATTAGTCATATTCCAATATATACTGTTCATACAGCCATTTAATTAGCTAATTGATAACATTTTGAAAATAATTGTAACTTAAAAATCTGATATAGAATGAAACAAGTCGACACTGTTCGTGCTTCAATTTGGCTCGCACTCTCTGGCTTTGTTTTAACAATCCAAAAACCAAACACTGTTCATACAGACAGTTGATTAACTAATTGAGCGCATTCAAACTATTAATTACCATACAATTAGTTTAACAAAAACTCAAATGAGTAAATTTAAAGGAATTTTCGATTAAAATGGAATATAATGAAAAATTAATAAACGAGATTAAATTAAAAAATAAAAAAATGTTTAATTAGAAATAAATTAAGCGTAAGAAAAATCCATAATTCACGTAACTCGACCAAGAGGGGGAGGAAATGGTTTAAACGCTACACTATAGCCTCATAGGAGGGGAGGAGACGAGAGAAAACCTATTTAATTTTCTTCAGACGAAATAAATATTTATGATATGTGTATTTATAACTTAATTATTAACTTATTAACTCGGATGGTATGGTATATTACAATATTTCTTATCATTATATTATTCATTTAAAATAAAATATTTTTTTCTAATAAATATAGTCGAAAACAAAAAAAAGAAGGGTACAACAAGAACACGTTACAAGGGGCCCGGCAGTAAGGGGTTACAGGACAGGCCACATTGGGTTACTTGAAAGGAGGGAGACGTCTCAGAAAGCTTAAACTATGAATACATGGCTTACATACAATTGGTGTATGATGCATAACTAGTGAAAAAGGAAGTTATACCAGGTATGTTAGTTGAATTTTTTTAATTTTTTTTTTTTAATTTTCAGAGGAATCTCAAAATGTTTCTATTCAAAGTATTGACCATTGGATTCTACACATTTCGTCCATCTCTCAGGGAAATTATGGATACCATTCCCAAAAAACTTTTTCTCTTTCGAGGCAAACCATTCGACGAGCCATTTTTCGACTTCTTCAAAATTAGCGAAGCACTGCTCTGCAAGGGAGTGTCCCATCGATGCGAAAAGGTGATAGTCGGACGGGGCGAGGTCTGAAGAGTACGGCGGGTACGATAATATTTCCCAATTAATTGTTTTTAATATGTATGTTGCAAGATAACTTTGCCAAGTCTTCGGGCCCATTCCGACCGTTTCTCGATCAACGCATGATTCAAATTGATCATTTGTTATCGGTAGCGATACGTGTTCACCGTTTCACCAGGTTTTAACAACTCGTAGTACACCACACCACACTGGTCCCACCAAACACAGAGCATTGTCTTACGGCCAAAGCGATTTGGCCTTGCAGTCGATGGGCCAGTCTTCGAACTTTTTCGCTGCACCAGGATGTTCATTGTCTGTCAAATCGAAATCTCCACTTTTAAATTGACGAAACCATGTCTCACATGTTCTAATTACTGGAGCATGTTCACCATAAGTTTCTACCAGCTTCAGCTGCTTTTTTCTTTTGATGAAATAAGAAAAGCAACGAATGCCGCAAATGCGATTTACTTTGAACGAAACTCGACATATTCACTGAGGTAAACAAATATGACGCTATTATTTTGGCGGAATGTGACTTGCGTATTTTTGTAGGTTAATGTCAATAGAAAAAAATTACATACATGCCAAATCATAGAAATTTATACATATTGCTAGCGACATCTACTAGTAAAACCGGCACACTTCAACAAACACACCTGGTATAAGCAGTAGAGTAATATTAACTTATTCTCTATTCTATATATTTTTATTAAAAGAGCGATTCCATAATTAAAACTCGATTGTATTGAAAACAAAAATTTAAAATTTTAATATAATTTACTTTGATTTAAATATGATAATACCTTTTATCGTCACGTTGCTCAAAAAAATATAATAATAAATAAATAAAAATGGTGTTATCTATACCAATTAGCCTTAATTGAATATGTGTGAACAACAATTTCAATTAAGTAAATTGCGAATTGATCTGTGTGAACATATTTTAATACACTCGTTCACGAAGAGAAATTAGTGTCAAGTTCTATTGGATAAGGTTTATAAAGAAAGGATAAATTAAAACCATCCCTCTTTGGTTATATGAAATGTTAATTTAAGTAGCTGTAGCACCTTTAAAAAAATATACTTCTTCAAAAGGAAAACTTAGCGTCCCATCACCCCACATGGCTGTATAATTTAACAAAATCAATTATTTTAATAGCCAGTATGGCGGCCAGCGAGTGAGTAAGTCATGCATGACTGCCAAAGAACGGGTAATAAAAGTGCATTATTTTGTGTTGTATGAGCCACATGACAACAGTACAGAAGCAACTGGAACGCTAAAACTTAATAAGCCGCAATTGGTGAGTGAAAGGCATAAAAAATATGAGTAAAGTAATTAAAACGTTTTTGTTAAAAGTACACGTATTTGAAATTAAACAATAACAACTACCTACTACTGGCATGTTTCAACTCATAAATTTATGATATATATTTATTTATGTTTAGGTGCAGCCCTTAAAATATACCTCAATGAAAAATGTGTTTTAGCGACGAGCCATTAGTAGCGAGTTGAAAATGAGTTAGGGGAAAAATTAATGGATTAGGGGGATTACATATATACATTTGTATTACACTCATATGTATGCAGAGCCAGCTGGAGCTGCACACAATTGAGCGGACATTAATAGAAACTATAAATGAATAAAAATGAAAACAGCTGAACTCATTATAAAAGCGTTCTGCAAAAAAAAAGTAATGAAAGATAATTTGCAATAAAAAAAATCGGAAATAGAGTGTTATAAATAGTCAAAACTATTTCATGGTTGAATATTATACGAAGAAAAAAACGTAATAAATGAAAATAATTTCACTGTCAATTAATTGAGTCACAAAGCAAAGCGTAACGCCACACTCAAGTGACGTATTCACCATATATGTACATAACGTGTATGTAAGTAAATACATAAGACACTGTTGGTGTTGAGTGACGCATTCACACACTTGCGTATCAATTGTCAAATTAATTTTTTTATTGACATTGTAGCGTGGCTGGAAATTAAAGGGTTCTCATATTCAAAACAAATTTAATCAAATGCTAATTTTTTAGGGTCAGTTGACATTCCATGGCATGCCAACAACACATCACACCACACCACACACCATAATCATATACAGTTTGTTGAGCGTGTTTTCACGCTCCCCTTACGCTTGTGTGTTGTGTGAAGTTCGCATTTTTTTATTATTAATTGAATAAATTTGCTTGTGCGGCATACATACATAGGTCAATCATATTATTTTCATGTTGACCTAGGTAAGTGAAGATGAAATTTTCGTAATTGAATACACACGTATAACGGTATTTCGAGTTATATAGAGAATTTTTTTGATAGCTCGAGGAGTAAGAATATTTATTTATAATATATTTTCCATTGCTGGAAAAGAGCCATAAGGGCTCTGATATTTCACATAAGAATTATTGTATCAGCAATATACCTATGCTATAATTTCTATTAATTTAATATATTCTATTGCAAAAAAATGCTTGTAAAAAGTGACTTAAAATCTATTAAAAACCATTTTTTTTTATTTTTAATAATCAATTATATTTTATCATTTTTTTCTATTGTTTTTTTTTTTAATTTCTATAATATTTCATTATTTTTATTGTTTTTATTTTCTATATTTTTTTCTTATTATATATTATTTATTGTGTTCCCTGTTTGTATATATTTTTTTACGTTTTTTATATAATTTTTTTTTGTTTTTTTCTTGTAATATTTTTTTAGTGAACTTTTTTTTATATTTTTAGTTACACTTTTGGTTTAGTTTTTGTACATATTTTTCGTTTTATTGTTTATATTCGGTTTATTTTATTTTTTTTTTATTTATCTGTTAATTTTATTAATTGTCTAATTATTTTTATTTTCTATCTTAATTGTTTTATTTTTTTATTATCGTTTTATATCTTTTGTCTAATTTTATACTTTTTTGTCCATTTAATTATTGTCTTATTTTCATTTATTTTTATTTTATTTTTTATTTCCTTCAATTTTGAATATTTATAATTATTAATTTTTATAATTCAATAATTATCTATTTAAAATTTATATGTATAGTTTTTTATTTTAATTTTTTTATTTTTAAAGTTCTATTTTCTAATTCCTGATTCTTTTTTTATTTCTTTATTTTATATTTTTGATATTTTTTATTTTCAAATTTTATTTTTTACCCTTTTTAATTTTAATTTTTTATTTTTGTATATTATTTTTTTATTCTCTTATTTTTATGTTTTTGTTTTTTTATTTTCTTATTTTTTTAATTTTTAATTTTATTTTTTATTTAATTTTTTTATTTTATATTTTTTTACTTTATATCTTTTTATTTTATTTTTTTATTTTTATTTTTTTTTTATTTTTTTATTTTATTTTATTTTATTTTTTTAATTCTGTTTATTTCTTTTTTATATATTTATATTTTTTATATTTTAATTTTTTATATTTTTTTTTTAATTTTTATTTTTTATATTTTTATTAGTTATAGTTTAATACTTTTATATTTTTATTATTTATAGTTTAATACATTTATATATTTTTTATTTTTTTTGTTAAATTTTTTAATTTTTTTTATTTTTTCACATTTTTTTTTATTTTTTCACATTTTTTTTTGTTTTTTCACATTTTTTTCATTTTATCACATTTTTTGATTTCTTTAATTTTTTTTATTTATTTTGTATCTGTTGGTGATTTTCTGATTTTTATATTCTTTTGTTTTTGTTATTATACAATATAAAGTTTTATTTTTTATGAGTTTGACATTTACCAACGCAATGAATGCCACTGCAAGGGTTTGTTTTTGGAGACTTATATTCGACAAACTCTGTGTGCCACAATAAAAGAAATAACTAGATTATAGTTTCTCAAAGCTTTATGCTAACACAAAAAAATATTTGCAATTTCTAGTTAAGTTTTTTTGTAACATCACGCTAGCATGGAAATATTTTTTTCCACACGAAAAATAATAAAATTTTAGTTTATGTGAATTGTTTTGTTGATTTATGTGAAGAATAAAATTTTTAACACTACGCTAATTGTAAAATCTCACACAAAAGTCAGTAGCAAAGAGCGCAAGAATATCTGGTGATGTGGTGAGAATGAGCGAGAAGCAAGAACAACAAGTAGGCAAAAGAAAAATAATGAAATTTATTAAGTTTACGATTTCTCATTGGTTTTCCTTAATAAGTGTAGGCTGATATATATTTTTAAGTTCCATTTTAATTTATGATTTTCAGTTCATTTAGTTAATCAATTGTCATTCAATTCTATTTTTTATTTTAATTTATATTATTTTAATTTATTTTATTTTAATTTATTTTAATTTAATTTAATTTAATTTATTTTATTTTAATTTATTTTAAATTAATTTAATTTATTTTATTTTAATTTATTTTATTTTAATTTATTTTATTTTTTTTTGTAAATTATATTAATTTAATTCATTAAATTCTATAAGTATGGATTTTTTTTATTAATTTGATTTCGCAAGAATACCTTCTCCGTTTTTCGCAAGCACTTTAGTATGTCCGATTTTTTCCCCTCGCCACTGTACCACTTAACTCATATCTACTTTAATTCGCACAGCTGCAAGTAAGATTATGAACAAACAGGCACACAATAATTGATCTCTTAATGTGTTTCGGGGTCAATACAGCACCCATAACTTGGGCTGCATCATAAGAATGGTATGCAAGTGAGAGTTGAGCTGCGGGCCGCACAGTATTTGTCACCAACTACCCAACCGGAAGTGAATAATTTGCGCGAAGCAGCAGCAACAAAGAAACAACAACAACAACAGGCGCTAGGGTATTTATTATAAGCTGTGATATCAGCTTAAATTGTAGTTTAAGCAGAAAAGCAACAACAAAAAAACATGTAGAACTTACATCTGAAGAGCTTACATCATTAGATGAAAATTCTTATTTTTAGAAAGTAGAAAGATATCAAATGTATAAACTTCAGCATATGAATTACTAACTATCTATCCATCACTTTTGACCAATAGTAGATGGTCGAAGAGGCTTTTAATGGGTCATTTAGTTGTATGAAAGAGTAATATTTTGCGCAAAAATATGACGCCATTTTAAGTGCTTTTCATTGCACACGTAATTACGCGCAGACATGCATGTGCTGGCACCGGCAATTAATAGTATGTAAAATGTATGTATATATGGACATATTTATGTAAATAGACAGATATGTGTTTACCGAGCTGGTTGTGTTTGCGAAAGTGGTTTGGTATGGCGATTAGCCAAATAGTAATAGTACCAACGAAAGGGTCCTCAACTATGTACATACTCCACATAGTTGAAGGACAATAGAGCGTGTATACATACATACATACATATATGTAACTATGAAAATATGAATGCGCTACTCGTGTAGGCTAGTAGCTATAAATTCAGCTGTCACCAGAGCAGCTTTTAGCCTGACAACACCAACACCATTCAACTTAACATACAGACATACATATGTACACATGTAGTCTATGTACAAAGAAGCAAACTTTTTCATAAAGGAAAATTATTAATCGATAATGTCTTTCGTTGTGGCTGTCGCTGTTTGTTCGTTTGCTTTAATAACAACTGTTGTTGTTGTTATTGTCATTGTTGGTGTTGGTGTTGTATTTTTGCCAACACGTGCAAAAAGCAATATTAACAACAACAATATCAACAACAATGGACAGAAACAAGCAGAACAGGTGTGTCCAACGGCCGGAACTGTTATTACAACATACACGCACACGCATTTAACCATATACATATGTAGATAAATGCATGTGGTGTGCGTGTGTGTGTTTGTGTGAGCCAACAAAGTTTACTGCATCCTCTATTCTAGGCGCCTGAACTGGATGCACGCCATCATTGTCTCATTGTCGTATAACTTTAATCTTGATTGTGGCAACTAACTGTCTTGTCTGGACATGGAAATTTGTAAATTTTTAATGAATGCTTGCAAAAAGCCGCTTTTCAGCACCAATTAATCAATTGCAGCGCCCGACTGGTAAACTTTACATCCGCAAATGACAATTGTGTGTATATTTTCAAATGTTTTCGCCAAAGTGATTTTTTCACTTTCAATTTCTGAAATGCAGAGTTCCACGCTTTACAGTGAATGCTTACAGTTGTTTAATTTAATTTTTTTTTTATTTTACTTTATTTTATTTGGTTTAATTTAATTTAAAGTTATTTTACTTAATTTAATTTCTTATTTTGTCTTATTTTTTTATCTATTTTTTTATTTATTTCATATTTTTATATTTTTTCATTTTTTATTATTTTTAACATTATTTATTATTTTTTATTATTTATATCATTTTTCATTATTTTTATTATTTTTATCATTTTTTATTATTTTTATCATTTCTTATTATTTTTATAATTTTTTATTATTTTTATCATTTTTCATTATTTTTATTATTTTTTATTATTTTTATCATTTTTTATTATTTTTATCATTTTTTATTATTTTTTTTATTTTTTATTATTTTTATCATTTTTTATTATTTTTATCATTTTTTATTATTTTTATCATTTTTTATTGTTTTTATCATTTTTTATTATTTTTATCATTTTTTATTATTTTTATCATTTTTTATTATTTTTATCATTTTTTATTATTTTTATCATTTTTTATTATTTTTATCATTTTTTATTATTTTTATCATTTTTTATTATTTTTATCATTTTTTATTATTTTTATCATTTTTTATTATTTTTATCATTTTTTATTATTTTTATCATTTTTTATTATTTTTATCATTTTTTATTATTTTTATCATTTTTTATTATTTTTATCATTTTTTATTATTTTTAATATACTTAAATATTACTTATTTTTTTTCTTTTTTTTTAATTTTTACCTTTTTTTTTAATTTTTTATTTTTTTATAGTTCTTTTATTTTTTTTATTTTTTTATTTTTTTTTTTATATTGCTTTTATTTTTAGTTTTTTACTCTCCTTTTATTTTTATTTTTTTATACTTCTTTTATTTTTATTTTTTTATAATTCTTTTATTTTTAATTTTTTTATAATTCTTTTATTTTTAATTTTTTTATAATTCTTTTAGTTTTAATTTTTTTATATTTCCTTTATTTTTAATTTTTTTATATTTCTTTTATTTTTAATTTTTTAATTCCATTTCTTTTTTTCTTAATTTAATTTATTTTTATTTTGTTTTTGTTAATATTTATTTGCCTATTTTTTATTGTTTATTTACCTATTTTTTATTATTATTTATTTATTTATTTTTATTTTTTACTACTTATTTATATTTTTTTTAAATGTCTTTATTATATTTTTGGTTCTTAGTTTTCTTTATTTTATTTTTTTTTTCAAATTTCTTTATATTATATTTTTTATGTTTCTTTATAATATATTTTTTATTTTTCTTTATTTTATTTTTTTTTCTTTATTTTTTTCATTATTTTAATTTTACTTTTTTTATTTTATTTTTTTCATTATTTTATTTTTTTCATTATTTTATTTTTTTCTTGATTTTAATATTTCTTTCATTATTTTTTTTAAAGTTTCTTTGTTTGAATTTTTTTATTATATTATTTTTATTGCACTTTTCTTTTCTTCTTTTCTTTTTTATTTTATTTTCTTTTTTATTTTATTTTCTTTTTATTTTTATTTTCTCATTTTTTTGTTTTGATTTTAATTTTTTTTTTTTTTGATATTTGATTTTAAATTTTTTTTGTTTTTTTTTTTGGATTCTTGATTTTATATCTTTTTTGATTTTATATTTTTTTTTGGTTTTTGTTTTTTTATTTTTTTTTAGATCATTCTCTTTTTATTTGATTTAATATAATTTAAATTTTTTATTTTATTCCATTTTATTTTTCCATTTTTTATATAAAATGTATTCTTATTCTATTTTTTTGATGTTTTACTTAACTAATTTTTAATTTTTATTTTTTTATTGTATTTTTTATTTTATTCTATTTTTTATTTTATTCTATTTTTATTAGTATTTTTTATTTTAGTTTATTTTTTATTCGATTTTTTATTTCATTCTATTTTTTATTTGGTTATTTATTTTATTCTATATTTGTTTGATTTTTTTTTTATTTTATTGTTTTTTTTTTATTAGACTTTTTATTTTATTCTATTTTTATTGGATTTTTATTTTATTTTTTATTTTATTTTTTATTTTATTTTTTATTTTATTTTTTATTTTATTTTTTATTTTATTTTTTATTTTATTTTTTATTTGATTTTTTTATCATATTCTATTTTTTATTATTATTTGTTATTTTGATCTATTCTCTATTTATTCATTTATTTAGTTTGAAAATGTTTTTTACATGGAAGATATAGATTTGTTAATGGCCTAATACATGGAATATGTCACTTTGAAATAGACCCATTTAGTAAGTGACTGCCCTTTCGCACCCGCAGCCATACATATAATTGGTATTTGTCCGCCCTTTACAATTACACTGGAAGGCCTTGTAGCGTGTGGTTTGTTGAAACAGTAAGAGCTGCATTCGAATCACACCACCGCCATTCACTACCAGCAGCAGCAGCAACACCGTTAAGTGAATGTATGTAAGTAAGAATGGAATGTGTGGCAAGTACATGTGTACTCGTACACATATACGTTTGTGTGCAGGTACAATGCATTTGTCACTAAGGCTGCAATTTACAACGTTTACAATTGCACAACAGCCAAATGGCACCGCGACTTCGCCTTCATTGTTTGCCTTACAGCGTCGCTGACACTAAATAATGCATCATACCCCACCACCACCGCAGTCTTCCGCGCATATACCATAGTCGCGTATAGGGCAATAGATAAAATTGTAAAAGCCATAGTTTGCAAGTTGCAATAGCAAAAATTTACATGTAAATCAACAATGTGATTGGCGCAGCAGTTTATGACAATTGCCGCCATTCATGCACAAACTTATGTACCTACATATATATGCAAGTACATATAGATATGTATCTACAAAGTTACATTACAGTTCTTTGTCTATATGGACATAGGCAATGCCATTGGCAGCGCCTAAGCCAACAACGTCACCGCGAAAAAGCCAAAAATCTATGTACCTATGTAATTGTAAGTCTGCAGTATTTCTAAAAGAGCGTATGAACAAAGCCACTGACTGCTGGTCTTCCAATGCGGGAACATCTAAATTTACCGCAAACAAGGAAACTATCACTTAACTTTGGCTGCCGACCAGCAAATACATATGTATGTGCGTACACTTATAACAGAGTATGTATGCGTGTGTGTGTGTCTGGCTACGTCACGTTACTGAACTTTGTTGAAGAATGAGAGAATTTTTAAAGTAGTGGTATTAAGACAGAAAGGAGTTTACAAAGAAATAACAAAGAATGCACAAAATAAAATAAACTAAAATAAATTAAATACAATAAAATTAATTAAAAAAAAAAAAAATAAAAAAAATATAAAATAAAATAAAATAAAATAAAATAATATAAAATAAAATGAAATAAAATATAGCAAAATGAAATAAATTAAAAATTAAGTAAATTAAATAAAACTGATTTGTAGTAAAATAAAAATTTTAAAGAGCTTTCTTGTACTTCTCTTGCTCTGTTATAATACTAAATCTCAAACTAAAAAAAAGCTTTAATATTTTATATGTATTTTTAAGGTTAAAATTCTTTCCGAAATTAATTTGCTTGAAGCAAATCATACATAAATTATAAAAATTTTGAGTAAAAGCTTTTAATAAGCTTCGATAACTTTTAGTAAGCTTCCATAACAAAAGCTCAAATTCCCACAAAGTATCGGAACCATTAAAAAGTTTTTTGTGTATCTCTTTGCTACAGAGAAAGCACATGTAATTGAAAAAAAATTCTGAGTTCTTTAAAGTAGTTTTAATAGCCCAACCCAATTTCTGATTATTCAAATTAAAAATTGTCAAGTTTTAGAAAAACAAAAATTTATCAATCATTTTTTTAGGAAATTATGTACTAAATATAAATAAAATGTTCAAAGCACTTAAAACTGTAAAAAGCTTGCGAAGTTGCTCTCTAAAAATCGGAAACCAAAGCTACTAAAAAGCTCTGGATAACAGGAATACAATTAATTATTAAAGAAAGTAGAAAACTACTGAATAAAAATTAAATTTTCCTAGAAACATTGTATTTCGTCGCTTGAGTTGAGGTATTTTTTTTTAATTTGGTCCATGAAAGCTATTAAAACTACTTTGAAGAAAGCTTAGAACTCAGAATTTTTTTCAATTTCGTGTGCTTTCTCTGTAGCAAAGAGATACACAATAAACTCTTTAATGGTTCCAATACTTTTTGGGAGTTTGAGCTTTTGTTATGGAAGCTTAGTCAAAGTTATCGAAGCTTATTTAAACTTTTACTCAAAATTTTTATAATTTATATATGATTTGCTTCCTAATTAAGCAATTTAATTTCGGAAAGAATTTTAACCTTAAAAATACATATAAAGCCTCCGGGGTCGATCTCTAAAAAACCCAAAGCTCTCAAAAAGCCCTGGATCAGAATAATACACTTCACCATCAAAGAACTTTCACACATCTATACTATCGAGAAAGGTTTTTAACTATTTAAAAAATACTAGCTTTTTACTCTGAGAATGACGTTAGAAAACAGTTGTCTGGTGAGATTGTTGCTTAAGCGCTTTCGAATGGATATATCATTATAATTCATTATAACTAGATAAAAAATTACTGTAAACATGCTGTAATCGCAAGCACAGTAGTAAACAACTATATCGCAAAGTTATTATGAAATGCGTTTTTTTTCCAATAAACAAAAGAAAAAGCCAGCTGTTTTCAAAGTGAGGACTATGAGTGAGTAAATAAGCAAGCTATAGTAAACTTTAAATTTATATGCATACTTAAATATAATAACAAAAAATTACGTCAACTGAAAAATTTTAATTAGCAGAGTTTCATAATTAAAAATACCCTTATTTTTTTTTTTAAATGGACGTCAGCAAAGACTTAATTAATTTAATATCTTCACTCATCATCAGGGAGGACTTCGAGAAAATTATTGCGGTAGACAATAGATAATCTTAGGGAAATACAACAAATTGAATAAAGTGAGTTATTTTGCTTTTACGAACTTTTCTGGTGATATATGTATTTTTAATAATTTTTTTTTTTAATTTTTAATAAAACTTAATTCCGTTTCATGCAAATTACGCAAACAACGTCCAATCTTATCAAGCCAATCTTTTGTATGTATCAGATTATGCTTTAGAACTAGACTGATCGAGACAAATGAACTGGAAAAATATGCGCGCCATAAATGTAAATAATCAGTAGGTAATTATTTCAAGTGTACTGATAACAAATATTAAAACCGCAATGAATTTCTAATTAAAGTTAACATATTTTGCTAATTTCACAAGGATTATTTAGAATTTAGTTTTTAAGCATAATTGGCTTATCTTGGATTAATTCTCAAAAATTCAATGGAAACCAAAGAAAAAATAAAAAAATTAAAAATTGAACAAAGGTATGCGAAAACTTTTTGGGAATTTTATGTTATGTACATAAAAAAAAATTTAAAAAAAAAAATTAAAAAAAAAATTTAAAAGAAATTAAAAAAAAAAAAATTAAAAAAAAAATAACAATTAAAACAAAAAACAATTAAAAAAATAACAATTTAAAAAATATTAAAAATGACAAAAAGAAATAAAAAATAAAACAAAAAAATTAAAAAAAAAAATTTTAAATATTAAAAAAAAATAAAATTTAAAAAAAATAATAGAAAAATAAAAGAATAAAAAAATTTTAAAAATTTAAAGATATTTAAAAAATTAAAAAAAAACTTATAAAATAATTGTAAATAAATATATAATAAATAAAATTCTGATATTTTTTTTAATTTTAATTTTATTTAAAAACTTTTGACAAACTTGATATTTTTTATATTTTAAATGTCAGTTTTTACACACTGAATTCATAATATTTGCTACCTTTTAAGTACATATTTGAAAAAAATATACATATATACCTACATAATATTGATTAGTATAATTTTATTATAACAGTTTTTGAACTTTTGCTCCATTTAAAAATATTTGACATACTTTAAGATTTTATGTTTTTTGTTTAATACTTGCGAACACCATGCGAATGGTTTTAAAGAAACACATTTTTATTGTTATTTTTATACGAAAATACAAAACACAATGACTCACTTCAAGATATGCAAATACTTAAAATTTTAACAAAAAGAAATATTTGAACGAAAATAATATTATATTCAAAATAAGCAGGCATCTGCACGTCATTTGCAAAAATAAAAATAAAAATATTTAAATAATACATTTTTTGACATTTTAAAAATTCCTCTAATGACGCTGAAAATAATTAAAAAAAATTTAAACTTCAAACGCTTTAGGATTTTGCTACTTTTTTTTGTACAAACTCTTTTACATTTTAACTTTTCATAGAATTTGATTTGATAGACCTTCTTTCTATACTTATACATATTATATACATATGTATGTAGCGATACCACTCATTAAGTGTTCGCATGCATAGCGAAATAAATCATCAGTGTAAAAAAAAAATGTTATTTCGTCTCCCAGACTACTTCCCATCACTATGTTACTAATTTGCTGTCCTTAGCTGTAAGCACTTATAAAGATAGCACAGAATTTGAGTATTATGCCCAGCCAAAAAGTAAAAAAAAAAAAATTCTTATAAGTGTAACACATGTGCGCGTGTCGATTCTACATACTACTCTAAGTGTATAAAAATATGTATGTGCATACGCATGTGTACGAATATATAAGTGACAGGAATGCAGACTATCCAAATTGTGGCTGGCGACAAACAAAAATTTCACTCTCTACAAGCCAACAACATTTAGTACTGCTGCTGCTGCTTCTGTGCTCCTGCCAAAAGCAACAATACTTAGGAGATACTTTTATTAATAAGTTACAAAAAAAGACGCATTTTTTCTTCTACAAACACTTTTATGCACAATGTCTGCCTTAGGGCTGCACCGGCGAAAAAATATGCAAAAATTGCGTAAAAATAGCTGAAAATACTAGTGAAAGAATTTCATTTCATTTTCTTTTATTATTTTTTGTTTTTTTTTTCAAGCTATTTTGTGCAAGCTCGTCCCAATGCACCACATTGATGCATGATTGACCGTTAAAAAGGCATAGCAAATTTTTTATCAAGTAAAATAGGATCGTTTTAAAGTTCAAATATATGTATGCATGTACATTCACACATATACATATGCATGTACACACGAATTTTGCTTAATCTCACATCTCTCAAAGCGCAAAAAATCTAAATTAAATGCACAATGCTGACAAGCAGTAGATGATAAGATAAGTAGTATGAGTGTGATCAACACTTCAACCATTTATAGTATGCGATTTAAACGCTTTTTTTATATACATACATAGTACATACCATACATATGTATGTATGTATGTACACAAGTAAATATGTACATTTACACAACTACTATGTATAGTTTGCGACCCGTCAAAACAAAAACTTAACAGCAGACTTGCGCGTGCATTCCTCCTTCGGTCGCTGCTCGTTCAAGTTGAACGCCACAAATATACAAGCCGCCAACAAAAACAACAATCGTTAGCAAATACATGTGAACATTTATTAAGTTGTAAATGTAAATGTAAAAGACAAAAATTCGCGACAACAAAGAAATCGAAGGGCACTTGAGGCATTATTGAATGCTTTTCATTACATTTGTTGTTTTTATTTTATTTATTTTTATTTTTTTGCTATTAATTTTGTATGCTTTTATTCTCACTTTTTACTATGCTGCTACTATAAAGAATTTTGGCACTTTCTATAAACAAATTCACTTTTTCATATAATATCAGCGGCTATTCAGCGAGCAGAATTTTTTCAAAATTGTTAAATATTTTTTTAAACAATTTTTTTTTTTTTTTACTTTTTCAATATAAACATATATTTGTATGTATCTACGTTTATTTATTTATTTATTCCCCACTTTATTTTAAATTTATCAACGCTTTTTCTTATTGGTTATATACGCGCACGTCGAACGACCGTCACGCGTACATTTTGTTTAGATTCTCGAACTCAGACTGAAATTGAAAAGTCAAAAATAACAGCTGAAACGTTGAGCAGCAGGTCTCCTCACTGCGGCAAAACAATCAAACCAACCGGATATATGTGTGTGTAGTACACAATCAGCCAGTCAACTAGCCAAACAACCAGACTTCCAAGCTTACCATTAGTTAGTGCTCTCGCCATCGTTTGCTCACTTTGTTTTGATTCTCATTCGCTCTCATTGGAGGCCGGCTGTTTGATAAAACCAATGGCTGAATAGCTGATTCTCTCACCGGCGTGGAGCATTCATTAAATTGAGTTGGTTGACTTTTTATTTTTTAATGTTTTTTTTTTGGTTTGTTTTTATTTTGGGGCGCCGCAATTAACTCTTGGCAACTGTTGCTTTTTGTTGTTATGAGGAGTATCAACTTTTTTTTGCTGTTTTTACATATATTTATATGTATGAGCATTTAGCACTTCTTTTATCTGATATCAATGGAAAATTATCTTCTATTGTCCTCGTCACAAGACTTTCTTCAAGCATGTCAAAAACAAAAACATCTTAAATAAACGGGTATTAACTTATCAGTGAGAGTGAGAGAAATTAGAAGGAATTTAGTAAAATATATGAGTAGCAAATATTTGACAATTTTATTTGCGGCAGTCAAATTGGTTTATTATGGTAAAATTTTAGTGATGTTTTCCCAAGAGAAGGCGCTGAATAAAGTGAGTGAAGAATAAATGTTTTAATGAGAGGAGTGCATAGATCTTTTACTGTAGATGGTTAAAACAAAAGAACAAAATAATTTATAACAATGTTTAGGAAAACAAATGAAGATCCAGAAAAAATACTAAGAAATAAAGAAGAAATAATAAAAATTTATTTAGGTTAATGAAGTTAAATGACACAATACAAAATGGAAAAAATAAAAAATTAAAACAAGAAACAAAAAAAAACAAAAAACAAAAAAATTAAAAAAAAAACACAAAAACATTAAAAAAATAATAAAAAATAAATAAAAAAAAAATAAAAATAAAATAAAAAGAAACAAAAAAATTTAAAAAAATAAAAAAACAAAAAATAAAAAAATAATAATTAGAAAAACAAACAAAAGAACAAAATCTAAAAATAAAATACAAGATAAATCAAAGTAATAAAAAAAATAAATGAAAATAATGAATTGAAATAAGAAACAAATTTAAGAATTAAATTAAAGTCAAATTAATTAATTAAAAATGAAAAAGCTTAAAAAGAAAGAAAAATAAAATACAAGACAAATAAATCAAATTTGAAAAAAAAATATTCAAATATTCAAGAATTAAATCCAACTAATAATATAAAATGAAATAAATAAAAAATTAAAAAAAACACAAAATAAATCAAGATAAGAAAAAGGTAAAAATAAATTAAATCAAAATAATAAAATTAAATAAAACATGAATATTTAAAAATCAAATTAAATTAGCTTATTTATATAGAATGATATAAAACGAAAAAATTAAAAGTTAAAACAAAAATATAAAAATTAAAAAAATATAAAAATTAAAAAAATATAAAAATTAAAAAAATATAAAAATTAAAAAAATAAAAAAATTACGTAAATCAAACTAAAAAATATTAAATATATAAAATAAACAAAAAATGAACTAAAATAAACCGACGAGAAATGAAATGATATTAAAATTAATGAAACTAGATTAAATTAAGTAAATTAATTATAATGGAATAAAACAAAATAAATAAAGTAAAGTAAGAAAAAGAAAACAAACAAAAATTAAATAAACTTAAATATAATAAAATAATATAAATATTAATATATTAAATAAAGTAAAAAAATTAAAGTATAAAGTTATATTAAAATAAAAATAAAATAAAGAAAATAAGATAATATCAAAATAAAATAATCGAAATGAAATAAAATAAATTGAATAAAATAAAGAAATTAAAAAGTTAAAAGAAAGTAAATTAATATTATATAAAATAAAGTAAATACAGAATAAGGAATAATAATAAAGTAAAGTAAAATAAAAAGAAAAATTAAAATTAAAATAAAGTAAAGTAAAATAATATAAAAAATAAAATAAAAAGAAAAATTAAATAAACTTAAATATAATAAAATGATATAAATATCAATATATTAAATAAAGTAAAATAAAGAAATTTTAAATGGATTATAAGCAAAAATATATATTTAGTTAATAAAAACAATATTAAATTAAAGTATAAAGTTATCTTAAAATAAGAATCAAAAATTAAAAATATAAAAAAAAATTGATTGATTAAAAAAATAATATCAAAATAAAATAACACAAATTGAAATGAAATAAAGTAGAATCAAATAAACAAATGTTAATTTTCTTAATAAATAAAATTAAATTAAATTAAATTAAAATTATTTAAAATAAAATATACCTATATAGAATAAGAAATAATAAAGAAAATATAAAAATCCAGTGAAATAAGACGAAATTGAAAAAATAGAAAGAAGTAAAACAAAAAATAATGACTTCAGATGATTAAATATAAAATAAAAAAGCAGAATAAAATTAAAGAAAAGTAAATATAACAAAATAAAACATAAAACTAAATATAACAAAATAAAATATAACAAATTAAAATAGAGTAAAAGAAATTTAAAAAATTTATGAATAAAAATATTATTTTTTATATAAAAAGATACATTTTTCATTTCCTCCGAAAGCCAGATTAAAATACTTCGGCATAAATTGATATCAAGCCTTATAAAATCGGATATGTCGGACTTTTGTTAAAAATATAGTTTTTCTATTTTTTTTCCAACATTGTATGCTAAACAAAATGTTACATAATACTTTAGTCTGCTTTCTGGGCAAAAAAAAATTATTAGATTCCTCTGCACAGCTGATTTTTTCGTAGCTTTAAGTTAGCAATATACATTTTTTGTAGTAATAGTATCAGATTCTAATACTAGTTTTTACCGTTAAGCCAAGCAAAAGATTTAATTTAAAAAAATACAAAAAAATTGGAGAAGCCAAGAATGGACATTTTTTTCCGAATTTTATTTTTAAAATGTTGTGATTGCTTAAATAATAACTGGTTACGCATGACGAGATTTCCTGTGACGTAAATATGTTCAATCCATTTATCCACAAGGCAAGGTCGTTATTTAGAATTTTATTAATTTAAAAAACTTGAAATATTATGACTCACTAGCCCCAGTAAAAGCAACAAAAATAATATGAGTAATGAGATATAACAATCATTATTGATAATGCATACATACATACATATGTATGTACATGCATGTGAATAGGTATAGACATAGCTATTTTGCATAAATTTTTATGACTAAAGTTATGGAACTTTACACTACACATATATCACATACATACATGTGCATGTATGTAAATAAATATTGAGAATCTTGATTACCTCAATTGATCTTGTTATCACTATATTTAAATGCTTGCTAGTTGAAAATCAAAACCATTAACAAAATCGTCACGCTGTAAATGTAATTCTCTTTTATTAGCGCTGAATTGTGCATATGCGCGACCATTAAGCAATTTCATTGCATATTTTTAGGCTCACTTAAAGTGAATGGATAGGAAAATACTATTAACTTCAACTAAATAAATGTTTGCTTTAAAATTAATGGAATTTAATAACATTCGTAGTGTTTGTTAATATATGTGATTGTGTATATGTGTGTATAATTTAAACGATATTATTTTAAAGTGATATAAATGAACTTGAACAACAATTTAATACACAGTGTTTAAGTTTAAGTTGTTGAGTTCAAAAAATATATTTTAGATTTAAAAATTATTTATTTTTTGTTGTATTTATTTCGTAATTTCAATACTTTTCTAAAACAAAATATATTTTTGGTAATTAAAAAATTGGGTTTTCACTTTCCTTCATTACATACCTTATCATACCTTACTTTATCTGCCCGTAAAATGAACTTGTTAGAAATACTAACATAATAATAACAGAAGCACATAAATTTAATTGTTATTGAGCGGTTTCTTTTAATTGGCATTCATTATCGGCGACAGTGAAGTATGGATTAAACTTAAAAGAGCAATTGTAAACACAATTATGTGCAATAAGCTTATCAGCCAATGCTGAGCATTTAATTTGTACATTTAAAATAAATAACAACAATAAAATTAACCGTTTATTTTTATTCTTGTGACATTGACATACATACACAATTCACTTGCTGATAGATAAGGTGACCGAAAGAAATGATAGTTTTTTTTTTTAATTTTCTTAAGAGTTCACTGAATCCGAGTTGTAGTAGTACATAAATTAACAAAGTACATTTACATACATATACGTACTAACATTTATTTAGAAGAAACAATCGTTGTAAATTTTTAAAAACATCAAACACTAACCTGTAAAGTGTATTTTACTTTGCTGCGAAAAATCAATTTGTTCATTACCCTCATTGTAATTAAAGATGACAATTTTTTTTTACGGCTTACATTTAGTCTTAAACACTTTTTAAACACATATTCACACCGAAATTATCACGACAATTAAATAATTTATTTTAAAATATCGTTTTAGACAGCAACCGCGTGCCAATGCACGCTTACAACTGTGGTCAACTTTTCGTTTCACCAATTAAAAAACATGCTTTTGGCGGTAAAGACTAATAAACAAGTGCACAAAGCGGAAGTAGAAAAACATTTCTTTAGCTAAAGTTTACAACAAACGAAATGACAACAACAAATTTACATTTCTTTTGCACTTCTTTAACATTTTCCCACACGTGCTATTTATTATAAAATTTATTATTTTATTCAAAAAAAAAACTGGTTGCAATTGCCGACTTGTTAACGTGCGGTTTGCTACTTATTTGCATAACCAGTTAAGACACGCGTTTGTACGCCCAAACAACTTTTGTTTGTTATGAAAATAAATATTATTATTTTTTTTTAATTTAAGCGCCATAAAGTCTCAGACGACCAATTTGTATGTATTTTCTCACGCCCACCATGCTCAACTAATTTAGTATGTCTATTTTTGTATGTGAAACTGAGACAAAATAACGGCAAACTGCTCGCATTTCGAAAATTACAAAATTGGAGAAGCAAGAAAAAATTACTTGAGTTAATTAAATTATTTTTTATTATTTTTATTTTTATTTTTTCATTTTTATTATGTGTTTCATTTATTACTATTTATTGCCCGCGCTTGTTTTGAAAAATTTTATAAATAGTGAGGGATATAATGTCCAACTGTTTTCGAAATGTTATTTTTTTTCTTTATTTGCTACGAAGAAAGCGCAAATAGAAAAGCAAATAAAACAATTGGGCTATTTGTGAGTAAGTAAAAATGCTGCACATACATACATATAAATATATAACTGATGATATGTATGTAATTTTGCCACCAAAATGGTAAACAAACAAACCAACCATATAAACAAAGAAAAGTAGGGTAATGCAAAAATGGCAAACAAATAAAGTACAAAAAAAAAAGTCATAAAAAATAGTTTGCAAACTAATGTGCAATAAAGTCAAAGATACAACACAAACAGTAGCCATGTGGAAGTTGCATTTTCTCAAGCTACGCAATAAAAGCACAGCAAATGGCTATAAGCCAACGTTTGCTAATGAAAACAGCAAAGTCTGGCTTAACAAGGCGCGGTTAAGAGCAGATTATCTGCACACGTCTGTTATTGCGTGTATTGTGCTGCAGAAGTCACAAAGCAAAGCAAAACATTATTACATTATAAACGCTTATATGACTCATTTCAAAGCTGGAAAAATAAAATTGTGAAGCATAAATAAGTAAATGACGAATTAATAGCAGGAAGACATACACACGTAAATAAATACATATGTACTTATGAGGCTTTATATGTAAACCGCTAATTGGAGTTAATGAACTTTTGAATATATATTAGAGAATTATCCAATTGCAATATTCTTGAATATACAAAATATATATGAACATTAGTAAGACAATTAAAATCCAATTACCTGTATTTCTAGTAAAAGTTCCTGCTTTTTTCGACGCAGCTCAATTAACAATTTTTGTTGTTCTGGCGTTAATTCTGTAAGAAAAAAGTTTGGTTAGAAACAATTAAACAATTTAAATTAGCAATAAAAAAAATGAAAATAGCGCAAGAGTGCCTAACAGATTTTGCATAGTTAAGAGTTACAGCTGGAAAGTTGTAAAGTATGTCAGCTGGCATATCAGTAAGAAACAGATTTTTCTTAAATTTTTGCCGACACAATTTAAGTATTTAATTTTAATTTTTTGGCAACAACACAAATTAATTGTGCTCGGAATTGAGAAGTCTGTGCTTAAATAGTTTTAGTTGTATAAATAATTGTAAAAACTTTTTATGCTCAATTGACGAACAAAAATTAAATAACTTTGCACCTTACAAATCAAATTTTTGAATTTTTTCAAAGCACTTTCAAATTACTTTCGTTGATAAGATATAAAATACGTATAATCTTGCTTTGTAAAACACATTTACCCATTTTTTTTTACAAACAATATGACTCGGAAATGTGTTTTCATATCGCACTTTTTATAACTTTCGAAATTTCCGTCTATTTTTATTTTATTTATCAACTTTGCACAACAGATGCCTACACACGCAGTACTTATGTGCGTCTAGTTCTTTTGGGTAATTCACTTTCCTAATACCTTCGTTGTTGAGCACAAATTAGGTAAGCCACCTCCCCAATTTGCCAATTAAGCCAATTGGTAAATGGCTTTAGATGCCACATATAGCCTAGAACTAATTTGTTATGTTCAATAAATACTATATTAATGTACATATGGAGATTGGCAAGCCACATGATATCCCGCTGAAAACTCATTGACATTTTATTTAATTTCAAAGTAGGTAAATTGCTCAACAGGAATGTATATGCTATGACTGAAGGAATGATGTCAATTGGTGAGCAATGCGTACACAATGAGAAGCTGTTCACATTTTAGTTATTTCTATTATACATTAATTTAATATTATACACATTATGCTGGTTAAGTAAGAATGCATTAATTTCATAAATTTGGTTCTGGAGAGGTGCTGTACTTTGCTGGACTTTCACCTGGACAAATATAACGTCAACAAAACGCCTAGCATTCGATTTGTGGCATATACATGCATACATACGTTAGTATGTATGTATATTTGTTTGCATACAAACATACATAACATTACAAAGATCCAATTAGTTGTACTCAAGGCGCATTCTTTTGCGTTGGAATTTGTAACAATTAATTAATTATTTGTATTGTTGCATGCAGTTGATTTCAAGAGTATTTTCATTTCATTTTTTTGACTCCTTACTTCACACAATTCTTGCCACTATTTTCATTACTTTTTTATCTTCTTGTATTTACCTGGCGTTGTGAAGTCACTTCGACCAGCGGTGGATGCTTTTGAAATCGCACCATACGAACGATTATCCATCGCACTGATCATTTTAACTACCGCACAGCTTTATTTACCGCACAATTTTCTAATTTAATTAATTATTTTCATTATGTATATTCACAATTTTCACACACACAAAACACAAAAATTATATGAATGAGTTGAACACAAATTGGAAGTTTTTTTTCGTTGCACGTCTCGACGCGTTTTATGATTTTTCTTTTATTCTTTACTTCGTTATTCAACACATAGAGAAAAGTCAAAGTGTGGCAGAGCTGCCACTTGTTACGTGAGCAATGGAGAACTTTTGTTTGAAATCAGTGCAGTTTCTTGGCTCAGAATCGGGCGTAGAACCGCAAAAGGCCAGGAATTTTAAGGAAACACAATGTATATAATAATAAAAACCATACATTCTTTATTATATTCTACCAAATAATACAATTATGCAGAAAAAACTTAAATTTACAAAGACAGCTGAAATTCTTGTACTTATGCCATTTGTGTTCTCTGTATTGCCGAAACAGGGTGTACAATAAATATAAATTTTCTTAAAATTACTTGAACAAAACTTCTTAAATAATGTATTTTACTCATTTGTACAATTTACAAAATTCATGTTTAAATTATAACCCAAAAATAAATAAAAAGTAAGCAAAAATTATTTTAGTAAACATATAGCTTATACTAAGATAAGCGATATTAATCTGAAAAGAAGGTTTCTATACCATTTGAAGTTTTGAAAAGTTCTTTACATTTGTTTGTTAAAATTTGGTGAAATAAAAAAATAGAAAAAATATATAAATAGTAAATAATATAAAATATTTAATAATGTAGCTTCCGAAAAAAAATAATCAACTGTGTTTGTTTTAATGTTTATTTTTGTTTCATTCATTCAAAACTTCTTGATATTGCGACAAAAACTCTAATAGAGATATATTATATTAAAAAACTGTGTTTACATCACTCTTCAAGGTGCAGAATGTTGGAAAACCGATTTCAAACACCTTTACAAGTAAAAATACGTGAAGCTTGTAGCATTTACGAAAATATCAATATTAAGAGATAAGTGGGAAAAGGGTGGACGAAAGTGGGTTAAAGTCACGCAATTCGTAAGGGATTGTCCATAAGACAAGGCTAAAAATATTTCCAGAACCCCTGCCTACCTTCATATAGGCTAACGGCTTTTCCTTTCATCCCTCTCTCCCCTGCCCGATGTAACGTGGTTTTGTTTGATTAATGTCTTTATTTTTTAAAAAATATTTGATGAATAATTTTTTATTTTAAATAAGAAAAAAGTATTATTTATTTGTATAATAAGTAATTTTCTAATTTTTCGTACAACCTAATAATTATCCAGTTACAGTTAATAAATTTCTTCTTAAAAACAGTCTAATAAATATTTAATTTATATGAAGAAACCCACGTAGTTTTGATTTTAACGTAGGATTTCAATTAATTTCTACCTACGTGATTTATAAACGCTCCCTACGCCAAGTTCTTTTCTAAAGTTTAACAAAATTTTAAAGAAGTTCTTTTGCAAGGCTATAACTTTCAAAGAGAAGCAAAATCAAACTAATAAAGTAATGAAACTGCTAATTGAAATAAAATTTTGCAAATTGGATAGAAGTTCTGTGAAATTTCGACCAAAGTTGTTCGATATTCATTAATTAACAAAACCTATTGTATTTTCTCTTTGGGTCTTCCATAAGATGACCTTGACCACATCGACCAGCTTTTCTTGCCACTAAACGGAGCTACCTAGCCGTTGTAAAACTTTCTCAAACGTTAATATTATTCTAAATATCAGAATAATCCTACCTTATATTGTGTCGAAAATGCTCAATATGAATGACAAATGGAAAAATTATACAGATAACTACGAATGTTCTGTATAACGTAGGAAATTTCCAGAACTGAGTACGAGCAAAGGGTTAGGCATATAAGAGAGCGGCCATCACAGCAATTAGTCAGTTAAAAAGTAAACTCGTTGGTGACAACATCGATGCAAAGCTAAAATAGTAGAGTCTTAGAGTTGGAAAATAAGTCGTCGTGTATAGTAAAGAAATCTTTTATTTATTGAGTAATAAATAAATGTTGATTAGTTTATTTTTACAGTCAAGAAATTGTGTCAGAAATTTGGTGAAGAAGCTTCTTATTTACATATCTCTGCAACTACTCTTGAATATTTTTAATAAGAAAAATAACTTAAAACTTTTTTGCAAAGATTTTATGCTACAATTCCGCTTAGGTTATTTGGAGCTAACACATATTTTTTTAATAGTTTCACGCCTTTTAATAAATCTTTCGCTAGCTTGTTTTGCGTTGTCTTCTATGACGTTGTTCTCAAAGAAACGTAATCGCCCTTTTAGCTTCTATAGGACATTTACATTTAAAAAAAAAAAACTTTTACTAGCTAAGACAAGGCGTCAAAAACGATTTGGGTACAGCCTAGTGGTGATGAGCTACAGATTTCGAAGTTGAATGCAAATTTAGCTTACAGCAAATAACTGCACATTTCACTCATAGATGGCGCAATTAGTTAGCTCCGCATAGCATAGACTCAAACCATTTTCACCAACGTCAAAAACTTAAATCCAAACGGCGTTGCCACACTTACACTAGGCTTTAAGTTATTTTCATATAAAATCGTCTTAATTATTTTGTTTATGACTATAGCTTAAATTAATAATCGAAAATTTTCATTCATTAACTTATCTAACTCCTCTTACTCTCTCCTTCCAAATCATGCGCATGCATTGCAGCATTATGTGCCTGAAACTCCACATATGAGTTTGTTTTGAAAGACTTACGCTGCTGCTGCTGCTGCTCGCCTTTTGCGCAACGCTGACATTCGTATATAAATTTACCCGGATGTTTGCCTGTTTTGAGCACATGCTTGCGTAGATTGTCAAAGGTACTGCAGCGGAATTGGCAGTGTGGACAGCGGAAGGGTTTCTCGCCGGAATGTGTGAGCATATGACGTCTAATGTGACCTTTAATGCGCGCTTTGAATTCACATTTGTCACAGGCAAACAATTTGGCTGGAGCGAGATGCGTGCGTGAGTGTCTGTAAGGAATGAAAGGTTGGAGGTTAAAAGGATATTGACACTTTTTAGTTATTAATATTTAAATATATAAAATTTGAATAATAAGATGGGCACTTTCACCTAATAAAGGGTGTTTTTTTTAGACGCGTGAAACAATGCTTTTTTCGGATGTGGTCTTGATTTTTACTCAGTTTTATTTGCCATTTTATAATGAACAGACTTACTCCGGGACAATGTTTGCAAATCGGGAAAATTTATCACCAAAATATATGTTCACCGCGCTACGTCAAATATTCGGCCGACATAATCGCCCAGCAGAATCACTAATACGATCGGTTTCTCGCCACGTTTACTATAGTGGATAATACGCACTCCCATAGCCGTCGTAAAGTGTGCACCTTAGACGCCATTGTTGCTATAGAGCAGAGTATCGAAGAAGACCTGAATGAGTTCATCCACCATCGCGCGTAACAGTTGAAGCTGTGCCTATTTACTTTATGAAAGATTTTGCGGAAGGATCTTTGTGTGCGGGTTTACAAAATCCTGCAAGAACTGAAGCCGAGCGACCTTTAAGCGCGTCGTACGTTTCTGCCTGATTTTTACAGGACAATTTTTTAGGTTAATATAGAGCGATGATAATCCACATGATGTTGAGTCTCCATTACATACTCAAAAGGTCACTGTTTGGGGTGATCTATGGGCGGATAGAATCATTGGTCCATATTTCTGCTAAATAGCAAGCTGGCTATATGGTTACAGTCAATGGGGAATGCTATAGAGCCATGATGACTTTCTCGTGCCTGAATCGGAGGATGTTGATTGATGTGGACGACCTTTGGTTCCAATAAGACGGCGCTACATGCTCAACAGGCAAGACCATCACTTGTCAGTGCAGATAAGCCCGAGATTGACGTCTTGGATGAGAATATTCGACGTGTTTTTGCTGACATACGGCCCCAATAACTTAAAAAAGTGGTCGAAGTTTGGACCTTCTCGAGTAGAATTTATTCGAGACAGCCGCGGCTCGATATTATCTTTATAATAAGGCTAAATTCTTGGTCATACCATTAAAGTATTTGCGATTTTATTTATTAATTTTTTTGAAAACCATATATCTAAGAAAAAACACCCTTTATACGGGTTTTCCAATAAGAGGTGCTATTTTGATTTTCAAATAAAAATGGAATTTTTTGAGATAAATGATCGGATGTTTATTTAAATTTGAAGAGGAAGATTTGCTATCAATAATAGAAAACAATATCAGCCAAATGGCCGCCACGGCTACGCTTACAGGACTTGCCCAAATCGCAAAGTGGCCCTCAATAGCTTCACGAATAACATATTTGAGGTCTTGAATTGATTGTCTGTTGGCGTAGACCTTATCTTTCACGTGACCTCAAAGGAAGAAGTCGCGAGGTCTTTAACTACATAAGACGGTCCAAAATCCTTTCCCTTAAAAGATCGGTGGTTTCATTGCTTTTGTGGCACGTAGCGTCGTCTTGTTGAATGTAAACGTTGTCCAGATCAATACCATCCAATTTCGGCCATAAAAAATCATTAATCATCTCTCGATAGCGCAATCCATTCATTTTCGAAAAAGTAAGGACCAATGACGCCGCCGGACCATAAGCCGTACCAAATACAATAGTTACACTTTCAGGATGGAGAGACCTTTCAACAATAGATCTTGAGTTTTCCGAGCCCCAGATGCGTCTCTTTTGCTTATTGACGTAGCCGTCGAGATGGAAATGGGCCTCATCAGTCAAGATGATTTTCGATGGAATTTTTATAATGAGTTTTAATCATTTAATGCATTGTTGAAGTGTGGATCCTTTCATTTTCATTATTGCAGGAAATATTATTAGTTTTTATTTGTTAAATGTCAAAAAATTACAACTTCAAAAGTGACATCTACCGGAGTAGCAGGCTATTCAAAATAACACCTCTTATTGGAAAACCCATTATAATAAATCTTCGTTGACTTTCCTAATCTGTGCCTCATATTCGTTGACTTAAGATGAATTTAGTTGGAGGTTCCAGGAAGTTTTGGGAAAAACTGGAAACGTGAGCAACCCTTGTGTAAGATGCAATAACCAGCCCAAGTGGAGCCTTGGTGTATGACTAAAGAAGAGGAAGCTTCAGTGGAGTCACTCTGATATATTCGGTTTAAGGATTCACTGAAAAGTCTTTTTGCAGCGTCTGTTCACCAGAGGTGCAGCTGCGAGCCGGCGTTGATCTGGAAGCACAATCGCTATATGTATACCATAAATATTTATCAATTCGTAAACCTTCGCACAGCAAGATTTTTCCGCGGGTGGATGGACATACCACATAAAAATTCATTCCATGATGAAAAGAGAACGTGCAATTTTAATGGCGACCACTGCAATCGTGTTAGGGCCTCTGCTTTGAAGGCGTGCATAGGAATACCCAGTTTCTTAATTGAAAAATGGCAGCTGTAGAGCTGGTTGATGTTATATTTCTCGTTAAAGTCTAAATGCTGAAATCCCTCATCGACAAGAATAATAAAGTCTGGTCGTCGAAAAGTTCCATTTACAACTGATAGCTTTCGCTTGGCTCACATTTTAAGCTCTCTTCGTAGTGCCGCCTTAGAAATTATAGCTTTCGACAAGGTCGAAAGAAGAGGTGGATCATGGGAAAAAGAGGGTGCACTTGAAATTTAAGCTAAGCGGGCTGACAGACAAGAACTCACTGCAAACCCGGAGAAAACTCAGGCTTGCCTCTGCACGAGGAAGCAAAAATTCACTAAATCTATCTATCATACTTAAAGGAAAATATCTCCGAGCAATTCTTGATAAAAACCTTAACTGGAGGGAACAAATCGAATGCACAGCCAACAAAAGTCTCCGAATTTGGAATATCAGCAAAGGGGTCGTAGCGCCAAATTGGGGGCTTCAACCCCAAATGGTATATTGGGTTCATAAAAGGGCTATAATAGCCATACTAACATATGGAGTACTAGTGCTCCGGGCAACACTAAAGAAAAAGTGCCGTATTCAACCTTTCGGTCAGGTGCAACGTATCTTTTTACTGGGGTTTTCAGGCGCTATGAGGTCTACCTCTACAAAGGCCACGACATTAGGTCAATCTACCTTTAAGTGATGTGTGATGTAGCACTTACAGTTGGCTACCTAAAAAGCCTTGATTATGAGTTCAATTCCTTAGCTGTGAAAGACCTGAAAACATACAGAAAGTAATAAAATATCTCGGGCAAAACGGAAGAATGAGCAGAAGGCAAGGCCATAGATATAGGTATACTGAAGGGGTCCAAATGCATGGAAGCAACAGGAGCGAAGTTCTTCTGCGGCGGCTGCAACAACCAAGCAGAGATTGAGAGCATAACTGAAGACGCCAAATAAGCCACCACTTAAAGGGAAAGTTTTGTGGTAGGCATCTGAGCGGCGATCAAATGTGTGAGAACATACAATACAAAGGGGAAATTAACAGACTTTCGCTTATTCACTATCATTTGGGTTTCAGGTCGCATGGATTTAGAAGGCAAAGACAAGGCGGATAAGCTGGTTTTCACAAACGACGGACACAGCACCTTCAAATGTTGTTTAAGGTAGTCTACCATGGAGGAACACTTAAGGTCCTAACACTTCCAACGCAGGACATACCATGGGTATATATTATACTAATCATCTCAACAAGCAATGTAAAGTGGAATTGGCTGAGTGCAGAGCATGCATAAGTGCTGACGAAACGTTGGATCACTACCTAATCGAGTGTCCGAGCTTCAGTCCATTGAGACGTCACATGACTCCCAGCTACAAACTTTTGGAGGTGAGCTCGCGTGGGCGGAAGAAATTAAAACAATTCATAAAATCGAGCACACCGTTGAAACATGCATAGTTGAGTTATACGGGAGAGCATAATGAGCTTAGGTGCGGCCACTTGCGGTTAGGCCCTCAACTTTTCACTTCAAACCAAGCAACCAACAGTCCTGAAGAGCTTGAAGAAAACAATTATCGGAGAAGATGTGACGTCTTATAGAAGCTTTCCCAACCAGGATAGTTTGAAGTTTTATTAATTGTAGTGAATGTGAAAAATAAAACGGCAACAGGCGGTGAAGAAGATCGCCAAAAGTACCGCCAGAATTGGGAAGAACCTCTTCGAGATGTTCGAAACTTAATGAGTTTTCAGATAAGATGACTTTGTGGCATCATTATATCAATCTTAAACTGGAGAAAATAATTAAAAGCGCTGCAGAGCGCACAACTGCTGTAATATGATATCATCGACCTCAACTTCGTCTATCTAGTAATCAGCATTAGCACCAAACACCAATGCCTGCCTTAAAAACCAAATCCTCTGGCCAACTGGTGGTATTTTGGACTGGAGCAACTGAAGAGTAAAGTTCACTCGTGACGTACAACAATCAAACTCTACAAGTCGCTCATCATTCCCGTCCTGTAAAAGCGTGAACAATGACGATACCTCCTGAGGCGGCGCTAGAAGTTTTTGAGAGAAAGGTATTACGAAACATTTATATTCTCTAGCTTTAAAAATATTCGAACCAGTACCCGCTGGTGGAAACAGAGGAAGCCCTCCACTCTGTTGGAAAGATCAAGTGTAGAAGGATACAACTATACGTACACCTAATGTCTCCATATGGTGCTGAACTGTGGAGAAAAAGAAGTGACTAACGCGCTATTCTTGTGATATTATGCAAAACGGACTCAGGCAGATAGAAAAGTGGGTTATTGATGCTGGGCTGAGAATCAACCCACAGAAAACTGAACTCGTTCTCTTCTCCAGGAAGTATAAAATTCCTAAATTCTCAGCACCAACGCTCTCAGCAACGGACCTGCGCATTTCTGAGTCTGCAAAATACCTGGGACTCATCCTTGACAGGAAATTGAGCTGGTCACAACATGGACATGGGGCATGTCACCTAAAATAGTGCGTTGGCTCTATGTCGCATTTGTTAGGCCTATACTTCTCTATGGGGTTGTAGTCTGGTGGCCAGCACTTGAGAAAAAATCAATCAATAATCTAAATTCGAAAGATTACAGAGGGCAGCGCTCCTCCACACCAACTGAGGCTATGAAAGTTCTCTTGGATCAACTCTCCATTGACATAATGGGAACACACAGTAAGGCTACAAAAGGTGTCCGAATGGATAGTAAGAAACCACGGGCACACTAACATCTTAAGAAGACACCGTCTTCCAGATAAAACGGATTGCTGTATATCATCTACTGACTTCACAGCAGACTTCAAGGTGGTTATCCAAGATAACCTTTGGAACAGGATGATACCGGCAAGCGCCGGCATGATTTTTTTTTATACGGATGGGTCAAAACTTGATAACAGAGTTGGTGGAGGAGTCTACTCAGAGGACCTTGGTATCTATAAATCCTTTCGCTTACCGAATCGCTGTAGTGTTTTTCAAGCGGAATTGGTTGCTATGCTTGAGGCTGTCAACTGTCTCAGCACAAGAGTAGTCACGGATAATCCTATCCATATTTTCTTGGATAGCCAAGCCGCATTACGAGCTCTGGCGTCTGTAACAGTAAAGTTTAAAACCGCAGACGACTATCGCAGATCGCTTAACGCGATGGCCAAGCAGTTCTCTCTGAACCTGGTATGGGTACCTGGACATAGCAACATACCGGGTAATGAGATGGCGGACGAGCTTGCAAGGAAGGGCACTTCCTTTCCACTTTCGCCATCATGGAAGAGTCTGGGCATGCCGCTTTCCACTTGCAAGCTTAATACAAGAGAGTTATTCGCTAAATATGCTAACTTAAGATGGAAGAGTCTAATTACATGTAATGTGGCTAAGACATTGTGGCCAGAATGGAACGGAAGAAGGTCACGTGATCTCACCGAGCTGAAAAGAAAGGAGATATCTAAAGTAATAGGCCTTTTTACAGGGCATATTTAATTAGGCATGCACGCAGAGAGACTTGGCGTACCATCCAACGATTTCTGCAGAAGTTGCAGAAAAAAAGAAGAACCTGAAACCTTAAGGCACTTTCTATGCGAATGCCCCACACTTTGGAGGGGTAGGTTGAAGTCTCTGGGGGCGGCAACTTTTAGAGACCTGAGCGCAGCGGCGACTGCTCATCTTTGCAAACTCCACTCACTGGTTTGATTAGCGGGTAGGGGTCATAAGGATTCTCCGTGGTATCACAATGGGCCCGCTTTGTGCCTAAGTGTGCTGATGCCCAGCAACCACTTCAACCAACCAACCAACCAACGAACGCGCTATTGTTGACTTGGTCGTCAGTATTCGCGTATTGCTGCAGACATTTTAAAGAATAGATGTATTTTCTTTTGTATGTAGCCCGATGCACATTGCATTAACTCATTTGAAACTTTCCTCCGTACTACTGAACCAGACACCAGGTGATCTCAAGTCCTTTGAGCTTCACAGTCCTGCACTCTCTGTTCATTTCTCGCAGACCTGCCTTTATACTTGTCTTTTCGCGTGCATTCCTTTGTGTCTTCCTACTCATATCGCCGGCACAAAACCAATCAATATATTAGCAGCTCATGTCGCCCTATTCCTCATACAATGTCTTGCAATAATTATCTGCTTAATTCGCTACTTATTTTAGTCACCTTGGCGCTATCCACTTGGACCTTTCACTGCGCCCATACTCATCTGCACACAACGCGCGCACATTTTTGGTAGCAGTGCCAAGAGCAGAGGCCTAAATCCAGTAGATAAGCTTTAGAAGAACGAGAGAAAAAAAATTCAAAGGCATAATTGCAATGTGCGCAGCCGTTTTTCGTTGCATGCATAAATTGATGGGCGAACATTTACAAGTTTACCCAAAGAAAAAAAAAGGAAATTAAAAAAAAAAATATCGAGAAAAGAACACAAAAAAGTGCAACAAAACGCTAAGAAATTCAGCAAATCGCAGCTGCTGCCGCGCTACTGACATTGCTACATCGCATAATCGTCGGCGTACGTCGGCTGTTGTTAGCTGATCGCGCTGTCTTAAAGCAAATCTACAGAACGAAATTTATTTTCAACAAAAAAAGTAGAAGAAAAAATAGAAAAAAATCCGAAAAGTAAGAAAACAAATAGAAATTTTAACGACGCTCAAGCTCAAGCTAATAAACTCAACAACCAACCGAACTGTCGACCGCTACCAACCTCCCAAAGTAGCCAACCAAACCAACCAACCAACCGAACCGAACAAACAGCCAACCGACAACGAATTCCAAGCCATACCCTCAGGAATCGTGACTTATCGATCGCTTTGATATGCGCATTGAATTCCTGTAATATTTCGCAACAGTCGATACACCAACATCAACAGCACCAACAAAGGAAAGGGAAAAACAAGGCAAAAAACCCAGCACAGATCTTGCCAGAAGCTAATATTGGACCGCTTCAGCCAATTGGCGGCTGTGATGTCAGTTGAGTATCACCAGTAGTTGTTGATATTATTATAATGGTTGTTGTTGTTGTTGTTGCCGTGAATTGCCCATCGCGCTATCCACCCCTGATCGTATTCATGTTGTATACGCGACGTTGACGACGACGACGATGAAGATGATGAGAACGACGAAAACGACTACGAAGGCATACAACGGCACCGGCTCTACAAACTCATGTTAGCCGATGAGTGAACGAAGTTTGGTTTAAAATGTCGACAAGTAATCATTTCGTGAAGGTATTACTACCAGCAGTGTTGCCAACTAAAAGTTTTTTATTTCAATTTAATTAATTTTTTTATTCTTTCAACCTGAAAGTCCTTTCGCCTCTCCTATGAATCTTAGCTATAAACCACATATGGAGGGGCAGTGGGATGCAGAAAATTTGGCGGTTACAGTGAATGGTGGATTCCCTATGCATGCGGTTAGAAAGTTGGCTAATGATGCATTCGTAGGCATTAACCTACAGAAGACGGGGTTTGTTCTCTTCACTAGGAAATATCAAACTCCAAAGTTACTAACTGCAGTGCTCTCAGGTACAGAGCTGCATATTTATTATGCTTGGTTGCTAAAACCTTGAGACCCATTTTGGGCAAAAAAAAGTTAATCTGCTGTCACAGAACTCGAAGGAACGGTTGCGAAAAACAGGAGTGCAATTGGACTGAAGTGGGGAATGTTACCTAAGTGCATTGACTTTACATTGCGGTTGTTAGTCCTATGATTTCCTATTAAGTAGTGGTCTGATGGACAACCTTCGAGAGGAAATCAACCGCCTGTAAACTCTATAGAGTGCAGAGGACAATAGTGGATCATTATGGACCATAACTCTTATAATTGGCGTTCCGTAACCGCAAAAACGCTTGTCGGTCGAGCTCCTCCTCCAATTTGTGGTGTGCATCTTGATGTTTTCCCAACAAATGGAGGGACCTACAGTTTATTCTAAGCGGTCTCTAAATGGCCGATGTGGAGCTTTTATTTCACGACAGAAATACCTTCGGAAGGCTTGACGTTCCTTGCAGAGGGGCGATCGCCTCTCGAAGGGCATAATTCTAACTACTCGGTTACTATGAACCCCATCTAGTGAGGTTATAAATGTCCTCTACTCTTCCATCTACTAGAAAGAACAGACTACTTCACAAGCTTTACGGACTTTAGTAAGGACTACAAAGTAGTTATTACGGATAGGAAACAATGTGTCAGGACAGTGCAAGCATAAGTCGATCCACTTTTATATGGATGGGTCAAAACTAGGTAACAAATTCAGCAGTGGAATCTACTCAAAGGAGTTTGGGATAAGCAAGTTCGTTAGCCTATCGTATCACTGTAACGTTTTTCAAGCAGAACTTTGGCTGTCAATTGAGTTGGTTTTATAGTAGTCAAACAGTACTAAGAGCTCTGGAAACTATAAAAATAAAATCAGATCACTTAACGTGATTGCTATGGAGTTCTCAATAAACCCAGTTTAGGTGACAGGGCACTGTAATATACCGGGTAACGATTTGGCGGATGAGCTTGCTTGGAAGGGCATACTTCCCTTCCACTTTCATCATGCTGAAAGAGTCTAGACATGCTGTCCTTCATTCTCACTATGATAAAGGTGTTAAGATAAATGAGTCATAATTTTTGCAATGTGACCAGGATAGTTTGCTCGATATGGAATAAAAAAAGGTTAGTAAAGCTTATTTTGCCACAAAACTACATATGTACAAAGATGAGTCTACATACGGGACATCTTCTATTAGGTAAGCAAGCGGAGATGCTGGGCGAACCATCAAGCAACTTCTGCAGAGAAGAGAAAGAACCTGAAAACTTAAGTCAAATGCAAAATTTGGAGGTGTAGGTTGTAGGTCTCTAAGGGTGGCAAAGTATGACTTTAGCGAAATAGCGGATGCAAAGATACTGTTCTGGTAACTCCATGCAATGCTTTGACTAGCGAGTGGGGGCTATTAAGATCCACAGTGGTTTGATCCATTTTGGCCTAATTGAACTGATGCTGAGAAAAAACTGCGACCTGAAAGCCACCACTTCAACTTTGGCCTTTAAAATTGGCTCTTTAAATATTTGTAGTGGCCTTAGTCATATGAAAACAATGAAATGACATAATGACATAAACAAATCAGGCCAATAACTCTGCGCTGCTGCTATCACACAAGCAGAGCTAAGCAATTAAAGAAAGAGTCTTATTACACCACTTCAACGTCCACTTCAAATGCAATGTCAGCAAACATATGGAAATCGCGGAAATGAATTGTGACAAAAATTTAGTATAAATAGAATGTAAGAATTTGAATAAAATCAGTCAATACTCAGAACTCTTTGTGTATTGATTCAATGATTTCGGCCAGTTGAAATATGTAAGCCTATGGATTAGCTGAATTGTGAACAGCTGTTTAAAAATTAAACACAATAGGCTATCTACGTAGGGACCTCGTTTAGGGCCTCATTAGCTTGTCAATCCCTTTACATTGATCTTCCACATATTTTTTAGATCTTCAATTAAAGCTCAGCCATGTTAAGGTTATAGTCCATATTTTAAAGCAATAGGTGACGTCAAAAAGATGCGCTTAATTGGGAGATGGAAACTGAGATCATAAAATTCCGATTGAAGAGATCCAAAAAAGAACAGCATTCTCAGATTTTTGAAGAGACAAAAGCCATATCGCTGAAGAAGCTCACGAACACACCAAAAAGTACATATCAGAACTGCTTTGAGCATTGGAAAAAATGTTGACACAAGTGTATCTGTAGGAAACTAATTCGAAGAGAAAAACGAGAAGAGAACAAAATAAGCTTCTGTCGTGACTGAAGGACAGGAAGCCGGCACAAATAGTCTCCAAACCAGAATTGATCGCCAGGAAGGTTTTGCTGTGTGTATAGTGGGATTGGCTAGGAATCATTCACTATTACCTGCCTCCTACGGCCAAAACTCTTAATTCAGACCTGAAATTTTGGCAATTGGGTCGTCTGAAGCAAACAATCGCCCAGCTTTCCCCAACAGGTGGGGAATTGTGTTTCAACAGGACAACGCCAAGCCACACAACAACGATAGTGACTCGCCAGAAGCTCCGAGAACTTGGTTGGAGGGTTCTGCCTTATAGTCCGGGACCACACACCAAGTGATTACCATCTGTTCCTGTCTATGATGAAAAATTTGACTGCTGAAGAATTGACCTCGAAAAATTTTGCTTTATTTTGAAAACTATTCTGGCAACACTGTTTCCCATTCTCATAGGACAGTGTACATTATTGGCCTTCTGCTGACATTACTGCAGTGGCATAGTATGACGATGATCGCCAAAGCGCGGGCGCGACAGTTTATCGTTTTTTTTTTCTTGTTTTTTTGCGCTTTTTACTCCACGAACTGGTGGTTTAGGCGTCTGTTGCTTGTCGGCCGCCTGTCGTTCGATTCGATTTGTTGTCTTCTTATGAGCGCTCAATAATGGTGGGTAAATGCGGTGGCGGTTATTGAAGTCAATTTAACCTTGAAATATGCGCTCGTTGTTGGTTGGTAGCTGGTAGTTGGGGTATTGCGCGGCGCGTTGCAGTTTCCCTCTGATTTGGATCATTGGCTGCATTGTTTGGTTTATTACAATTTTACATGCGTGTCCTAGCGCTGAGACACGTTTATATTCATGTTCGGCATACACATTTGGTTACATTGTTGTTTTTTTTTTTTTTTTGTATTCAACTTTGTGTCCAAGGAAAATGTGCGGAATTCTTACCAAATGTAGTTTTTTTCTGTGGTGTGCGTCTTGGTATTTTTTCCAAACGGAGGGATCTTCATTTTATTCTAGGCCACCTCCAATTTTTATGTGGAGCTTTAATTTAATTTCAGAAATATACTCGGAGGTTCTTATTGAGTCATGATCTGTTACGGTAGGTTGGAGTTTTCCTAGTGGATTTCTGTTCGATAGAAAGGTCGGAGGGAGAAAAAACATTTCAAGAACTCTCCTCCCTTCGTGTGAAGGCGAGTGTAATTAAGAAAACGGTGGATCTATTGTTTCGTGATATGACATCAGTTTGTGAGCCCAGATTCTGGTGTAGCATCGGCCCAACTTTACAATAGGAATGTGCTCTCTAGGAGTTCTGACTAGTTACTCTCCACTTGGTAATCTAGGCGTTACAGATCCATCCAGGATGAAGTTGAATGGGCATCAAATCCTATTCAGGCCTCCAGGGTAGTGTTGAGGGACTACAGTTTGTTACTCAACTCACTGTGTCTCTGTTAATAATGTGTAGCTTGTAATCTTATTTATTTATTTATTTATTTAAAAGAGAAACAATTATTAATAATTATTCCACTTACAAACTAAAGCACTGGCTGCCAGGGCCTTCGGCTTATTTTTAAACTAATGTTAAAGTGTTATACAATGTAAGGTTATTAAAGTATCAATATTATAAATTATTTCTAGCTTATGTGATAATAATAAAAATACTACAAAAATATCAATAATATTTTATATTTGATAATGATTTTTTTTTTTATCATATGGTTATTTTACAAAGAGATACAAATTTTGCAATTAGTTTAATGTTACGGTCACTAGGGATTTTAAGATGATCAGATGGCTTGGAGTTGTTGAATATTCCACTTCTTATTACTTGTGAGTTTGGGCAGTTGTCGAGGATATGGATAACATTGAATTCAGTACAACCACAATGTGGACAGCTTGGTTTAGGTAGGCCTTTCAAAAGATGTTCATGAGTAGCTAGTGTATGCCCAATGCGAAGACGCATAAATGTTCTTATATTCTTGGAAAAAGGGTATGAAGGGTAGACTGGCCTTGTCCCTGACGTATTAAAATATTTGTAATGATGGTTGTAGCTACTCCACTCGTTAATGAATTTGTCACTGAGAACTTGGTTAGCTAAATTTTTAATATCGTTATCGGTGAAGTGGCCCGATACGTATAATGGTTCAGCACAAGCTTGTTTAGCTCTTTTATCAGCCATTTCATTGCCTTGAATTCCTATGTGCACTGGTACCCACATTATTTTTATTTCATTGGAGTTTTGGAACAGAACGTTTCTGATCTTTATTATAATGGGTGTTTCGTTTGATTGGTTGAGGACAGCTTCAATGGCAGATTTGCTGTCAGAGCAAATAAGGGTTTTCCTATTATGTTGTGATGAAAAAAGTACTGCTTCTAGTAGGGCAGCGGCTTCGGCTGTAAATGCAGAGCAGTATGATGGAAGAGAGTATGCAGCGATGGTAGCACCTAGTATGTTTGTCTCAGCAAATGCAGTACCGGTGTCTGATTTAGATCCGTCTGTATATAGTACCTCCCAACCTATTTTGTGGTGATCTAGAATTTCGTTATGTAGTTGGTGATATTCACTATTGCTGGTTGCATTCTTAAGGTGATGTTGCAAAGTATTAATAAACGATGATGTAAGCTTAAAGCTTGTAATCTTAATAATCCGGTAATTAGTCCAACGATGTTAAATGAAGTTCGCTTAAGTGTGTTTAGTCAAAGCTGGAAGGAACATGTACGCCATGTATGTAGCTTAGAGATGCGAGAAGATGTAACCATTCATTGGAGCTCTCACTACAGCTATTGCACTACTGTAATGTGATTCAAAAAGATAGAAGAAAACTTGCCAAAGTTCGTCCAAGTGGATTATTCGAAATGAGGTATGCATTCGTATACCTCTCGCCAAGTGTAATCTGCTACTTAAGGAACTAATTATAAACAGCCCGCGCCCGAGGGAGCAAAACTTTCATATTTCAAGTTGTGGCAAACTTGGCTAAAATGTGACTCAAAGGGGTCATATTGTTTATGCTCTCTTCAATACTTTCAAAGCTGGATTGTTTTAATTCACCCGTCACCCATATAAATATAACATTCACCATCACCAGAATGCTTTCGCAAAACCACCTCTCCAAAACTCTTAAGATCGACTAATTCTATATTACCAAGGTCCATGCTCCTACACTATAGAGCTGGACGGGAATGATGAGACTTCTAGAGCTTGGCCTTTCTTCGTTGTTCTTTTCTTTTTTCTCATCGCATACTCAGTCCAAAGTATGGTGTTACTGTTGGTTCCCAGCTACACGAAATTATGTACGACTTCAAAGTTAGGTCTTTTAACAGTATCGTGGGAGCTAATACGCGAATGCGCTTTGTAGTTCTATAGCATTAGGTTGAAAAAGTCACAAGGTAAAGTGACTCCTTCTAAAACTTTGTTTAGTATTGAGTGATTCGCAGAGACTCTTTCCAATTCTGACTCAGCTTTTGGCATGACTTAGCAACAGTTTAGTCTTCGTGCTACCGAAGGTGGTTTTCAAATCGATGAAGAGTTGAGGTGTGTGTCCTTTACTCACCTTCGCGCATAATAAATACCTTGTCTATGGTAGAACTAATAGGCCTAAAGTCACACTGATAAAAACAGTTGACGCTGGACTTTACTCTCTCATACAGTATGCTTAATAAGATCTTATATGCGCCATTGAGAAGACTTATACCGCGATAATTGGCACATACTGCGGGGTCTCTGCCTACTTATAGATTAGGTAGATTCCACCTGGTTTTCAATCGTCATGTTTGAATAGAGCAGGCGGCACTACATCGTCACTCCGCCGCTTTGTTATTCTTTAGACAGGCAATCGGGCTATAGCATCGTCATCGATTGGTGGCTCGGGTTTAACAGTTCCTGTGATTTCTTCATCACCACAAAAAAGCTAACTGGAGAAGTAATCCCTTTATGAACTCAGTATTCTCTTTCACCAGACAGCTTTTCTACTTATTTACCCATAATATTATTTTGTACACCTCAACAGCAAAGTCAGAAAGTGCCAAATCTAATTTCCTCTCCTTCTCTCTCTCTCTCTTTACCAAGCAGTTTCTAATAATCTGACTGGGTTTTAACTAAGCTCAGACGCAATGTTTGACTATAAAGAACTCTTAAAGTTCTAAAGCTCGGAAAATTCGTCTTGGGTCACTGTTCTAGTGAAGCTCTTGATGATTTAAACTTTGCAGCTGAGGCCTCAGCCGTATTATTTTTAAAAGTTCTTTGGGTGTGCATCTTAATTGCAGTGCTTGAAATTAGAGCTCAAGATATTTTCTGAAAATTTTCGAGTAGTTCGAGCATTTGAGCAACTAGTACTCGCACAATCGTTCTGGGATCTAACGTAGAACAACAGGTGCTACTTTGGACTGAGTGGGCTATTGAAGAGTAAAGTCCTCTCTCGACGAACTAAAACCAAACTCTACAGGTCACTCATCATTCCCATCCTGCTATATGGTACAGAAACCTAGATGATACGACATTCGATGAGTCAGCCTTGGGAGTCTTCGAGATAAGAGTTCTTTGTGCGTTGTCAACGGGGAATAACGCAAACGATGGAACGATGAACTATACGAGTTGTACGATGACTTTGATATAGTTCAGCGAATGAAGAGACTGGCTAGGTTATGTCGTCCGAATGGATGAAAATGCTCCAGCTTTGAAAGTACTCGATGCAGTGCCCGCCGTTGGAAACAGAGGAAGAGGAAGACCTTCACTCCGTTGGAAGGATCAGGTGGAGAGTGTCCTGGCTTCACTTCGTATTTTCAACTGGCGCCAAATAACGAAGAGAGGAAAGAAATGTCGCGCTAATGTTTATTCGGCTATGATCGTGTAAGCGGTGTCTACGCCAATGAAGAAGACACAGAAGAAGCTGGAAACACACTCGGAGGACTTGCCGAGACCGCAATCAGAAAAATTATTTTTCTTTAATTTTGGATTTTCATCGGTCCAGAACTCGAGTACGTAGAGAAATTACATGTCTCCACCTACGATATTCTCTTCTCTGCCTTACTCACTGCGCACATTTGTCACAAAAATTTTTTGTTTTTTGTTATTTGTTTTTTTTTTTTTCATTACTCGGAGGCAAACTAATTGTAAGCAATAGGAAATATCTGCAATTAGTGATCGCTGAACAGCATTTATTACTGCTTTGGTTGTAGTGTTTGCTGTTATTGTTGTTGTTTTTGTTGTTTAGCATGCACATGGAGTTGTGAATTTCCCTTTCTTGTCCACACAAACATACATACAACACACATAGGTATGTATGTATACACGCGTATATCGACATTGATCTGTGTACGATTGGTCACTGTTGTGCTGCTGTCAGGGCTTTTGTGGCTCTGACTCTGACTCTGGCTCCAGTATAGGCCGTAGCCGTAGCCGTCGCCGCGACTCCTCCGCTAAATGAGGTGGCGAGGCACGCAGACCATTATTTGCCGCTAATTAAGCTCACCGCGTGCGCGCACAACCACAAGTACATACATACACGTACATACATACATATCTACATAGAATTTACAACCAACTGAACGCAGTGAAAAATACCACTTGCCAATTCCAGCAAAAGAAAGAAAAAAAAAGAAAAACACGCGTTGCACTGCGCCGCTGCTGTTGGGAGGCCAGAGATGTGCGGACGGCCGTGTACGTTGAACGGATAAACGAACAGAGATACAGACAGCACTGCCAGCACGTTGTTTTTGTTTTAGGCTTTTTTTTTTCTTCCTCTGCTCCACAGTTCGCCACTATCGATTGAGCAGGCGGCTTCTGGAACGGCTTTGGTGGCAATTAATTCCACCATAGCAGTCTGAAAACTGATAAATGCTGTGAATGTGCGCGCGCTGGTCGCTGGTCGCTGGTGAGTCGATGAATTGATGGCGCAGTGCCATAGAGTTGCATGAAGCTGCAGCGCGGAAGTCAGTAGGGGCTGATCGGCGCGTTAGAGTCGTGTTTTGGTGATTTTAACTCACATTTCATTTCGTTCGATTTGGACATTTTCATCTGATTTCAGTTGCATTCAGTTTGCCGAATGCTGAATGGCGAATGGCGAATGGCGAATGGTGTATTAGGTGTGTTGTTGTCCTGCACCAGGAGTCACATGTACATACATATGTACATACCTAAATATTTCAATGCCAGAAATTCCTCAGCGGCACATTGTGGTCGCATATGGCTATTGATTAGTGAGCTGTTGCTGCCTTGTTTATGCTTGTACATGTAGAATCGTATAGCTCGGTATTTGTGCTTCAATGGGTACCTCTGCACTACACTCTCCCCACTCCGCCTCCCCACCAACACCAGTCCTGTTGTTGGTTGTATTTCGTGCGTATTTCTCATTATTTATTTCCTTATTCCTTCGCTGTAGTTGAGTTGGGTCATTTTGTACGTTGCGGCAATGATGTGTCGTCCATCGATAGATCGATCTGCTTCGCTGTGTGCAAGACTCTTAAATTAACAATTAACTGAGGTTTTTTGCGGAAACTTTAGTTCGCTTGCGCGTTGATACCAATTTAAGTTTTTTTTCCTTCTTCTATCCTGTATATGTATATATATTAGGTAAAGTAAAAAGTTCGTTCGGTTTTTTTTATGCAAATGGTTCCAAACGGCTTTCTGGCTTATCTTTAATTCCTCAGCAATTAAATAAGTGCTCACGTGACGGTCTGTTTCCACTATTTCCATGATTTTATCGCAATTTTTGACGACAGGCCTCCCGACGCGTGGTGTTTTTTTTACATCGAAATTACCGGAACGGAACCTAGCAAACTACTTTTGTGCTACACGTTCGTTTACAATATCGGTCCCATAAACTAAATTAATTTTTTCAGCCGCTTTGGCTGCCTTTTCGCCTCGATCGAAGAAAAATTGTAAAACATAGCGAATTTCCTCTTTGCTGGTGTCCATCTTTGACGAGCGCTCACAACGTACTGAATCAATCAATCGAAAAACTGTCAAAGACAAACTTTTAGCGCGAATAAACAGGTTTTCAACGCCGTATAGTATGACATGATGCGACACGTAATACTAGTACGATGGACAATAACGCTATCTCTTAGATAAAAACCGAACGAAATTTTTACTTTACCTAATATATGTATGTATTAGATTGCAAAATTTCTCCGGTTAAGTAGAAAAAACTTTGATGGAGTAAGAATAAAGTAAAATCGAAGGTTGTCAGTTATCTAATGAGTATCCAGCCACAACTCCGTCATACCCTTTTTCAAAAATACTAGTCCTACTACCATTTCATGTTTTACTTCTTCGCATTTGAACTTCTTCCAGTATTTTAGCCGAGCAATAACACTGCAGTCGATTATTTCATTTCGCAGTTACACCTAATGTTTCCAACGTCGAGGAGATCTTCAATTTCGTTACCTTCTACCAAACCAGTAATGTATGGAATACTAACGAAGCTTTCGTGTTTGCTTCTATTTGTCGCCGATATCTTTTGATTCGTTGAATAAAGTAAATTTTGTGCCCATCATGAAGTGGGAGGGTCCATCGTTTACGGTATTTTGCTGTGACTTGTACGTAAAAATTCATAAATCTTTCATAAAACGTTTCTCCCGAAAACTGCTAGACCCGATTTTCGACTGAGCTCCTCCTCCAATTTGTGGACGTGAGATCCAAGACGGTAGTTTCTTGACTGTTTGTTTCATCGCAGAATATATTACGTCTTGCTCTCCTTCACTATCAAGTCCATTCCTTTCACTTCTTTGTCCAATCTGAAAAAGCAGAACTAACCGCATTGCTGTTGGAGCGAAGAGGGCAAAATCATTGGTTATGCACTTCTAGAAGGTATCTTCTTTTTTTAGTTTCCAAAAGTTCCACGATAAAGATTTATTTTGTCGAAAACCTTGTTTTGTATCAAACAGCTTGGAAATATTCTTCCCGATCATGGTTTTTTCCAAGTTATTATAAATGGTGAAAATCTGGTCAATGATGAATCCATCCCACACTTAAAATGTTCGCAAAGTTTCCTTGAAGATCAAACATGCCATTGGCTTCCACCGCTTTGTTATTCTTCAAGCAATCGCTATTCGAACTCCGTCGTAGTCGAATGAGGTGGGGACTCTTGAGAACTACGATTCACCATTTCAGGGAGTCATATTTTCATTGATCATCGGTCTTCAGATCAGCATTTTGGTTCCTACGGGACGGCTTACACCACCAAGGTCACTCTCCACCTAATTTTACAAACGGAGTGGAAATCTTCCTCTTCCTCTGTTTCCACCCCCTGGTACTGCATCAATTATTTTCAAAGCCGGCACATTTTCATCCATTCGGACGATATATCATAGTCAACTTAGCCGCTGCATTCGTTGAATTATTTGGCTCATAAATCGTTGACAAAATTTTATGAAAACTTCGAATTCGATTTTTGTTCATCGAGAAAAGTCTTTACTCTTCAATTGCCTACTTAGCACCAAGTAAGACCTGTTGGCAAGATTGATTCTACGTTGAATTTCCAGGCTGAAATTATTATTGGGGTTAATGCTGGTCCCTAGATAGAAGTTTTTATCCCATCTGTATCAATAGTATATAGTAAATCGTGCTTCAAATTGGCATTAGAAAAAGTTTTTGAGCGAGACAAATTTATGCAAACTGCATTGCATAAAATTAAAAAAGAAAAATTAAACTCACCTCTTCAAATGCAACAAACTCTTCCCTTCATAGCTGCAAGATGGCTCGCTACATTTCAATTGCTCCTTGGCATGTGATGCTGCATGGACGCGTAGTAAAGTTGCATTTGCGGCAACATATTTACAGTCTTCGAATTTGCATGAATTTTCGAGGTTCCCCGGCGGCGAAACGACATGGCTCATACTGTGCTTCTTCAGCATATAACTGGAATAATAAAAGATGCATTGTTTGTAATATACATTTAAAGAAAATAAAAATTTAAAACTTAAAGAAATATCTTTTGCTGTCTTCAGTGAAGTCAAGTGACTTTAAAGAACATAAGCCACTGCGCTACAGGAGTCTACAATTCCAACTAATCAACAAAAGTATATACATATACATGTATGTATGGTATGTACGTAGATATTTTTAAAAATTTGCCTACAAATTTTTTAATTACATTAAATCAAAGTAAAATTAATTCGCACCAAAGTCACGTCTCAAACTGATGTACGCCGGCACGTTCGATGTCCTGAAAACATACAAATACATGCAGAAACATACATATATTTGTATGTTGAATATATTTCTAAAGTGTAAATAGTATCCCTTTGGTAAAAAAAAAACTAAGTGGTCTGTAAAAGTACTAGTTTGATACTAGTACTAAATCACCGGTCACAAAATCGTTAATTATTGCTTAATTTCGATTGCTTCTAAATTTTTTGTTTTTTCCCTATGACTTGAAAAAGTAGAGAATTGAGCTTCAAATATTTTATTTTTAAAAACATTTATAGAAGTTCTTTTTGTGAATATTTAGTATTTTTTTTTTATAAATTACGTTAGTGATGTAAAATTTGTTATAATTATAATACATATAATGTAAAAGCTCAAAAAAGTAACTTATAATTTTGTGATCTATTGCTCGAGTATGCTTTAGTATTCAGAAGAGAACCAAAGCAAATCCGATTCATTTCGAGGTTCCCCACTTTTTAAAGAAAAAAATATAGAAAATTCAAATTTAATGGGGGGTGTTTATTATCATTCGAAAGAATATTCTTTGACATTTATCTATTGGAGATTGTCTCTTTCAAATATTGGCCGCGGCTATGTCTCAGAGGGTATATCCGTTGAGTCCAAATTTCGACTGGTAACTGGCGACTGACACGCGTGATGTTTTTCTCCAAGGCCTAAATCGAAGCGGTTTTGTCCGCATAGATCTTAGACGTTACATATTCCAACAGGAAAAAGTCTAACGCTGTGATATCACATGATCTAGGTGGCCAATCGACCGACGCAAAACATGAAATTATCTGCTCATCGATGGTATCTCTCATTAAATCAATTGATTGATGCGATGTTTAGGAAGTGGCGCCGTCTTGTGGAAACCAAATGTCGCCGAGATAACGAGCTTTAATTTCAGGCATCAAATAGTGATAACCGACGGTCACGCTCTTTCCGGGATCATTTTTGAAGAAATATAGACCGATGATTCCACCGGCCTACAAACCACACCAAACCGATGTTTTTTCTGGATGAAATGGCAGCTCTTGACTTTTTTCAGGTTGCTCTACATTCCCCTTTGAGCCAGAAATGTACCTCATCGCAGAACAAAATCTAGCTGGAAAAGCTCGGATCTTCTTGGAAATTATCAAGAGCCCATAGAGCAAAGCGATGTCGCTTTGGAAGGTCCAGCAGATTCAGTTCTTGCATAAGCTATATTTTGTACGCCTTCAATTTAAGATCTCGACGTAGAATGCGCCAAGTCTTCGTGTACACTCTCAGCTACGGCCAATATATTTTCTTCACTGCCTGCTGGACTTCGTCTATTCGGTCGAATATTATTCAATCATGAATGCTGGGACTCAAGATGAGTGATGGTGTTGCGAATGTACGCTCACTAGGCCGATTATGTTGACAGTTAACTAACTAGTTAGACCTGTATGGTAAACTAGTTCATAACTAGTTTCGAAACTGATTCATTAGGCTTTAATATTGTAAACTTCCTTTCAATGCAATAACATCATAGGAAAGTCCGAACAAACACCAAATAAAGCCACAGCGAGAGTGTCCACATGCAAAAAAAAAAGGCGTAGTAATATCTACCTATGTTTGGACGACGGAGATGCGACGATGAGGAGTTGTACTCACATCAGTTGGCCGCCAAAAGCGGAGACACATACCAGAAGATGTACGGTCGGTCAGTTGTGGACACATTGTGTTGAAACGTCCGAAATGTAGAGAAATCGTAGGCAAAACTTTTGCAAACATCAATTACGAATGCTAATTAATCGGTACAACAGACGGTCGTTGAGCGGAAGGTGTGGCGCGCAGTTGGTCGTTCAGTTGTTGTGCGGAAAAAAAAAAAAATATGCAGAGGAAGAAGGTCAGTTCGAAGGAAAAAGAAATAAGTTTTTAAAGTGGGCACTAAAAAAGTTCGATTAGTTATTTTAGGAAATTCTGAAGAAATATTTTTTTTAAATGCATTTCTTCCTCGGTAGAGGTGTCAGCGGGTTGATGGCGGTGTGAATTTATATGTATCTGCCATGATGATCTGTCTGAAAATCGAATATTGCAATTTCCTTCTACCACTTTAAAATATTTGAATTAAGTAAACTTTTGTTAGTATCTCCATATGCAAATGTGTGTGATTGTTTATTTGTAATTGTTATATTCGAAGCGTACGAAGGAATCAAAGGAAGCGGATGGTGACTGGCTGATTACGAACATAGTTACCAGCAGACGATGCCACAAAAAGTTTTTCTAATTACTAGTGACATTTGGAGAAATTCGAGAAAAATGAAGTGAATCATGCATAGAATATATAATTTGATTGATTTTTCAACTGGAACTAGTGAATGCTGCGTATTTTTGGTTCAGAGAAATACATATATGTTATGACGCCAAATAAATAAAATACAAAAAAAAAATATTATATGTGCGAGTATATAAAAAAAATTAAATAAAATAAAATCAAAACCAATATAATAATATAGAAAAATGTAATAAAATTTAATTAAATAAAAAATAAAAAAAAAAAATAAATTAAATAAAATAAAAACGTATATATATTTAGGTAAACATATATAACACAGAAAAATTTAATTTAAAAAAAAAAATAAAATAAAAAATTAAAAATTTATTACAAAATAAAAAGAGAGATTAAAGGAAAATTAAATTAAATAAAAACAAATAAAAAACTATAGAAAAATGTAAAAAAATTAAAAAGTTAATTATTAAAAGAATAAAACAAAAACAAATAAAATGTGTGATAAAAATAAACAAAATTAATAAAAGCAAACAAAAACATAAACAAATAGAAAAGTGTTAAAAAATATTTAAGAAAATTAATTAAACAAATTAATATAGAAAAATGCAATAAAATTAAAAATAAGTAAAAAATTAGACAACAAATTTAGAATATTAAAAAATAAAAACTAATAAAATAATACCAAAAAATCTAATAAGATTATAATAAAATAAAAGTTTGAACAAAAATATTAAAAATCATTAATAAAAAATTAAATAATATAAAATAAAAATGAGTAAAAATTAAAGAAAGAATAGATTTTATGACATTATGACATTAAAAAAAATTAGTAATTCAAATAAATAAAAACAAAGCGAAATAAAATAAAGTAACCTAAGTTAAGAAAAATAATAATATAATATCACATTAAACAATTAAAAAAAGAATAAAATTAAATGAAGAAAATAAAATAAGAAAAATAAAACATGAAATAAAATAAAAAACAAAACAAAGAAATAATATAAAAAAATAAAGAAAAAAATCAAAATGATAACAAAGTAAACTAAAATAAAACAAAACAAAACCTTAAACAAAAAGCTTATCTAATAAGAAACATACAAAATAAAATAAAGAAAAATATTAAATTAATATGCTAAATGACATAAAAAATAAAATAAACTTAGGTAAACAAAATATATTTTGACAGATACAACAAATTGAAAAAACATAGAATAAAAAACAGATAAATTTAATAAAAATACAATAAAAACTAAATTAAAAACAACAGAACACAATAAAATAAGAGAACAGAGAAAAATTAACATAAAAATATATAAAAACAATGAAAAAAAAATTAAAAATTGTTTTAATTAAAAATAAAAAAAAATACCATTAATAAAATAAAATAATATAAATTAAAAGGAAAAGTAAAAAAAGGAAATAAAAATCCATGTAATCAAAAAATAAACAAAAAAGGAATAAAATAAAATAATGAAATAAACTAAAATAAAATCAAGCAAATTAAAATAAAAATAAAATTTAGATAAAAGTGAAAATAAATGAAATTAAATTAAATTGGAAAGTAAATTGTTATAAAATAAATTATGGTATAACAATATAAAACAAAATGAAACAAAATAAAATAAAGGATATTAAATATATGTTAATAAATAGAATTAAAAATATTATAATAGCTCAAAATAAACTTAAATAAGGTTAAATAAATTTAAATAAGGTAAATGAAATAAAATAATAATGACAAAAATAAAATAAAATTGCTAAACCAATTAATAAAGGTGAGATAAAACAATAAAGTAAAATAAAGTACCTAATTAAAAATAAAATAAAGAAAATGAGGTATCATACAATAAAATTAATTGAACAAAAAATCAAATAAGATAAAATAAAATAAAATGAAATAACAAAAAAATAAAATATAATAAAACAAAATAGAATAAAATAATATAATATAAAATATAATAAAACAAAATAAACAAAAAAAAAATTCAAATAAAATCAAATAAAATATAATAAAACAAAAAAATAAAATAAAACAATATAAAATAAAATAATATAAAATCAAATTAATAATCTAATTATTTTAATTTAAATAAAGTAAAATGATATAAAATAAAATGCAAAAAGTAATAAAAATAAAAAAAAATTGCTAAAAAAATTAATTAAGGTGAAATAAAACAACAAAGTAAAATAAAATACCTAATTAAAAGTAAAATAAAAAATGAGGTATCATACAATAAAATTAATTGAAAAAAAGTAAAATCAAATAAATAAAATAAAATGAAATAACATAAAATAAAATATAATAAAACAAAATAAACAACATATAATTAAATAAAATCAAATAAACTAGTATAAAATAAAATATAATAAAACAAAAATAAAATGAAATCAAATAAAATAATATAGAATGAAATAACATAAAATAAAATAAACTCAAATAAAATAAAATAAAACAATATAAAGTAAAATATAATAAAACAGAATAGACACAAAAAACTCAAACAAAATAAAACAAAATATAATAAATCAGAATAAACAAAAAAAAAATTCAAATAAAATAATATAAAATCAAATGTAATAAAACAAAATAAACAAAAAAAAAAAAAAAATAAAATGAAATAAAATAATATTATATAAAATAAAATTAGCTAGAATTTATACATATGTACATATATACATATATAAGTGAAGCGAAGCGATTTTCGGCCGAGTTTAAGCAAAATAAAATAAAACATAATAAATCAGAATAAACAAAAAAATTCAAATAAAATAAAACAAAATAAACAAAAAATAAAAATAAAATAAAATAAAATAATATTATATAAAACAAAATTAGCAAGATTTTATACATATGTACATATTTAAGTGGCGCTTTGTAACCGCTGAAGCCGAGTTCTTCCTCCAATTTGTGGTATACGTCTTGATGTTTTTTCCAACAAATGAGCCGCTTTCGAACGGCCGATCGATTTTTATAACGAGCTTTTATTTCAAGTCAGAAAAACACTCGGAGGGTTTGACATTGCCTGCCGAGAGGCGACCGCAGTGAGGAAAACTAATTTTCTTTAACTTTTGAATGTTGGCCGAACCAGGACTCGAACCCAAGCCTTCAGAATGCCAGTACGTAATACTAACTACTCGGCTGTTACATAAGTAATTTGAATAAGTTTGAATTTGTCATATTAAAACTTAAAGATTCGCCCCCGCTCCTCAACACGCCACTTTTTTCGTAAGTATTAGCATATTTTTCTCTCAACCTTCCAAGTGCTACCTCACTCCTCTCATCCGCGGCAGTTAAATTGCTCGTCAGCACATCAAACGAGTATTGCATATAAATATTCCAAACGGTCTCGTTTCCGTCTACTGCTCATTTGACATTTACAACGTGAAGTGAAAATAATAAACGATCAAAAAGAAAAAGAAAAACATACAAAAATTATTTGCAACAAAAATCCTTTACTTGCCACTACTAGTAGTAATGCGCAACATTAACAAAGTTTCAATCTTTAATCTAAATTTGTGTTTACGGCAAACGACGGCAAGCAGCTACACTCAAACATACAAACACTCAAACACTCAAATACACAAACAAATGAACAAACGTACGAACGAACGAATAAATGTCAACAACGCCCTGCAGCGCTAACCCTCAGGCATATGCGAGCACCGATACACCGCTACCCTCACCGGGGGCCAACAACAATTTTGTGCAGGATAACGTTTCACCGACATTGTCATGCATTTCTAATGATAACGCGACTGCTTTAGAGCGCGCACAAACAATCGGATGCAGTCACTAACAACAACAACAACAACAACAACTAAATAAATAGTTTAGAATACACGTAGATGATTGTTGTTAAGCAACAACAACAACAACAGCAATAATAATATAATAATAACAACAACAACATTAACAACAATACAGGTGCCAGCTGCCAAGGTTCAGGCATTTCCTCTACGGACCGGAGATGTTGCTGACAGTGTGCTGATGCCGGTGATGGCTGTTGATGTAGCGAAAGCATCTGCTGTTGTTGCTATTGTGTTGCTGCTGATATGTGAAATGTCACATTGTATTTGCGCTTTGAAAAGTTCCACTATCTTTAGCTCGTCGTCGTCACTCTATGACTTCTCGTCGGTGGGTGGTGGCTACACGCTCGAATGCACCACGACGTCACATCAGCCAGCAAACAAAAGGCTGGCATTAAGTTATGTTTTGTTGTTGCCGTTGCTGGTGCTGTTGGTGCTTTTGGTGCTGCAGCAAAGGATAATGGTGATATTACTGCAAGAAAATGAGCAAATCTATGGAGAATTACACGCGATTGTTGTTGCTGGCGTTTGTTGTGTGTGTTGCACAAGTATTTTAGGGCCACACCCGCGCGAGCGTTTGCATCGTTGCAGTTTGCTCATTTAACTTGCAGTATTTGGTGGCGGAAGAGGCGCCAGCTTTACTCAAAATTATCTACACTTGTATTTATTTACAAATATATTTTTTCCTTTGTGGCATTGACAATATTTTTTTCCATTTTTTTTTTGTTTAATGGCTCATAAGAAATGTTGTCTTTTAATGGCGCTATATAAAGTGAGCGAGTTGAGTGCTTAGGATAATTTCGAAAAACAGATGTACGAGATTAACTTTGGAAAAAGAAATAATGATTACATTCTCAACTCTTTTGAGTCGTAACTGGGTGAGTGTTACCAATTGTATATCCTGCGAATTCCCGTTGAAAAATCCTCTTATTTTACCAGCTATTGTACGGAGAGTTTCGGTCTAGAAGAAGATGTTTTAGCATTTTGCAGATCTGCAAAATTTCATTGATCCATCTGGTATATAATTTTTGTCGGTCAATGGCCACTTTTGCCCTGAGCTGCAACTCCAGATGAAGCGTACTATTTAGATATTTCTGGATTGAAGTACCGGCCGCTGTTTAAAGCATCAATTGCCTACTATGTACAGGTCGTTTTGAAGTGGGTTATTAAAAAATTGTTGTCCTGTTCTTGCGCGTGCGACATTGCACTTCAAATTTTCAGAATAGTGAATTCACTGGGAGGTACTACAAAAGGGAGAGCTCTTCTGGTGGATTGAACATATTTTTAACAGCTTTTAGAAAATGATATTCCAAAGGTGGTTTTCTAAAGGACAGGCACCCGTCTCTGCGCTGAAAAAAAACCCCATCAACAAACACAAAAAAGGGTCGAAAATGAAATACTGCAATTACAACAGACAGCCGAGCGGTTTTCTTCTCAACTTGCACTCCTGCTTTCTGAGAGCACTCATCGGCAACTAGGTATACGGGAACTGTGAAACGGCACTTTATTAAGCTCCCTACATACAACTGCAAACGAAACTATTTGCTTTTGGAAAGCTCGAAAAAACAGCTGTTACAATCAGGATTGCCGTGCTGCTGAGAAGACAAAACATGCTGCCTACTTCGCCACCTTGGGATCGATCACAATACGTGCGGGGTGGCATAGATACAGAGAGCTGAAGAGGTAAGCAAACCGCATTGGCAGACAAAAAAAGAAAGAGACCGAGACGCGTGAGTATGAAAAGCTTGAAAAGTTGACCGACGAAGGTAACACTTCTAATTTCTATGAAAAGATACGGCTACTTACGGAAGGTTTCAAGACTGGACCGTACTCATGTAGGAACAATGTGGTAAGCTGGCGACCGATGTCCAGAGCATACTTGGTGTATGGAGGGAGTTGGAGAACCAATTCAAACGCTAATCGATGATGATGGAAAAAACGTTCCATTACCCGACTATGACGACGTTCGAATGGCGATTGCTCGCATAAAGAACAAGGAAGCGGTTAGAACCGACGCGGCTATAGACCTGGTTAATCATTCCCTGAACAAATATTCACCATGCGCTAAATTTTGGAAGAGACCCTGAATCCTTGTCTGGAGTTGGTATTCCCGCAAAACTTATACGGCTGTGTAAATTGACACTAAGGAATAACAAAAGCTCCGCCAGGATTGGGAAGAACCTCTTCGAGCCGTTCGCTATCAGACGAGGTTTCATGTGAATTCTTTAACTTATTGCTGGAGAATATAATAAGAGCTCAATAGATAAGATACCGCTGTTACGTAGGCTGCTATATATAGGTCTGGCCTAGGCAACACTAAGTGTTGCCAGGTGCAATCTGACATTTCCATTGGAAAGTTTGACATTTTTTAGCATAATATCACTCAGAACGTTTTGTCATTTAATCGTGAATTGTTTTATTTACAGGGAATTAAAAAATTCATCTCGGCCAAAAAATGGAATTAACTCGTGAACATTTTCGTGCGATTATTTTTCACAACTTTCGACGTGGATTATCACGACAAGAGTGCATCGATGAACTAAAATCTTTGTATGGCTATGAAGCACCATCCTATAGCACTGTGAAAAACTGGTACAACGGATTCAATCGTGGCCGACGCTCGCTCAAAGACGAATTCCAGGCCAGAAATATATATAGCAGCCTACGTAGCATACGCCGGTGATATTAACATCATTGCCCTCAACAACCACGCCGTGAACTCAGATTTCTCCAGACTGCAAAAGGAAGCGAAGCGAATGGGTTTGATAGTGACCTCGCCTGAAATATCTCTTGTCATCTAACAAACACTCATCGTATTTGCGAATACTTCGTCTATCTTGGAGTCAGTATTAAAACCAACAACAATATCAGCATTGAAATCTTACATAGAATTACTCTAGCCAACCGGTTAAGACATCTCTCGACGAACAAAGACCAAAATCTACAAGTCGTTCATCATTTCCGTTCTACTATATGGTGCGGTGAAATGGACGATGACAACATTTAATGAGTCGTTATCTACGCCAGGGGTACTTAATTTCTACTTCTCGACCTTGACGATTTTTGAAGGAGTAGAAGGTGATATCTTTTATTGACTGTGTTTCGGCGAGTATCTTTTCATACTGAACGGTGTAATATCCCGATGCTATGGTTTTAGAGTTTCACCGTTCTGCCCAGCAGGTTCATTTCAGCTGCAAATACCAAAGGTTATCAATCTTGGACTGTAACTGACTTAGCGGATAAAAAAAACCAACTCTTAAATCCGGACAGATATTTAATTTAGGCGATTGATTATAGGGTTGTAGATCTACTTACAAGACTCTGCATCCTCCTTACTCATGTGAGCTTTGAGTTACCGTTACAAGAGAGGGAGCTTCTGTGAGGACACTCCGACATTATGAGGTTAAGGGCTCACTATGAATGCAAAAGAGAAGCAAGCCGTTCTTCATATATTATTTAAGCAGTTCAAGATAACGCTAACGTACTAAGGACTACGATTTGAGATATTCACATGGAAATACAGATCTTTTAATCTTTGCAATTTATGAAAAAAATAAAGCTGACAATATCGCCATTTAAAATATATATTTGACTAAGTAAGAAGAAAACGGTAGATTCTTTCTTAAGCGACCAATCTGTGGACATACCGGGTCGTACCCGAATCGCGTACAATTGCATGTATGGGTGACATCTTTTCTTTAATGCCGGACGAAGCGTAAATGAATGCACCTCTGCCAACTTGAGGTCTGCTTGTGTACAGGTGGGCTTTGAACCAACTCAGTCTAAAGTGGATCAATGCAAAGTCAGAGCAGTTGGCGGGGAAGCTGCCCTGCATTTACGGGGCTGAGACTGAAAGTTCTCGGATCGCATAGTTGTCCATTAAATGATGCTCTAAATGAGAAGTGGTATGGCGTTTGGGTTATTTTTACATTTTGTAGTATTATTTATGGTAGCTAAGCACCTTCGCGTGGATTTCTGCTATTACAAAAAACCTGCGCCGGAATTTCGAGCCAATCGGAGGCGGCTTAGACCTATAGGTCCATGAAAGGAACATGAGGGCGCCCACCACATATTGGAATAGAATTTTTGATCGAAAACCATAGGACCAAATCATAAAAAGAAGATACGTGTGGAATGTTGACGCTTCCATTCGTAGCAACGTAGCCTACACCAATTAAGATGCTGAAGCTAAGGATTATGAACATTATAAAAATGGGTTAAACGGAGCGGTTAAGCCTGTGCTCCGTTTAAGATAATCAAATTTGAAATATTTCGTCCGGTAATGTAGAGAATTTATTCTTCCCATGCCTATCCTCAAGGAGCCGTCCTCCATCCAAAGGAGTGATTTGCCCATCAAGATCATATCATGAGGAAAAACTATAGTCTGATAGAGAAGGATTTGCTTTAAAAGAGGGAGGGAGATTTCAAGGTCTTAAAAACTTTAACTTCACTACTGAGAGCATTGAGATATTCTTAATTCAAAAGCATGAAGATACAACACATACAAGCACATGTAGGTAGACACTTACATTCACTTCCTGTTCCGCATTGTAAGAATATGTCAATAGCAACAACAAGAACAATTCTAATGCCAAACACACAAAAGGAAAACTTACTCGTTATGGCGTTAAAGAAAGCACAACACAGAACAATAGAAAACGCCGCGCGATGAACAACAACAACAACAACAACGATGAAAGTAACAACAAGCAGCAAGACGAAGATTAAGCAGCACAATACAATCGAATGGCGTATAAATGGGAATAAAGTTGGAGAAAGATCTTAATATTTAAGATATACTCCCGCAAGTCTTTCAAAGCAACGACAACAACACCTACGACGAAAGGTGTTCCAGAAAGGATGGATAAACGGACGGACGGACGGACGAAGGACGTGCACACGACAAACAAAAACGGTAATGGCTGACGAAATGTTTCACACTTGAAGGCGTAAACTTTTGCCGCTTGTGCGATGTCAAGTTTTTGTGCACTGTGTGACCGGAGATGCCTTCGCCGTGTTGAGAAGGTGTGCTGTTGTTTAATGGCGTGTGTATGTTGAACGTCAGTGGCAATCTTGGCATGTACGAACAGCTGCAACATTAGCACCTCGAGCGAGCTCTCTTCATACATATGCATATAAACAAGCGATGCATCCTGTCTCAGGTGTACGCGATTGTCGTTGTTTTTGCTGTTGCTGCAACTGTCAACTTGAACATGTCATTCATTTCGCAAGTAAAATGCTACCCCCGCGGCAAGTGCCTGCCAACCAACGCGTATTCGAAAACAAAGAAGAGGACAGGGAGTTAGTGGGTGCTGAGTGGTTTGCAAATATAGTGGTTGGAGGCACGGTGGCAGGATGCTCATTGTCAGCATTGGCAACAAGGACCAGGGTGAAGTGAGATGCGAATGTTACACAAAGCAGGTGTCGCTCTTCGTTTGGTGGGTGTTGCATTGTGATTGTCATGTCAGATTCGAGTATACATTTACTTACAAAACACAATATTTGTTTTAACGCCTTGCAACGAAGCGTTAAGGATGTGACGAAGGCGAGTGTTCGAACCGAAGTTTTTAAAATCTGTTTTGATCGATCCTTAGATGAGCAATATAGAGTTTGGAACCTACAGAACAGAGGGTTTTGAAACTCTCCATGAACATCTTGGCAAAGCAACAGTTGATCGGATTCTAAGCCAAGAGCACAAACATTTTAAATTCAGTTTGAGCTCTTTCTATGATTCTGTGTTCTTTGGGATGAGTTTTCTCGGGTTATAGCTGCGACCACCTTTTCAGAGACAGAGTCAAAACCAATTTTAGACGTTAGTAACGTTGTCATAAAATTAAGTTTCCGTAGATAGAACCGAAAAATCGATGGTGTCTAGGAAATCTTTTAGTTCAGAAGTAACTCGAACGTTACCGGTACGAGAAATAAGAGGAGAAGACCTCTGTGGCCTTCATTCACCGAGCGATGGTTGAAGTTGCGTATGTTGTGGAGCTGAGTTGAAAATAAATATATTTTTTTATCGAAGACGGAGTCAAACCAGGAAGTGTGAAATTAAATATCAAAGGATTTAAGGCAAAAGGTACGAAATTAGTGCTAGTTCAGCAGAGTCAGTGAATCAAGGCTACTCAACTCAAGCTGGCCAAGTTGTGAAAGCGACCGTGATCTACCACGGTAGACATTAGAATGTTTACAGTGAAGAAACAGATACAACAGCAGCAGAATAGCTACGGTAAGAACAACACCTTTTGGACCCTTCAAACATTTTTAATCAAAACCAAAGGCCCGTTACATCTCTACTCCTACATACCACGCCTTTGCCTTCCGCAACATCTTAAGTGCCTCGCATTACTTCCTCATCTTCTTTCGGTATATCGTTGTTGGATGTTCCCAAAACTCGCATAAATATTTATGATACACAGCAGTTTGCATTTGTTTTCTTGCTTCTTCCACACGTTGCTGTATTTGTTGTTGTTCCGTCTGTTAATTTCATATTCCAATAAGACGCATTACAGATAGCGTGAGCCGTGTGTTGTGCCACATCTTGTGTTGTACTTGCACATCCTTGCATCTTTGCTGACATTTTTCCGAGGTGCGAGTAATTACATACAACAAAGTACTCTTCACACACGTCACGCGCTTCCTGTTGGCTGTTGGCTGTTGGTATACAACAACAAACATAGTTACGAGTATATATAAGCACATGTGTTTAGCTTTTAACTATCCGTCTTGACACGTCTGCTGTAGTACACAATCCTTACTGGTGCTCCTCATTTGGCTCGTTTCGCCGGCTGGCTGCTCATTCGTTTAAGGCATCATCTCCATCATTGTCAGCCAGACGTATACACCATACTAAGCACGGATTATTGCATTTGTAATTAGGAAAGTTTCGCTCTCACACATTCAAGTTGTAAGTTGCCGTTACTCGCGTACTGCATACAAAAATTATGTTGATGGCATGGATTTGCTATAAAATGGTATTTATTTTTGTGGAGAAAAACTCAAAAGTTGAAGAAATTCAGGCCGGATTTCCAACTCCACTTCCTACTTTAGAGAAATGTTTTGATTTCGAAATCGAAAGGTGGGAGATCTTTATAGTTTACGTCAGAATACTAAACTATTAAATTATATATTAAAATGAAAAAATTAAATTAAAAAAAAATAATAATAAAATAAAACCACATAAAAAAAATGCGGATCAAACTAAAATATAATAAAATAAGACAAATACAATACAATAAAACAAAAACAATATAAGCAAAACAAAATGAATTAAAATAAAATAAAAATTAAAATTAATGAAATAAAATAAAATAATATAAAACTAAAAAAAATTAAATACAAAAAAATAAAATGAAGGGAAAAAAATAAACAAATTAAGATAAAATATTAAAAATTAAAAATTATAATAAAATAAGAAAATACTATAAAAAATAAAATAAATTAAAATGATCAAATAAAATGAAATAAATTACATTAAAATAAAATAAAACAAAATACAATAAAATAATTAAAGTAAAATAAAAAATAAAATTAATAAAATAAAGTAAAATAATATACAACTGAATAAAAGTAAATATTAAAAAATAAAATGAAATGAAAAACAAAAAAAGATAAAATATTATCAAATTATAAGAAAATACGATAAAAAATACAAAAAAAAAAAATTAAAAATAAAAATAAATAAGATGAATTGAAATAAATAACATTAAATAAAATATAATTAAAATAAAATAAAATTAAATAAAATGTAATAAAAAAAATCCAATAAAATATTTCAAAGTAAAATACAATATAATAAAACATAGCAATATAAATAAAATAGAATTAAAATAAAAACAATTAAATAAAATTGAATAAATTACACTAAAATAATATAAAACTTAAATAAAATATATTTAATAAAAACTTTATTTAGTAATAAAATACAATAAATTATATTAAATAAATATATTTATATAAATACAATATAATAAAATAAAATAAAATAAAATATATCAATATAAATAAAAAAGAATTAAGATAAAAACAGTTAAATAAAATTAAATAAATTACATTAAAATAATATAAAATTAAAATAAAATAAAATAAAATGAAATGTAATAAAAAAATTAAATGCAGTGAAAGAAAAAACTAGAATGAAATTAATAAATTAAATCGCTGAAATAAAAGGATAATATAAATAATAATATAAATTAAAAGTAAATAAAATATAACAACATAATATAAAATAAAATAAAATAATACAACATAAAATAAAAATATAAATAAAAATTAAAAATATACAAGAAAATGAAACAAAATAAATTTAATTAAAATATAATAAAATAATTTAAATAAAATAAACTAAAATCGAAAAAAAATTAAATAAATTAAAATAAAATAAGATAAAATAATGGAACACAAAAATGTCGTACACTAAGTGTAGATATGTGAGATTTTGATTTATAATTTAGAGTTATTAGACAATCAAAGGATTTGTGCCATTTCAGATAATGACACACATAGGTACATAAATATCTTGACTTGACCCAAGCGTAATGCTTGCACCATAGCGAATTCCTCCGCGCGAAAACAGAAGAATTTGTTAAGCAAGTTAGAAGTTTGCTAAAGGCTTATCTCAATAGCTTTAATCTGTTCAAAGCTATTAACAGGTTTGCGATAACCATTGTAACATACCCTTTTAGAACAATAAAATGGTCTTAGACAGATTTGAAAACACGAAAAGATTAGCAAGGACGCTATCAACTAACTTCGGTGTACATCATCCCAAATTAGCCATAGAACGCGTCAACCTACCATGAAGTCAAAGGGGATGAGATATGGTTGATATCAAACATCTACACTGGAACTGTGTTCACAACCTCCGGTGATACTTCCATGAGTAACAAAGTCAACTTGACAAGTCGTATGTCCATCAGATGTAAAATACACCACTTTAAATTTAAATGACGATGAGCGATATACCTTCAGACGCGCACCACTTCCACTCATTAGTACTGCAATGGAAATCGAAATCGATCCACGTACCCGTAAGCTATCTATCAACCGGAAATAGGCACAAAATCATCTAAGGTTTGGTAAGTACACCAAGAATTTTCTCCGAAACTGAACATGTACAGCACCAAGCTATTGCAACAAAGAACTACAAAAAGTATATTGCCAGCGCCGCGATTGAAAGCGATTTATGCCGACGATGTCAAAAACAACCTGAAACTGTGCATCAAGGCTTAGCACTCAGATATGGTCCATATTTCGAATACAACCCAAAAACAATATTAGAGAACAATTTAAAGAAAATTTACTGAAATCGATCAATATTGTCAGATCATCCCTCTCAACGATAACTGCAGGGATAGAGGCAATTGTTTTATAAAGTACATGTCAAGATTATATAAGACATAAGTTTAGAATACATGAAGGGAAGAATGACTTTAATATATAAAAGAAAGTAATCAAGACCAGCTTACCCCTTCTCTTCACTCCTTCTGATCTTTGAAATAACCGATAGACGAAGAGGTGTTATTTTGAATAGTCTACTATTTCGGTAGATGTCCCATTCGAAGCTGTAATATTTCGACATTTGACAAGTAAAAACTACGCCAATAATAAAATGGAACGATCCACACTTCAACAATGTATTGAAATAATTAAAATTCACTATCAAAATTTCATCGAAAAGTCATCATGACTGATGAAACCAATTTCCATCTCGATAGCTACGTCAATAAGCAAAACTGACGCGTCTGGGGCTCGGAAAACTCAAGATCCATCCTGAAAGTGTAACTGTTTGGTGCGGTTTATGGTCCTTACTTTTTCGAAAATGAATGGATTGTGCTATCAAGAGATGATTAATGATTTTTTATGGCCGGATTTGGTTGGTATTGATCTGGACAACGTTTACTTCCAACAAGTCGGCACTGCGTTCCATACAAGCAACGAAACCATCGAACTTCAAAGTCTTTTAGGTTTCTATGAATATAAAAAAAACACCTCTTATTGGAAAATCCTATATGTTATTGCTTAAGACCAAAACAGTAATTGGCCCGTCGAAGTTCGGAGCCAAGACTTCAATTACAAAATTTTACATTTCTCAAAAGCCGTTTCTTATCGATGCTTAATGTCAACTGTGCCTTCGGTAAATAGGCGTTGCCATATAACTTCAGCAGATCTTGAAATCTGATAAGTCGGTGTAGCTCCAAGGGTTACTTACGCTACTAGGGTAGACAACGTTTAGAGAAGAGCTGGATTTGAGTATAGCTCTTAGACTGTTCAAGCATATAGCAAAAAATAATGTTAATTAAGAAATTACAAAAAAAGAAGAAATTGGGAATATTCTTGAAACTGCGCTCCGTACGCAGCCACTACTACCACATATATTCCGTGAAGTGATTATTCGTGAAAATTTATTTTACTGCTCATTTCAAATTATTGTCGTTGTATTTTGATGTAGATACTTTCCTTTTACGACTAACGAGCCAACAACGACTAACAATCTATGCTCTGCAGCCAACTAAATAAGTAGCAGTGCAATTGTGGTGAATACAAACACATTACTTCTGCGCCCATTTTTAGGTTGGGTTGGGTTAGGATAGGGTGCAGCCAGCAACCTACTTAGTAACTGTAATACATATAGTACGTCCAAAGTAGGTACTGGACTTGGTTTCACAATGGTGTGGCCATAACAAAAGACTTTGTCGTCCAACACACTGGCTGACTAGTCGGACGATTGGTTGGCTAGCTGGCTGGCTGTCTCTAAGTTTGAGCTCGTCACTCAGTCGCTCACACTGCAGCACATGCATAGTGGCTCTGTGCTGATTTCGTAGTGCCGCCTTGCAATCGTCATTGCCTTCGTTGGTCCACTGCACTTAAGCAGCATTGAGAATTTAAAGCTTTTCGTCCACAACTACTTCCTCATCAGTCGAGCGCGCGCGCTGACATGTAAGCGTCGCACCGCGCGCCATACCGCTTGGTGTCGCTGCTGCTTCATAGCTTCACTGCTGATGCTGCTGCTGTGTTTTGCAATTTCAATGCGCAGCAATTCACTTTTATTGAAATGGCGCAAATGTGTTTTGAAGTTGGCTGCTGTTGTCGCTTGCTCTTCATGCCGTTCGTTTGTTCCTTCGTTCGTTTTTACTGCTGTCGTATAACCAAACTTTTTCCTTTCTTTAATTCTTTTCCAACCAGTTCACAATTTCATTTTTAACACAAAAGTTGTTGGGTTCTTCTTCTTCTTCTTTTTTTCCGTAATTTTTTCTTTATTATTTTCCAGCATTTGTTCGGTACTTATTTTATTTTCATCGTATTTTGCTTTAGTTATTTCTATATTGCATCATTCAGTGGCTCTGTCCGGGAGTTTATTTTATGTTGCTCACACAAACATCACCAGCAAGCCAGCCAGCCAGGCAGCCAGTCAGCCGTCATCTCCGTCTGTCTCACTTCCACAGCAACTCATGAGTTCATGAGTTTCAAGCGCGCAATACTCGTAGTTAGACAGCATCAGCTCAGTTAAATTCTTGGTGCTCTGTTGATGGCACAAAGTGCAGTGCAATTCATTTTAATGGCCTCCAGTGCCACAACCAACCAGGCAACCAACGAACCAACTTACGATTCATTTTAAATGCTTCAGACAGTGCACAAAATGCACATTGATGTGGAGCCGCAATCCTGATCAATTCATATCCTCTGCCACACTAAAGCTTCTTTCCAGTCGTCCATAGCTTAGTTGTCAGTGCCACGCATTAGGAATTCGTTGTAAGAATATTTTCAAACTTATTTCTTATTTTATTCCATTTTTTTTTTTTCGATTTAATTTTTTTATTTTTTTTTCGCTTTGTGATGTTCGTCACTTGAGACTCAATTTAACAAAACTTCATTTCAAAAGCGCCAACAACAAGGCAACAAGCAAATCGCAACGGTTGACGGCCAACGACAATGACGATATTATAGATATGTAGATAGATACCTACATAGATAGTGTTGGCGATGGTGACGACAATGGAATTGGTATGTGTTTATATGAAAGGACAACAAATAGTGTCATCTCAAATGTGTGGAGCGGGAAACATACATATCTCATAAGCAGAAAAATGCTTAAATAAATAAAGCACATGAGAGTCACATTCTCAGTTTTGGCATTTAAATGTTCTAGGTTTTTTTACTTAATTCTACTTTACTTCATTTTATATAATATAATTTTATTAAATATATTTCCTTTAATTTAATTTTATTTATTTTTTCAATTATAATTTGTTTTTTTTTTTGTTATTTTATATATTTATAATTTATTTTAATTTAAATTTTTTATTTAATATTTCATTTCATTTTAATTTACTTTTAAAAAAACATTTTTTTTAATTTATTTTACTTATTCAAATTAATTTTTAATAAAAATTTTTTTTCTGATTTTTATTTCAATTAATTAATATTTTTTCTATTTAATTTAAATTAATTTTTTTATTTTGTATTAATTAATTTTTTTAATTTTATTTTAGTTTATGCCATTTCATTTTTTTATTCGGCCTAGTAAATATTAATCATATTATTTTTTTCAATTTGGCTCTAATGATCTGTATACCGCGTTCTATAAAAGCTATTGGATAACGCTAGATGATGTAAGAAAGATCATCTTTTAGTGCTAAAAAAGACAACGGAAGAAGTGTCGATCACTTGACTCAGTAGTGGTTAAGCGCACGACAAAGATGGACATCAGCAAAGAGAAAGTACGGTAAATTCCATAATGGTGTATATTATATATGATCCTGATACTATAACAGTCAATCATGCACATTTGATGGAAAAATGCTCCACGCTGTGGAAAGACAATTGTGAAAAATTATTATAAAATAATGGAAATCGTCGAGTCTGACCATCATGCGAGCAACCTTTTTAAACCATTTGAAAAAGGCTGGATACCCAAAAAAGCTCAATGTATATGTGTCACATGAGTTAATGAGAAAAATCCTATAGGGCGGAACAAAATCGACACATCTGTGAAGCGTTTGATGACCGCTGTTGAAAAGTGGGTCACTTACAGCAATGTCAAACGAAAATAGTGGTGGTCGAAGGACAGTGACCTGGCACAAGTGGTCTCCAAGTCAGAATTGACAGCCTGACAGATTGTCAAATAATCATCCAATATAAGCGGATCTCCTATGGTCAAACTCTTAATTCGGAAGCAATGAGGGGAATTGTGTTTCATTAGGACAACGCCAGACCACCCGATAGTGGCTCCCCAGAAGCTCCGAGAGCTTGATTGGGAGGTTTTTATACATCCATCTTATAGTCCGTACCACGCATCCAGTGATTACCATCTTTTCCTGCCAATGGCGAAAATAGCAAAGAGTTATCGAGCAAAAGGGTGCCTACTTGGCATAAATCTGACAAAAACTTCTATTTAATGGAAAAACAGTGGATTACTTTCTACTAGAGCCATTTATTTTATCATACATTTTATATTATTACATTTTATTTTAATTTCATTTTTTATTAATTTTATTTATTTTTGTCATTTAATTTTATTTTATTAATCTTTTTTAAATGTATTTTATTTTTAATTGTTTGTTTTATTTAATTTATTATATTATTTTATTAATATTAAATTATATTTAATCTAAGTATTTTATTTTTTATTTTTTTTTGTAGTATTACTTTGTTTCCTGTTATTTGATTTTATTTTAATTTAATTTATTTTAATTTTATTTTCTTCAATTTTTTAAGTTATTTATATATATAAGTTATTTATTTATATATTTTATATATTTATTTTTATAATTTTTTTATTACATTTTATTTAATTTATTTTGAGTTAGTTTTTTATTTTAGTTAGTTTTATTTATTTTTTAAATTGTATTTACAATAATTTAATTTATTATTTAATTTTACTGATTTATTTTATTATATAATATTTAATCTAATTTTATTTTATTTAATTTTTTTATTATTATTTTATTTTCTGTTTTTTGATTTTAGTTTTATTTTACTTTCATTTATTAATTAGTTATAATTTTATAATCCTATATTTTATTAATTTTATGCATTTTTTAATATATGTTTTTTTATATTTTTTATTTTATTTTGTTTTGTCTTAATTTATATTAAGTTCAATTATTGTTAAAATAAGCCTTTAGCTCACTTAAAACTTATAACGTAATTTTAATTTATTTAATTTAATTTAATTTTTTTTAATTTAATATAATTTTTTAGTTTCTATTGTGTTTTATTATATTTCTTTTCTGTTTTTTCATCTTCTTTTTGCTTATTTTATGTCATTTCATTTTACATATATGTATGTTTTCATCTCCTTTTTATATTGATATTTTGGTTTTTGTTTTTCATGCATTTCTTTTCGCCGGCAAAAAGACATTCGTATATACATATGATTCCGTGTATATGATTTTCGACATTACAATGGTCAGTGAGGGGGCCATTTACATAACATATGCACTAGTGACTATGGCTTGTGCAATTATGCAACACTTGAGGCGTCGAGAAGTGTGTGTGTGTTTTTTTTTGCTTAACATAAATTCAAGTTTTTCATACACATTTACTTTATCACTTTTTCATATTGCTCAGCAAGTTTTATTTATGTTCAAAATAAAAAATCATAGTTTATCTTACTTAAAATTAAAAAAGAAACAGCTATATTTTTTTTGCTTTTTGTTCAGAGAGAAGCCAAAAAGATAACGAAATCTAAAACTGTATAACTAAATGTTTCATTACTTTGCTAAACTATTTTTTCTCTAACTTTTTGTAAGTTTTGACAACCATTAAAACTATACATATATTCCAAATATTTATTTTTTAATTTTAATAAAATTGTATTCTTTATTCCGATCTGTTGGCAGAAATTCCGCGTTGCCTGCAGTGCAATTCGGACGTAGTGAATATTAATTGCAGATAGAAATGAAAGAAAAATAATTATAATGCAAGGTTTGCATAGCCGTAATAGCCACAGTGGAAAAACCACGAATGTGATTTGTGCATGCATTGCATACTTCGAGGCGTTCAATGCATGCTTTCACATGCAGAGACACCATACAACAGCAAGTCAGTGTGTATTGCGCCTGAAGGAAGAACCTCAAATACTGTTATGCGTACACATATATGCATGTATGGTATGTACATATGTAGAAGGCAGTGCATAAGCAAAGCACTCATACACAGAACTACTCTCTCGCCTTCTGGTATTAATGAGTTATTTGGGCATCTTAGTTATTTTCATTTCTTTCTAGCTGCTCTAATTGCATCTCTTCTATTTACTTGTTTTGCAAATTTATTTTTCAAACCTTTTTCTGAAAGGAATTTTTCATTTGTGGCTGCATACTGTTGTTTCTTAATTTCGGCGACATTTAATTTTACGAAACGATGTTTTTTTTTTTTTTGGTTTGTCCTATTATAAAACCAAATAATATTGGTGACAGTGTTTTGTATTATTGCATTGTGTTGTGTATATTTTGCAACGCTGTGGTGTGGGTGCAAGAATAATCCGAAGCTATGAAACTATTTTGGCTCATTATGGACATATGTATGTATTTATACTTACACACATACACATGCTCATATGCAGCAGATAATAATACGACATTTTAATATAAGACTATACTATTTTAATATGGTTGTTTATTAGTTATTTCACTTGAGGGTTCGCTTGGTCGGACATTTCATTGTGGCAGAAAATAATAAAATAAAATCGAAAAATGATTGCAAATTAAAATTTGAGTATGTCGTAAGTACTGTTGTTTAAATTAATTTAAATTAAATATTATTTTTTTTTTATCAAATTAATTTTATATTATTTAATTTTATTTCCATTTATTTTATTTGATATTATTATTGTATGTTTTATTTTTTTTAATTCCATTTAATTTAATTTATTATTTTAATTTAATTTGGTTTTGTTTTATATTCTTTTTTTATTAATTTTATTTTAAATTATCTTATTTCAATTTATCTTCTTATTAAATTTTAATTTATTTTCATATGTTTTTATTTTTATATATTTAATTTAATTTAATTTTATTTTATTTCAATTCATTTATTTAATTTTTATATTTAAATTTTTTTTATTTTGTTTTAATTAAGTTTTTTTATTTTTATTTAATTAATATGTAATAAATTTATTTTTTTGCTTTTATTTTAATTAATTTAATTTAATTTATTTATTTTATTTCGTTTTATTTTAGCTTAATTTGTTTTATGATATTTTATTTTCATTTATTTTATATTATTACTTTAATTTTAACTTATTATTTTTTAATTTTATTTTATTATATTTTATTTTATTTTATCTTATTTTTTATTAATTTTATTTTAAGTTATCTTATTTTATCTTCTTATTTAATTTGATTTTATTAAAAATTTTTTAAATTAATTTAACTTAATTTTAATTTATTTTCATATGTTTTTATTTTTATATATTTAATTTAATTTAATTTTATTTCAATTTAATTATTTAATTTTTATATTTTAATTTTTTTTGTTTTGTTTTAATTGAGTATTGTTATTTTTGTTTAATTAATATATTAAATTTATTTTATTTGATATTATTTTAATTTTTTTTAATTCAAGTTAATTTATTTATTTTATTTTTATTTTTTTTTTTAATTTTATTTCATTAAATTTAATTTATTTATTTCAGTTTAATTTTATTTTGTTGTTGTTCGAAAGAAGACCCAGCTGACTGATTCTGCGTTGTTGGTGTTAATGCCGGTTCGAAGATAGGCAAAATTATCTAAGGTTTCAGAGTTATGATTAACGTGAGAGATAAAACGCGATTGGGCTGACTATTTGTTTGATGACAGGAAATATTTCGTCTTGTACTCATGCCCCACCAGATCCTTTTCGTTTTACCTCTTTATCCACTCTGGAGAAAGCACAACTATCGGTTATGAGGCACCTTGTCTGAAACTTAGATTAGTGTGGGAAGCCTCAAAGCGGTCCTTCGCTGTTTTGAAGATGCTTTTGACGTTGATCAACGTCGGTTTATACAGACGTAATAATTCGTTCTCTGAATTAGATCTTTTATACAATATTGAAAAGGCTAATAGCCGAGTGGTTAGCATGCGTACTACAATTCGGTAGGTCGCTCCACTCGATGGGCAGACATTAAGACGCAGCCCCGAAATTGAAGAGGAGCTCGGTTGAAAATCGCAAATTGATTATATATATATATATATATTCAACGATAATTTCCGCAAACTGTGGGCTCCTCCTTTTTATGGATTAGGCCGTGCGCTTTGAATCCACATCAGGTATGCTCTCGTTCGACCACATTCTGTGAAGAGGCGTTCATTATGTGAGTTCTTCGCTGCCATATTTTAATAGCTCAGCCGGTAAACCATCGACTACCGCTGCTTTGCTGTGCTCCAAGCGGGCAGTGGCTATTTGAATTAGCTCATTTTGAGTGACAAAACGTCGACTCATCATTATCGATTATAAATTGTTGATGAGTACTTTCAGAGAGCAGAAGTACAAGTGGTGGCCAGTATTCGTAGACTAAGTCTCTCTTTGCTTTTGCCGCTGTAGTACATGGGTCTACTCGTTTCCATCCATGTTCCGTTTGAGTAGTCTGTGATGCCATATATCTTATATTCTAACGATTATATCATGCAGCAGGCAGCAATACCTTCCCAGGTAAGAGACCAAACATCTTAAGGCCACTAAGTAGTGTTCCTTAAATCTTTTGCGAGAGGAGGTGTAAATTGAGAACACATTTTTGTGTAGCATTGGTGAATCGACTCTGTAAAAAGACTCTAGTCAACCCATATACCGAATATTCTGGAATGGCTTCACTAAAGCAACCTCTATTTCAGCCACAAATCAAGGCTCTACAAGAGCCATATGTGTAGGTTACGCATATTTCTAGGCCGTGCGATATGGATACAAATATAAGAATTGAGTATAGCCTTTAAACCATCCCATATCCATGATTAGCACTCTACTATCTTCAAATACTATCCAAAGGCTGCGTGTGGTCGCCGTAAAAATTAAAAATTCTCTGTGTGATGTTTCTTATAAGAGTTGAGTGGCACTAAACTTATTACAATATAGGGTTTCAGGTTTCGACTGTTGCAGTTCTCTTCTCTTGAAACAAATTTTAGGTTTTCAAAAGAGGCTGTAAAGGGCCGCTCTTGCTTTCACGAATATTTGGAGATGAAGAGGATCTACACCCCTAACTTTACAAGGTCGTACGAATACGCATGAGAGCGAAGCAAAAAGCAAAAAACAAATAATCTAATAAGTTTTCCAAGAAAGCGAGTTTACTTTAGTCACAGCTTGGACCGAATAGAAAATATTATTGTATATTTTTCAATACTCACTGTGAACTGAATGTTTTGGGACAAGAGCTGCAAGCCAACTCCCTCCTGACTATTTTACGCTTCTTAGCCATCGTAGACTCTTCATTAGTCGGTAGTTCAACACTCATTCCTTCATCCACCGGTACACCATGCACTGACTTCATGTGATCCTTAAGATTATGGCTGCGAGCAAACTTCATATCACATACTTCGCAAATGAAATTCTTCTCATTTGTATGCTGACGCAAATGGCAACGGAGCGAGTATTTGCGAAACTCCTTCGAACAAATTGGACATGCGATAATTTGAGTTTTGCTCAATGGACCGAGTGTGTGATGAAGACGATGAAATATCAGCTCCGATTCAAAGGGGGCGCTGTGGAGGAAATCGGTTGCAAATAAGTTACTTGGGTGCTGAGTATGAGTATCAGAAAAGACAATTTTACCTGAAATCACACAGAACGCAGCTGAAGCTATTTTCAGCGCTACTTTTATGAGGTTCAGCCGCGGCTTTCGATGTGCTTGCTTTTGGCTTACAGTTGCGCGTATGGCGTCCTAATGCTTGTGGCAATGCAAAACTCTCACCGCAGCTCAAGCAGACATGGCTCAGTAGGGGATGTGAGACGTCGCGGTGTTCCTTGAGCGACTCTTTGCTCTCGAAGAACTCGTCGCAGTCTTTACATTTAAGCTGCGGTAATTCAATAACTTTTGGTTTGGTCGCTTTTTGCTCGTGTTTATTGTTTTTGCGAGCGCCAGCGTTGTTGCCGATTGTCTTATTAGCCACATTACAATCAGCACCGTTCTTATGGTGTGCGAGCTCATGTAACATAGCTTCCACGTCGGATGAGGCGCTGCGTGGTGGAAGAGAAATTTATTTGGTTTAATGAAGAATATAATAGAGAAATCTTGCAACTCACATGAAATCACATTTGCCGCAACTATTGACATTCTTCACGGCCGTGGTACGTCTCACACCCAAGCTCTTCGCCGCCTCAGCAGCGCATTTACGATGCGTCAATGTTTTTCGATGCCGACGCGCCTGACATGGCGTATTGAATACCAGTTTACATATCGAGCAGAAATATTTATTTATGCTATGCTTGTTCTTCTCATGGCGTTGCAATGCGATCTTCGAACGAAATACGTCCGTGCATGATACACAGTCGTAACGGCTTTGATATTCATCCGAAATGGTGCCACACAGCTCCTTACCCGGATGACAGTCTAACATATGTCTACGTAGTTCGGCGTTGTAACGGAACTTATCGCCACAACGATTACAGTCGAAGCTCAACGGCTTGCTAATGCAGATCGGCACCGAGCGGTTAATGGCGAGTATGACTTCTTTGTGCTCGGCACCGAGCAAGTGGCGTCGCATTTGATTGTTATCCTCACATTCAAAGTGACAATAACTACACCAAAACTTGCCGAGTCCTTCCGTGGCGTCCTGATGCGTTGATGAGCTCCAGTGTTGCAGGAACATCTCCTCAGTGTTGGTGTAGAAGCGACATGGGCGACACTGGAACGGCGACTGTAAGACTATAGAGTGTATATTCTCCAGTATCATATGCAGCGACTTCTTGGGATTATTTTGCATGCGTCTATAGTGATAGTGTGAGATCAAGTGTTTGCCCACTAGATGGCGCAACATGCTGAGCTTGCAGAGCTGACATTTAATGAAGTTGGCGCGTCGTTTACGTTTCTTGGCGCCACCAGTGCGATTGGAGATCTTCGTCTCTTCAACTTCTATCACCAGGTTTTTACTCAACTCGCCATGAAGTATATCACCCAACTCAGCTTTTTCCAGTTGTCGTTCGGGCTCGGCACGTTTCAAATGATAACCGGTTTTTAGATGATTCTCATAATTTGTTTTGTTCTTCAAGCGACGACAACAAATATTACACCAATACTCTTGATTTGCCGACTTTGCCAGTTTGACTACTTCCTCTTTGTATTCGAGGCGCTGCATTTTGGTGCCTGGTATCCATTTACCTTTGGTATGCTCGGCGGGCGGATGTTGACCTTCGAGCACCTCAGCAGTGTCCAGCTCTTCGCCGTGCTCATCCCAGTTCGGTGAGATACGTGTGAGTTGCGCGTGTGTGACATGCAATGTTGGTCGTTGCTCTGGACGCCACTTGCCGCCGGTATGTGTTTCCGGTACCACGGGCGGTGAGTGACGCATTGTCGGCGGCTTCCATTTACCGCCGCTGGCATGTCCATCATCTAAGGGCTTCCATTTACCGCCACTTGCATGTGCATCCTCTAAGGGATCGTAATCCTCATCATCGTCATCCATTTCCACCTCCACTTCCACATCATCGTCTTCCTCATCGCTAGCTTCGGGCGACTCGTGTATGTAGGTTATGGGTTTGTAAACTTCATAGCTCTTCGTTTGTTGTTCCACTGTTGTACTGCTACTGGCAGCGTGTGTATCCGACATCCATGGCCCGTCAGCCGATGCGATATTTTCGGCAGAATCGGTTTTCTGTTGGCGCTGCGGTAGAGTTGCTAGCGTTTGATTGTGTGTGCCCAAACTCTGTTTACCACTCGTTGATGGTCCTGCCGATTGTACACTCTGCAGCTGCAATGAGGAGAAAAACACATCCGCGCCCAGCTCGTAGGGTAGCTCATAAGCGTCGGCAAGTGATTTGGTGGTCTTGCCGCCATGTGTTGACTCTTTATTGAAGTGTTCTGGTTCCGTAAATGAAAAGGCATCGTAAGTGTGATCGAGATGTGCACGCGGCGTGGAAATTATTTCGTTATGATCCGTATGTGGCGTGGCGTGATCTTTTTTCTCTCGCACGGCGGTACTGTTGAGGTTAGTACACTGCGTTTTTCGATGAGCGATATAAGCTTCCAGGCCGACAATCGTGGACTTGCATTTGATGCAGAGATGTGTGTCGTCCAAGTCGGGATCGATCATTTCGATGTTAGCCCACTTAGATCTCGGGTTTTAGTCTGTAATGGTAAGAGCAATAAAAACTATGAAAAAAGAATCGGAACTGAATATTTGTGCAACGTTCCAGCACATTAGAAATAATAATCGTGAGACCTCCATAACCCGATCGAGCTCCTGGCAAAATGACAGCCACCTCAGATTTTCACTTGCCATCTTTCTTCCAGTGTACCAGGCATCTTTTGGTTCCTCACACTGTCACATGCAATGACGAATCAATATTCTGGTCTTATTTTGTTTCTGCCTTTAGTCGAACAGTCTTGCTTTACGCCGTTTTTGGTGTCTCAAACTAGTATATGGTGAAACGTGGCACCCGTCAGATCCGAATTCTGCCTTGGCTGGTGTCATTTCGAACATTTTCTGGCACGCTCCGACTGAGACGGACCAAGCTGATCGGATTTTGTTTCCTGGCATTGGCATGACCGAACGGCTGAGCCGAGCTCTCGGACAATTGACACCCACTTCTGACTTTTACTTGCCAGCCCTCACATAATCCACTCCTACGTTTTTGGCCCGAGCCCTACAATACGATGAAAAGTTGCACCATTCAGATCCAACTTCTACTCTGGCTGGTGTAGCTTTTGAACATATTTCATTCTCAACGTTCGAACGAAATGGTTCAAACTATTGATAATATTTTATTTCTTTCAATTTAGGCATCTTTGCACCCTCAAATCCGAAGTATGCTTCAAATTCTCGAAAGAGATGTCAGTCTTGATTTCAAGGCGGGACCACCTACATTAGGGCGTTCCCGTAGGAACCGGACAAAATGGAAGGAAACTCCAAACACCTTCAAACTAAGGATTATAGTCACAATCCCGTTTCACTTGATGACGAAAGAGCAGAACGTCACTTGATTTTAATGGGAGGAATATTCAGAAGGTCATAAGGAAGGTTACACACTGTAAACCTATGGAACCTCACAGAAAAAGTACAATGATGTTGCCTCGGAAGAGCAAGGTATTGTCGTTGAAACATCTCGAAGCCCATTTAATTACCGGAGAGAGTTTTTCTGATCAAATATTCGACTTTTCTCGTTTACTGATTACTAGAGATTTGGAACCTAAGAAATCAAGACGATCCCTTTCACTAGTTGCACGACAGAGTATCGGCTAGAACTCTTTTCCAAAGCTATTGATGAACACGGCAAACAGTGATCATTGACATCAAATAGTTTTGCTTACTGTCATTCTACAAACCAAGCCTGACTCCTTGAAGGCACTCGCCAAACGGTCAGCTTTGCATTGCCCTTCTCCTTTTCGATTTCCCAACTTTGCATATTTCGTGTCGTTGATTTACGCGCATCGCCTGACAGCAGCACTTCGTCAACACGCTGGCAAAATGAAATCGTTAAAAATTGTTCGAAAACAACAAATTACGAGTTATATTAACGGCGCAAATCGTTAACCATAACTTAGGCTACGGCACGTCGCTGCCCGTATTGGCCATGGCAATGGTTGGACGCAACGTGCTGCCCACTCATACATTTGTGAGTAGACGATGCGCATAACATATAAAGTATCGCGCATTCCTTATTTAATGATTTCTGAGTTACAATCGGCGGACGCCGCTCTTTGCTGCCGCCTCAGCGCACGCATTCGCGATCTAAGACTTGGGCGAGTGCGCGCGCAGCTCGGAAATATAACAAATGCGCACACAAATCTCAGCAGGTACAATGTGCAACATTTTCACTACAACTTATGAGCAACGCGCTGGCAACAAATGGACCGCGTTGTAGTGACGCCGCAATACTGCAACATATCAATTCTATGTTGCAACGAACCAGGATGGATACCAGTAGACGTTTTGCGTAGTTCACCATTTGAGTATTACTATTGTCGCCGTCTTTCATTCATGCCGCAGCAACAACATCTGCCTATGCTGAAGACTTTTGCGAGCGATCGCAGGAGTTACGTTGTAAGGAGTGAAACAAAAGTACACAAAATTAATGTGGCTTTTAACGGCAGCGACTACATTGTGAGCGCGTCTGTGTGCGCATGCACCTTAAATTATTAATATTACCAAATGAGTCAATTTGAAATAAATAAGCGCGATCAGAATCAACGCAATCGCATCGACAGTCGCTGCAGCACATCGTCAATACGGAGGTAGATGCGCGAATAGAGTTGTCGTGCAACAGATGCTGTGAAGCGCGCAACATTGATGCACACGCCTAGGCGTGCGAAGCTTCATGACAGCAGCCCATTTGTTAGGTGCACTATATTGCTCTCTCTGTGTGTGTGTGTGTGTGTGCGGGCGCGCGCGCGGCAAAGAGTTAACTTTTTACGCCGATCAATGGCAGAGATATGATGTTGCGGCTGCTGTGGCTGCGCCGGCATTGATTATCGCTCACACATCTGACAATCTATGCGCAATTAGCTATACAATGTGGCACTTGCAACATCGTTGTCACAAATAACAGGCGAGGCTTCGTGGGACAGCTAGAGAGTTATATAGATATCTATATAAATAAAAGTGATAGACGAAGTTTATATCGATAAAGTTGCGGTATTTTAAAAGAAACTTGAAATCGAGTTCATAAAATTTTATCGAATTGATTGAGTAGTTGCTCGGAAGGGAGCGGAATAAAAGTTAAAATTATTATAATCACTAAGTTACTTTGTTTGCACACATTTTCCGTTCACGAGAGATACTGAATTACGGCGTATTCCTCTTTCTCTATTTATAATATTACAAATATCTTCGTTCTCTATTTAGTACAGGCTCATTGGTATTGTTAATGCCGATGGAGATTTGTTTTTGAGCTGTTACTAATTCAGCTTTGCGCTATCACGTTTCCCACGCTATTTGTCAAATTTAACTTACGAGTCCTTTCTCAATTTCTCAAGTGCCTTTTGATTATGTCTTTTTCTCTTCCCCATTATTTCGTTTTGTTGTTCACATCTCAGCTCCTTCCTCATGGCATTTCTTCTGTACTTCGCCTAATGACTCAAGTCCCCTTTCAAGCACATCACAAAGTTACAACTCTTTTGGTCGAGTTGTATTACTGTAGAAGGGTAGTTAATGATTTGTTCATTGTTATTTTTTCCAAGAAATCTAGAAGGAAACTCGTTCTTGGATTATTCCAACGAGAACTTAGAGTGAGTGCTTCCTTCACCCATATTTTCCACAATCTAATGATTTTTTTGGTATTTCATTCTTTATCTCGTAGGATACTACCAGTTTCCAGGGGAAGGTTCTTCCCTGCCTTTTAAATAGTGTAGGCTTCAACGAAAAAGAACTTTGACTACATACATATATTGGACTGTGGATGACGCAGTTGCCCACCACACTTTCCCACGTCCGCAGGGTACATGGTATCCATCCGTCCAGGAGTAGATTAAAGACATCGTTCCTATCGATTATTTCTTTGGAGTATAGAATTACGTACTGAAGGCCAGGGTTCGAGTTCTGTTACGACCAACATCAAAAAATTAAAGAAAATCAATTTAAATAAATAATTAGCTTTTCTGTTGGGTGTATGCATTAATTCGTGCGGTTTTTTTTCGAAAATTAAAACTTTATTGTGAAAAAATTGTTATACATTTAATGTTTGACCATCTTTCTGGCAGTCTCGAGCCAATTTCAGATACCTTGTTCTGAAGTGAAGCGTACTCCGGTGAGGGCATTCTGCATTGATCTGAACAAGTGGTAATCGGAAGGTGCTATGTCTGGGCTATAAGGCGGGTGAGGTAGAACTTCCCATCCACAGTTTTCCAAATAGTTTTTAACTGGCTTTGCAACATGTGGCCGAGCGTTGTTATGATGAAAAATTATTGATTCGTGTCTGGTCGCATATTCTGGTCGTTTTTCCGCGATGACCTTTTTCAAACGAATCAATTGTTTTCGGTAGAGGTCCCCATTTATCGTCTGACCCGATTTCAATAGCTCGTAATTGAGCACACCCTTGTGGTCCCACCAAATACATAGCAAAACCTTGGCACCATGGATATTCGGCTTTGCCGTGGATGCCGGGCTTCATATACGATCTCTTGCGCTTTGGGTTATCATAATGACTCCATTTTTCATCGCCAGTGACAATCCGATGCAAAAACTACTTCTTTTAGTGGCGTTGAAGCAACATTTCCGACATGCAGAATCGACGTTCGACGTCTCTTGGCTTAAATTCATTAGGCACCCAATTTCCAAGATTCTGGATGAATCCAAATGATTTTAATCGTATGGAAACGGTTGCTTGATCAACACCTAATACTTTTACAAGTTCCTCTCCGTCGTCCAAGTGGAAATTGCCACTTTCAAACCGTGCAAACCACTTTTGGCACGTTCGTTCGGCTAAAGTATGGTCATCATAAACGTCCAGTAAAATATTATGGCTTTCGGTAGCACTTTTCTTCAAGTTAAAGTAATGAAGAAGAACTCCCCGCAAAAACAATTTATCTGGTACAAATTTCGACATTTTCAAACGAATGAAACAAATTGTTGTTCCCGCTAAAACAAATGACATCTACTGTAAACGACGCGAAATGACAGTACCTTTGAAATGAATATAGCCACAGATTAACACGACACGAAATAATACTAGTAGAGCTCTCTCGTAGAAAACCGCACGAATTAATGCATACATCCAATATACCACATACGTCATTGACATCTTCTCGACCTTCCTTAAACTGGTTATACCACATATAACTTGTGTTCTGCTCATAGTAGAGTCGCCAAACGCCACAGTTAACATTTTTAATGTCCTTGCGCATTGAATTTCATTTTTTAAACAAAACTTAATACAGTTTCTTTGATCCATTTTTTCGAATAGTAAAAAATCGAATAGCACACCAAAACACGACTTTTTATCTGTCAAAAACAAACTGACAATCCAAAATGGCTGATATAGTGTATGTATGGAATTGCCTCTTTTCCCTCTCTATATCTTCGTTCATGAGAACTGGTTCTGGGCCTTTGGCCAAACTTGAATCACGTTCCGTGGTCCGAATTGTTGAAATTGTTATAGAAAGCCTATTTGATCAAAACCTAGTACAAATGAGTGGTACAGCACAATTAAAAGCGGTCGAGATGTGGTGGAAGATTTGCCTCGGCCGAACATCAATGACTCTGAGAATCGTCATGTAAATTTGAGACAGAAAGACGCTGAACTTTTTGGGTCTCACGAATCAATTCTATATTGAAAACCCAAGTTAAAGTCGATGAAGAAAGTCAAGACAGTGTTGGCAGTTTTCTTAGATTTTCACCAGAAGATCAAACGGAAATAAATATTATTATGCTTTCGCAATTGCAATCCACGCTTAATCTGATTTGATTCCAGCCGACATTTTTCGCTTTCCAAAACTCAAATTGCCACATAGTGGCAGTCGTTTTCAATCGTTAGAAATCATAAAAGTGAATTCACGACGAGAAATTAATGTGGTTACAGATAACGAGTTTAAAAAATGTTTTGATGCTTAGATTATTGTTTATTAAAGTGTATTATATTGGTATGGGCCGACTTTGAAGGCGATATAATAAACTCGAAAGAAGTATTTTAGGTATTCCACTATATGCCCTATGGGTTGAGCATTTCGGTAAATGTCTACTCAGTGCAGTTTTTTCTATTCGTCTAAGTATACAAAAAATACATGCTTCCCCATTTTTTATGTCGGTAGGTAAATATTGAATAAAAATGACATTTAGTAACCGATTAAATTGGTTAAAAATGTTTTTGAAAAGTTCAATACAGTAAATTTTTAACCATCGGACTCGCAAAATGAAATTAAAGCGATCTTAAGCGTGTATTATATATTATATACACTGAACACATTCCCATAAACTGAAAAGTACCAGACATTCACTTTCGCGGATGACACAGCCATATTATGCCGTGATAAATGTCCCAGAAAAAGAGTAAATCAGGGCTGTCATGGAATCCAAGTCGGTTTTGCTTTTTATCGGAATTGCAAACCGATATTGATTTCATTTGGTGTCATGAAACCGTGTCGGTTTTGCTCTTTTCGAAATGAAACAAAACCGATGTTCGAATCAGCTGTTTTGCTTATTGACAATTTCAATGCAAATTTGTTTGACAAAATTTTATAAAATTTATTGATTTAATTGCTTTTTAATAAAGAAAGTGAAATATGGCATCTGCAGTTGTGGCTTTCATGTTGCTGGAAGAAAGCAGTAATGAGAAAGTTAAAAGAAAAATTTTGCGTGATTGCAGCAACCCACTTGAGCTGCCCAATACAGCGTTAGTATATTTATTTTAATTTTAAGGCCTTTTAATACTTAAAGTGCATTTACAGTTTCATAGAGTATTATCGACTAAATAAAGAGGCTTTCCGAATGGTACTTGATACCATTGACGGGCACTTGACACGGTCGAAGGTTCCACCAGTACTGCAGTTAGTAGCTTCATTGCGAATTTTGGCTGAAGGATCTTATCAAAGATCAGTTGGGAATGATTCTCGCATAAGTGTAGGTAGAAGCACGGTGTCAACGATTTTGAGTGATGCGCTTACAGTTATAGATAAGTTAATTTGTCCGCATTGGGTGAAACTTGAAATGAACTTCAACGAAAAATGCAGACCGAGGGACTATTTTTATTCAAAGTTTTTGGTTTTCCCCTATTACGAATAAGAATATAATATAATTAATATTTATTATTATTCAAAACCATCATTTACTCACATTTCTACTTAATTTGTAACTGAAAGTGGAAAAAAAACGTTTACACAAATCAAATCCAATAGCGGTAAGTTGCTTGGATTGTTTCCAATAACAAAACCGATAATTTTGGTTTCTGTAACACCTAAAACCGACACTAATTCCGATTCGAACATAAAACCGATAACATCGGATTTCATGACACCAAAGCAATTTTTTTGTCGGTTTCAATTCCAATTCCGACAGCAATTGGATTCCATGACAGCCCTTAATATAAAGGTTCCAGTGAAAAATTTTTAGCGTAATAAAGGGTAGTAACGGAGGCCACAATAGCAGAGTGATTAGCATTGCGAAGTGTCATTGGGATGAGCAGAGTTGGGTTCTAGTTCGACCAACATCTGAAATTATTTTTTTCTAATTGCTGTCGCCCTTTGTCAGGGAATGTCAAGCCCTTTTAGTGCATTTCTGTCTGTTTGGAGGTGGGTTAAAATAAATTGCAGCTCCCTGCATTTGTTGGGGAAAACATCAAGCCAAAAATCGTTTCAACGGTTACAAAGTGCCAATTATAAAGGTATATAACAACGAGCGCACCCTGGTACGTATCTTACTAGTTAAGTATGAAGTTGAAACGAGCAGAACGAAGTGCCAGTTCATCCCAACCCATTAGCTAACGTACGCTGGGGATGTTAGCAACCAGAAGCAAATGGGACGTCCAATATTAACTTGCGAAAATACATATCCACACTTAAAATGAAGATGATATCAATCTTCTAATAGGTATATACAGCCTTGATCTAAGCTGTGAAATCAAAGGAAATGATAGAGAATTTTTTAAAAGTTCTATTAAAGGGGTTACACATTCCGATTATTGATTTGCATATCGGTTTCTTATTCGAAACAAAAATTTGGATTTTGTGTCGATTTTAGGTGTTACATAAACCGATTAATCGGCTTAAGTTTCAGAATTAAACCGAGAAGTTATTCGTTGACGGAATTGTGTTCTAACTTCATTGCAAGCGGAAATTTAATAAAAATGTAAGTCATAATAAACAATGGATTTTACAACCAGCAATGCCTGGAATACGGTACTTGGTGTCACGAATTCTCCACTTTTGATTGTCGTTCATTCCTAACATTATCCAGCGTGGGCAAATCATTTGTTCAAAAGCATTTAGCACTTCTGTTATAGCCACCGAGAGTGTAGCGCTAAGAAGATATTTGAGTCCCACCGACTGTTAATAGAAGCGTTCTGCTAAAAGCTGCAGTATGGCTGCAAGTTGGTGCACAGGTGGGACAGACAGCCTATTTAACATCTTTGTTAAGACGATATTGGTCTATGAATCTACATACAAACAAATTTTGTATCAGTAAATGTAAAAATAGAATGCAAATTGCATTGTACATCGACTCTGGCAGCCTCACCGGATTGTTTTTATACCTAAAATTTTGCGCCTTTTTTGGCTGGTTTTTCCAAATCCTTATATCATCAAAGAGGCTATTTTTGCCGAAGTCATTTTATTTTTAATAAATAATTACAAATATGTTAAAGCCAGTACAAAAATTAAATTGACTTGCTGGGTTTTTTGCACACGTGTGATGACAACTGATTCGAAAATCGGGTTTTCGTATCTTCGAAAAAAGCAAAATCGAGTCGGTTTCATAACACCACTTCAAACAGATGTTGATTTTCAATTCCGACAAATAAGCAATTCTGTGTCAGTCTCTATAACACCTCTGATTTTCGGCGTTCGGTGGTGCCAAGATGACCCCTTCAAAATTGGAAACAGAAAACAGTCGCAGGGTACCAAATGTGTTAAAAATGGCGATTGAAGTATGATTAGGTTTTGTTTCTGGTCAAAAAACTATGTACGGGCAACTATGCGTGAGCAGGTGCATTATCTTGGTGTAAAAACCATCAATTGGTTTTCCACTATTCCTAGAGTTATTTCATATTATATGGCGGAAATAAAAGAAAGACGCTTTATTTTTATACTATGTTTTTGTGCTAAGAATTATTGACGAATAACGCTATGATAATTTTAGAAAGCATCGAGCAAAAGTTTTTTTAGGTCTGGGCTCTACTTCTCTTTTTCATTGGAAGGAAGTTAATTGCAGAAAAAATTTCATGACATGAGCCAACCGCGATCCTCAGTAACTTCTATTATTTATCTAGCCTACATAATTTTTTACATATTTTAATACTATTTTTTCTAATCTTCTGATTCACTTTTCTTGAAGTCGACAACTGCTGAGCATGGAAAACTTTATAGTTATAAAGGAGTTGTCTGTAATTTAATTTTAAATTATTTCAGAAAAAAAGTTTCAGTGTATTCGGCAATAGCAATTTTTATTTATTTTGAATTATGTATTGTCAGAGAAGATTTTTAATAAATTTTTGTGTAATGGACCTTGCCAAAAACTGAAATTCAATTTCTATGAAATTTAGTAAGTTACGTGTGGCTGATATTGAAATTAAATTTCGAAATTTGTCATTTTGATGTGCAATATGAAATTTATTAATTGCTACGTTCGACGGCACCTCACTGTAGATTATCAAGTAGCATTAGAAAAATTAAAGCCAAAGGCAAACTGAGTGAGTCCTTGAGTGCTTACAAAGTCATTTCAGGCCGAGCATATTCAACTGGGCGCACTAGATTACACATAAAAAAAGTAAAGGTGGGATGGCCAATCGCTGATGAAGTAATAAAAACATATTTTTCCTTAAACTCAAACGCCAATTATTTAATCCATTGTTATTTCTCGAAATAAATCTAATAAACTTGTATCGCATGCATGTTCTCTATCTCACAACAACACTTCCTATTGTACATAGTTATACTCGTATGTATGTCTGTATGTACGTGTATGTACGTATGCAGCGACTTGGCCTAAAGTATGTTGTTGAACAAGGTATTCAGACGCACTTGTCGCGACAAGAGGATTTACCAATGCGACTGGGCTGGTGTATACGGTATGTGCGTGTGTTTGCATGTGTGTGTAGTGCGTGGGTGGTACGGTCGGTTAGCCATTACGTTGAGAGGTCGTGGGCAAAAATGCCATCAGACAAAGCGCATAATTCGCGACTATCGTCACGGCAATTTCTATAACACAAAACAGGGAATTAAATAATAAAAGCGATATGCGATGACAAAAGCAAGAACAAAAACAAATAACAAAAAAAAATAAAAAATAATATGGTTAAATGCAATAAAAGAACAACTAAACTAAGCAAACAATTCATGAGCCAGCACACACACACACACACGCACACACATACACACTGACAATTGTCGCTGAGTTAAGGCAAAACAACTAGAATTTCGCCTGTGGCAATGTGGACCCAATCGGCTTGGGTTGTATGGCTACACAGGCGGCGTGGGAGTGTGAGGGGGGTAGTTATGAGGGCGCTGTTGTTGCTGTTGGTTTGGTGGCAGCAACAAAAGTGCAAAAACACAATTGCGACCATTATTTGCATTTGTGACACCCGCTGACGGCATCGTCATCAACATCACCAGCGAACGACAACAACGGCGTAAAAATAATAGAAAACAGCAACAACAACAACAACAACAACAACAACAACAAATACAAAACATTTACGACCACGAGATATGACGGCGTATGGCAGTGCAGCAACTGACACAACAGCAGCAAAAACAACGGTAACAACGAAAACAACAACAGCAAAAGAGCATTGCAACGGTTGCACGGGCGCGGGCTGTGGGCTGTGGGCCGGCAATTGGGTTATATAAGCGCGCTTGATAAATCTATGTGTGCAGGATAACCATATATTCACGCAAACGAGCGCGCGATATACTCGACCATACATACATGCAACGCATTGTGGCAATAATCGCAAACAACAACTGTAAAAGCAATAGACACGACAACAGCGCATCGTCAAAGCGACATCAACGGCGAGGCGCCAATTGGAGTATAAAACATGCATATGTATGTATATATAAGCAAACAGAGATACACATAAACATACATATTCATACACTTAAACAACAAAAACAACAGTCAACAACAACCAAACTGCGCCGCGACCATTAAAAAGGAGTTATCACCCAATTTAGTACCACAAGCCGGAGCGCACACAAACACGTCTACACAAACACACACACACACACACACACACACAAACCATTTAGTTGTCACTAATACCAATACGCTTGCAGCAGGTTTTATTTTGCATGGGGACGGGTGTGGCAACCACTGCTTTGCAGCATCAAAACACACACATACACACACACGTACAAACGTACGTAAAGCAATATCTACATACATACATATATATTTTCCCGCATAGAAATCGAAAAATAACAATAGCAACAACAACAACAACAACAATTTCCATGTGTGGTAAAATGTACAGCAGCCGTTGCTGACGTTTCCGGCAAATTTAGAAGTTTATCCTGGACAACAATAACAACAACAAAATATCCGCGGCAGCAACAAATGCAAGTGGTTATGCAAACATAAAGCAACAACTGTACAAAAAAATAAATAAAAAAATAAAAAAGTGCAAAAGCAAAAACTCACGATATCACCGCAATTGAGTTGTATAGCGAATGGCTACGAGGGTCGCTACAATAATTTTTGTCTAAGAAGTTTTTTTATACTCAGATGCCAATAAAAGTATTTTGGAGAACCTAAAAGAGTCATATACTACAAGAGTCCCAACATTTTATGACTTAAAGTCGGTGGAGGATGTCTAAGACGTCTAAGCTCCAGAGTGACAAATTTTTGCATTCAGTCCATCTTTTGGTCGTCGTAGGAGTTAAATCGGATGGCCGTGTGATCTTCCAGTCAAAGCCGGTGGTTGGACACCTGCTCAGATTAACATATAATAGGTTTATTTAGGAATCCATTTACCTCCGGCAGAAAATTTCAATATTGCCGAGTATATTTCTCATTTAAAATTAGAAAAAAATCACCTAAATTCCCAACAGTAGTTCGGAGCGCCTTAAAACTGTGGGTGAAACAGCAAAAATCATACCATAAAACGCATGGAGGAGCGAAGTATAGAAAAAGTGTATTAAATAATGTCATTTGAATCAGTTGCATACGGCAATATTAGCTGGGGTAGACTGAAAAGGACATTCAACAGTGAAAATTTGTCCAACAGACAGAAATAAAAGGCCAAGAAGTTTGGAATCATATCCATAGAGAGTTCGCTGCAACATTGAGAAACTAGGTATCAATTAATTTGGCATCATTAAATTTTTACAAATCTTGAAAAACGTGACATGCCATATTTCTGAAAAAAATTTCTCACTTTGCTATTCTAAACATACAGTTTCTCAACATAATTGCGGTCCGAGGCTGAAGCGGGAACACATGAAGTTCTAAATTACTAAGTCAGAAGAAATATGACGTTTCCACACTACCAATTTTCTACTAAAACATAACTAAAATATCTTTATTTTTTTAGAGATGGCAACCCTATTCGAAAAAATGCCCGGCTTAAATCTCTTCAACATATTTCTTTCTTATACATATGCCTTTATTGCAATACTATTTAAATTTTATTATTGTATATTGTATTTTATTTTTCAATTAAAGATTTTCAACAGGTGGCAACTTTATTGACTATACTTTCCTCATAAGTCTCACTAACTCTCATCAGCTTGATAGTCAAATTGTTATACATCATCCAATTTGTCTATCAAATTGAATAAACAAATTTCAGACAGGTGGCAACACTGAAAATTTTACTTCTATTATTAAGCTGTTTAAATTTTTTTAGTTTTATATCCACATTGTAATATTTAATTTAGTGTAATATTTTTTAGTTAAAATTTCAAACGGGTGGCGACCCCTTTTGAAAAGATTTTGGACTCATACAAATAAATTCTAGCATCCTCCATTTGCAGGAAAATCATCAAGACGCATACTATAAATCTCAAGAGAATCCTGGCCGAAAATCGCTTCAGCACAAACTATACACATGTAGGTATATGTATGTATGTAATACTTAAAATAGATGGCAACTCTTGTAAGAAAATATTAAATTTTTTAGCTTTATAAATATTTACAGTTTGTACAATTATTGTGATAATTAAAGCATTCTAAAATTTTTTTTTAATTTTAAATAGGTGGCAGCCCTCTAAAAAATATTTTTGGAATGTCTTTGTATTTTTAAATTTTTATTTCATATTTTATTGTTTACTTTATTTAATCTGTTACTTAAATTGAAAAAAATAAAAACAGATGGAAACCGTATTCAAAAGTATTATTCTTATTTTTGCATATTTTTATTTTTTCATATTATTGATTAAATTGCATTTAAAATTCGATTAAAGGGGCAATCTCTAAATATATGTATGTTTTTGCATTTACCCTAATTGAAGAACTTTAGTTTTATCTTATTGGCGTACCGTGTTTATTATTTTTTTTTTCCAATTTGAAATAAAAAAGAACAGTTGGCAACCCTTCTCAAAATATATTTTTATTCTTAAGTATTTTCAAAACTTTTCTGTTTGACAACCATATTCCATTACGTCAGTCATGTAAATATTTTTTTTTTAAGTAAAAACTAGAAACATGTGGCAACTATGCACAAAAAATTGATTCGACTTCAACCTCTTTTGAATATATTCAGCTTGGTAACCAATTTATTATATTTCCTTTATCATATGAATTTTTTTTTATCAAATTTTTTTGAACAGCTGGCAGCTCTACTTCAAAATATACTCCGCATAAAACCTTTCTAAATAAAACCTTATAATAAAGTAAAATTTGATATAATATCCTTATTGTTATATTTCATTTTCTATTTATATTTCTTTGATATCAAAACCAACAAAAAGGTGGCAACACTTGACCTTTCTCTAATTTCAAAACCATTTTATAGCAGTTTTAAAAAGCCGTTATAAGTATGGCTAGCCTGTTTTATAGTTTAAAATTTCTGGAACTTTACGTATATAAGAAGCAACCCTCGTAATTTCCACAAACCATTCCCGTCCCTAGCCAAGTGTGCACATATGTGTGTGTGTGTGTGTGTGTTCATTTTGGGGCGCTACAACATGTGGCACAGTCACAATTCAAGCATTTTTTAATTGCCAACAGACAGAATATTTCGACAAAATATTCGATTTGACGCAGAAGGCCACTCAATTTCGCGCAATTGCCAACCAATCGACCAGCTGAACGAGTGAATAGGATTAAAAACCATTATGATTCGTTAAATTCACATGAAATATTCTTTTTAATATCCTTCTGTTGTGCTATTCTTTGTGTGTGTGCTTTGTTGGCCAAATGTGTGATTTGACAATTATAAACGTGTGAATATGTATATATTTAGGATATGCAAACATATATATTTACATACGTACATATGTGTGCGACAATTACCGTGATTGGTTGTACTGTTGAAAATTACTCCGTGGAAACCTCATTTGGCTAATCCCAAAATAATTATGAGGAGTTACGAGTGTTGGATGAAGGCATAAAGCTTTAGAGTGTAGAGAAATTCGAAACGAAAGGGGTGAGGAAGTAAATCATGCTCTACAGTGATAACATTTTGAGCAAAAAATAAGGCTTCCTAATTGAATCGATGAGAAGATCCCTTGGAAGTCATGGTTTAACTATTTTTCCCCCAGTGTTAAGATCAATACACCAATAGGATTCCGGGGGTATGATGGGCTGTATTAAATTCCACATTTCGTCCTTGGACTCTGCGTTCACTCAGGCTAGATGGAGCTTGTCCTCTTCGCTGGCAAATATAAAGTTCTCGATAATAGTCGGTCAGTGTTTAACTGATTTGAGCAGGTTTCCTAATCTTTGCCCATGAAATAATGACACTAACTAGAACTAGAAGGCTGAGTCGCACCTTTGAACTGAAACTTCCCAAGTACTAAGGCCTAACTAAGGCCGAAGTGCGATACGGAGCCGAAAGACTTGAATTATTTAAATAAGTAAGGAATACTGAGGTAGGAAGGAACCGGACTTTAGATAGATAGATAATTCATCATCCCCGCAGCGAGCTAACGAGCTCGTATTCCAATTTGTGGTATGCGTCTTGAAGTTTTTCCTACAAAATGGAGAGGCTTAAAGATTATGCTTAGCCGCCTTCGAATGGCTGATGTATTTTTATGTGGAGCGCTTATTTCATGTCAGAAATATACTCGAAGGGGTTGGCATTCATAGGCGAGGGGCAACTGTAATTAAAAAGCTCTTTGCTTGATGACGGATTTGCCTTGCTTCCTTGTACAGTTTGGAGAGAGCAGAACCTGAGAGAGCAGAACCTATGGCGCGGTTGTTGAAGCTAATGGTTTCAATATTATCAGCCCGCCAGAAGTTGTATGCTGTTATAGAAGCTCTCTCTCTCTCTCTCTCTCTCTCTCTTTCTCTCTCCCCCTCTCTCTCTCTCTGTGTGTCTCTCTCTCTCTCTATTTGGTTCTGCAGCTTTTCTTACGAATCTTTTCCAGAACCGAATAACTGGTCCATTGAAGATTCACCATTTTTGAAGCCACACTGATAAGGTCTATAGGACCTTATATGCGATATTTTGGTAGCTAATCCCACTGTATTTGACGCAGCTGGTTGTGCCACAGTTTCTATAGTTTGGACTGTGTGTTGATTTTTTCATTGGATCTGCTTTTTACGTGGCCCAACCCAGTCCCCAACCTCGCCCTCTCGAGTGGAGGTAATGTTGTTGTTGTTGTAGTAGCGGCTGGCTAACCCCGCTTAGGGCAGATATCATTAGTCTAAGTCGCCGAGGTCATCTAACGGGAGGTCCAGGAAACGTGCTGTTTCGACGGGGTTGGACCAAAGGGAAAGGGGGGTTAGATGAGTAGGTTTAAGGGGGCATGTGAAGAGGTGGTTAGTGTTGTGCGGGGACTCTAGTGGAGGTAATAATTGAACACGTTTACAAAGCACACCGCTTGCTTCAAGGCTGACGTCCGCTCACAGTGGTACCTCTGGTAAACAGACACTGCAACCGGACTACAGCGAACCTTTAAAATCGAAAAATGTCGGAGCGGTCCCACTAAAGCTTAAGCTTCCGCTTTTTTTAGTCGTCACCCAAGACTCCACACGGGCTGATTACCTTATCTAGCACAAAAGTGGCTCACGTTTCCAGGTTGTGGAATTGAGTGTAGCCCTGTAGCTGTAACTCCAGAAGCACGACTAATCCCGATTAGTATCACATGCTATTGAATTCTATCCCTGCCCAGTGGTTTCTGAGATAACCTTCTTGACAAGAGTGAGTGTTGTCATGCTCACTCGAAATTTCTTTCGTAAGTTCCCCCATTTGTTGGATGGAAATCAAGATGCACACCGCATTTTGAAATCTGGGAGCGGTCGTTCAGCATGGTCTATGTCCGACTTCAGAACAAACAAGTGGAATCACCACTTATTTGTAAAAAATTTGTATTTCATATCCATCCATCAATTAAGAGGTGGAAACTATGTAATTGATGATGATCACACGCAACTCACATTCTTCACTTACGGTTCAAATACATACATACCTATGTGCTTCAGCATAGGTCTAAAATTCACTAACGCAAGTTAAGATATTCTTGAGCAATTCGAATCTCGCTTTGATTGCTAACTCTTTGAGGCGAATGCCAGATTCATGAATGCCAAAAGAAAGTAGCGTATACAGATTTATAAAATATTTATGTACATGTGAGCATTTGCGTATGTATGTATGTACGCTAGCCCCCTGGCAGACGGCGCATACTCGTAAATTTGCTGAAAATTTGCTATTTAAAAGCAATTACAAAAGTCGTGTTGGGCTGCCACACATGCGCGCGTACATAATAAGCCATTATCATTTATCACATCACTAACCAACGCAACTGGAGGGGTGTGAGTGGGGAAGGCAAGCAACAATATATTCATTACCAACAACCAAAAGCAGCCATACATATTAAGGTATGTTTTAGGGTGGTCTAAAAAGGATAGAAATTTAAAAAAATTTACTCATTTTGTAATTCATTAGTTTTTCGTAGAAATTTAATAATATTTAGTTTTAAAAAATTTAATATATTTTTATAACTTTAAAATTTTGTATTCAATAACTTTTAAACTCTAAATAATTGTATTTTTATGAAAAAAAAATGAAATAATAGTTTATTCAAAAAATCCTTAGTAAAATGTCCTGCATAAATTAACTTTTTCACATTTAAAAAGGATTAAATTAAAATAATAATGGAATAAAATCAATTAGGCACAAACGTTCAAACTTTAATTATTTGAAGTGTGAAAAAAAAAATTAAATATAATTTTTTCTTCTTCATTATTCTAATAGTTAACAAATATTTTCTTCCGAACCGCCCTACAGCAAATATACAATATATATGTATATATATGTACATGTGTAATGCATCCCGACTAATTATCAGTTCAAAAATGTTGCTTAAATACATGCGAATGAGTATGTTCATTTGTATGTACACGTATGAAACATGCCACCCACTGCCCATCCATCTGTCCGCTCGTCTCCTCGTTCCTCCATCGTTTTGGGTATAAATAACTGCAACGTGTTTCGCACGCAACAACGTTAATTGTTAAACAAACGTAGCAACGTTTATCACTCATAAAACAGTAGAGACAATGACAACAACATCAACAACAACAACAAAATGTACACAACAAATAAGCGCCACAGCAACAAATCAGAAGAGTGGAAAAGTGTAAACGTGCAAGTACAATTGTCACGCGCCCTTTGCCATCGCGAGGACTGCAATTGTTGTTGCTTCTATAATTAAACATTATTGTTGCATAGGGTAAAATGATTCTGTTCATGTAAAGGTTGAATATATTAATTAATAAATTAATTAAATTAAAAAAAAAACTAAATAAAACAAAATTAAAATAAAATAAAATAAAATAAAATAAAATAAAATAAAATAAAATAAAATAAAATAAAATAAAATAAAATAAAATAAAATAAAATAAAATAAAATAAAATAAAATAAAATAAAATAAAATAAAATAAAATAAAATAAGAAAATATAATAAAATAATAAAGTAAAAAAAATAAAATTAAAACAAATACAATCAAATAAAAAATTAAAAATGGTAAAATGAAATGTAAAAAAAAAGAATTAACAAAAAGTTAAATAAAATTTACTAATATATATACTAATACAAAATCAAAACAAAATAAAAATAAAACAAAATTAAATAAAAAGAATAAATAAAATATAATATACAACAATAAATTAAAATAAAATAAACCAAAATAAATTTAAAATAAAGCAAAACTAAAATAAAATAAAATAAAAATAAACAAAAAATAAAATAAAATTATTAATTAGTTAAAATAAATAAAATAAAATTAAATAAATCAAACTAAAATTAATAACATAAAACGAAATAAAATTAAAATAAAACTAAAATAAATTAAAATAAAACAAAATAAAATAAAGAAAAAAAAATGAAATTAAATTAAAATAAATAGAGTAAAATGAAATAAACTCTAGTTAAATATAATTATAAAAAGTAAAATTAAAATAAAACAAAATATAAAAATTAAAATCTATAAAATAAAAATAAATAAATTACAAAAAAATAATTTGAAAGAAAATAAATAAAAGAAAATAAAATAAATAAAAAATAAAATAAAATTAAAATAAGTAAAATAAAATTAAATAAAACTAAATTAACATAAAACAAAATAAAATTAAAATTAAATAAAAGAAAATAAAATAAAATGAAATAAAACAAAACAAACTGAAAATAATATATAATAAAAATAAAATAAAATAAAATAAAATAAAATAAAGTAATATATAATAAAAATAAAATAAAGGAAAACAAAAGAAATTAAAATAAAATTTAATTAAGATAAATAAAATGAAATGAAATAAAGTAAAGTTAAATATATTTATATAAAATAAAATAAAATAAAAGAAAATAAAATTAAAATAAACATAAAATAAAATAAAATGAAATAAAATTAAAATAAAATTTAATAAAACAAAACTTAAAATAAACAAAAAATAAAATAGAACAAACTTAAAATAAAATAAAGTAAAATTAAAATAAACACTCCCAACGATTCGGCAAGCTGTTCTTGGGTTTGGCACGAATCTTCATCAAGCAATGCTTCTAGTTGTTCATCTTTGAAGGTTTTTTCTCTTCCACCACCATGTTTGTCTTCGAATTGTAACAGAAAAGTGAAACTTCCCGCAAATGGCGAGAATTGGGCACATAAACGGACATTTTCGAGCGTGAATAATACGAAATCAAGAACAACTGTCACTGAAACGGCGATGACAATTCGTTAGACACTGTCCACATTCACTTTAAAGGCATTATCATCTATGTATTTCAACCAGCCTCAGCCGGTACAGCCACCTATCGGAAAACGGAACGGAAGCAAAGTTGTAAACACAATAAAATAAAACAACATTAATTAATTTTATTAAATAAAATGAAACAAAATAAAATAGAAAAAACTAAAAATAATATAAAATTAAAATAAAATAAATAAAACAAGAATAATATAAAGGAAAACAAAAGAAATTAAAATAAAATTAAATTAAAATAAGTAAAATAAAGTAAAGTTAAATATAATTATATAAAATAAAATTAAAACAATATAAAATAAAATGAAATTGAATTTTATATCTTTTTATTCAATTTCATTTTATTTTATTTTGTTTTAAATTTATTTTATATAATGATATTTAGGTTTAATTTATTTTATTTATTTTAATTTTATTTTATTTTAATTTTATTTTATTTTAATTTCTTTTGTTTGAATAAAGTGAAATAAAATATACAATAACAAAATAAAATAAATCAAATTAAAAAAAATTAAATAATATGAAACAAAATAAAATAAATTAAAACAAAATAAAATAAACTTAAGCAAATAACACAAAAAGAAATAAAATAAAATCAAAATAAGTAAAGTTAAGAAACAATATATATAGAAATAAAATAAAACAAAATAAAATTAAAATTAGTAAAATGAAATAAAGAAATAAAAAAAGATAAAATAAAGTAGAAAAAAATAAAACAAAACTAAATAAAATAAAATAAAATAAACTTAAGCAAATAACGCAAAAAGAAATAAAATAAAATTAAAATAAGTAACATTAAAAAAAACTAATATAAAATAAAACAAAATAAAATGAAAATTAGTAAAATGAAATAAAGAAATAAAAAAGATAAAATAAAGTAGAATAAAATAAAACAAAACTAAATAAAATAAAATAAAATAAAATAAATAAACAAACTAAATAAAACAAATAACATGAAGAAGGAATATTAACTAAAATGAAATCCTAGAACTTAATTCTACTATATCTAGGAGCGAGAAGGTAGGACCTTCTTTTATCAGGGTGACGGTAGAAAACATTTTTTAAGTTATAAAGGAACCACTATTTGGCTTTTAATACTTGGCTTCCTTCAGGCTTAACTCTTCCTTACTTAAGTGTTGCTGCTATTGTTGTTTTGCACACCGTTGCGTATGAGCAATGTGACCGACCTACCATTAGCGGCAATTGTAAGTACTCAAAGTCAACGCGGTAACTAAAGAGCAAATGAGTGGTATGAAGCAGCAACACTTACCTCCACAGACTAAGTACTCATTCGCTTACTAAAGCGCCACACATGTATGTACATACATACACACATACATCATACGCATACACTAGTGTACATATGTATCTCGTTTGCGCTTCTTGTTTGTTGAGCAATGTGGCAGCTGTGCATCATGGCGGAATTGTTTGTTGCTGACGCTGCTGCTGTTACTTCTGTGGCTCGCCGTGCCACAAGTCATGCTTATTTACTCATATGTGTTGCTTAAACCCACATACATATATTAATAAACGAAAATAAGTATACATGTATATTTGTATATATTTATGTATTTATGTGCAGCCGGAATTGTTGTCAACGTAGCATTTAACCTCAGCGTACAAACGACAACGCGGCTTCATATGAATTCTTGGCATTTTATGGCGTTCAGTGGCAATTGTTGGCTTTATACACTTAACGTGCACAAACACATTTGTAAAATTATTAACAAGCATGGAGCAATAACACACCGACAACGACTGAGACAAAAGTGGAAATAGAAACGGAAACATCGTTCATACGCGTAGTTAGTGCGCAAAGGACACGCGGCACGTCGCACATCAACTCCGCACTCCACTGCTGTGGTCGTGGTCTCCTCTCCCTCTCTCTCTCTTTCTCTCTCTCTCTCTATCTCTCACCTACTTGTTACAGAGCTACACTCATTGTGTGTCACATATGGCTGGAATGACACTTCTAATTCCGTTTACAAGTGTCTTCACAATCTCCACCACTTTCGAACAACCACCGGCCCGGAAGAGTTGATGGCTCCATGTAGTGTCGTAGGTATTCATACACTTTGCTACGCCACCTCTATCTATTCATGTCGCATTGCTCGACATTTTGCGGTGTACAGACGTAATAAACTTCATTTTGGACAGTTCGTAAAACATTAAGGAATGTCACTTACCCGTTGCTTTAGCGGATGAGGATGAAGTGTGCGAAGGAGTGAGTGAGTGAGCTCTCGAGTACTAACTAATAGCATGCGTGATTCTTTGGTTCTTTAACTGTTTTTAATATTCTTAGTTGTTGTTTTGGCGCCGGCTTCACCACATAAGGGCTGGGAGGTGTGGACAAGTGAATGGTGAGGGAGACGTTGTGTGCAGTTTACTTTTGCCGCCGCCTGCTAAGAGTTAGTTAATTACCAAGCACTGCTGAGTGTCGCACGTGAGTTAATGAAAAACTTACTCCAAGAAAAATTATTTTATACAAATACAAATAGAATGTGAGTAGAGAAATTGGTTGGGTGAGAAATACTAAGTTGATTCACTAGAGGTCGTTATAAACTAAGAATGAATGGCTGACTGAGGATATAGTCAAACTTATGTATATGCAGTTATAGTCGCGGACCTACTCTTGCATCCACGTCGGGCACCTTGGAAACGTGAGCAACCCTTGTGCAAGATGCGGTAACCAACTAGTGTGGAACCTTGGGTCACAGCCACAAGAGAGGAAGCTTCAGTGGAGCCACTCTAACTTATTCGGTTTAATGATTCGCTGAAATCTAATAGCAGTGTCTGTTCACCAAAGGTACGGCTGCGAACGGACGTCGATCTTGAAGCAAGCGGTTCGCCTAGCAAGGTTGTACGGTTGGCTTGGGACCCGCTACAAAGAAACGAGCTCCAATGACAAAAGAAATAACGCCCCTAATGAGAAATCGCCTTCTGATAACAATCACTGCAAACGTATTAAGGGCCATGGTTTGAAGGCATGCACCTGGATTGCTCGGCTGACATTATCGTCGTCTACGGACGGGACGGGATAAGGACGGAAACGAGCAGGTCGAGTAGACAGACTCACTGTTGTCAACAAGGGCTGCTTTGGACTCAGTAGGCAATAGAAAATGAACGTATCCTCTCGACGAACACAGACCAAACTCTTCAAATCGCTTGTAATTTCCGCCCTGCTGTATGGTGCGAAAGCATGACAACATCTTATGAGTCTGCGCTAGGACTTTTCTACAGTAAGCTTTTGCGGAAGACTCATGGTCCTTTGCATATGGTTAACGGCGAGTATCGCATACGATGGTACGATTAATTCAGACAGCGGCTACTTTGGCGAGGTCGTGGCGTCCGTATAGGCTACAACTCTCCAGATGTATCCGCCGGTAGATGCTGAGGAAGTGAGAGACTTCACTAACTTAGAAAGAACAGGTGGAGAAGGACCTGACTTTACCTGGCGTCTCCGATTGGAGCCGAAAAGAAGAAACGCTCAACATGCTATTGTTAAGTAGGCTATAATCGTGTAAGCAGTGTCTAAACCAGTAAAGCTAAAGCGGCAGAAGCTATTACTATTTCTCCATCTTTGTCAGCCTCTCGTCGTCGCGAGTTAAACTGAGGTAGGTCTGATGAATTTGGAATGCTTTTCCTTACCCAGAATGGTGTTGTTGTTGTTGTAGCGGTTGATCTACCCCGCTAGTTAGTCTAATTCACCGAGGTCATCTAACGGCAGGTCCAGGAAACGAACTGTTTCAACGGGTTCTGACCAGAGGGAGAGAGGGGGGGTGTAAAGAGGTGTTTAGTTTGGTATGCTGGGGTGCAGTCTGGATAAGTAGAAGTTTAAACAGCTACAATATCCAGACATAAGTTGCGCCAGTATTACGCAGGTCTCTCGTGGTTGCTGGAGCTCTTCATCTGCTATGTGTGGTGATTTAACTCCGAGCACGCCATTCACGTGGGGGGAGTCTTTGAAGGTGTTGTTTGACTTCTGGTGAATGGCATTTAGTGCCTGTCTGTACGCCGTCCTGTCCAGGTGTTCCTGGATTGTGTCCTTTAAGTCTAGTACTCCATTTCTAATGTGCCTGTGTGGATATTCAGCCTCAACTCTCACGACAGCCGGTTCTAGGCACTAGAGTTGATCCGGCCAAGGGCTCTCACCCTTTCGGTGATATAACCTCGTTTAGGTCAACAGGTAGCCAGAATGGTAAGTTCATATGCTTAAAAACTGAACTTTCCACTTTACAATAGCTGGCTCCGATGTCGTACATAGATCTATTGGTCCTTTGTATTGCCATATGGAGTTTCTTTTTAATTTCATCTAGGATATAAATGATTTTTGAGAAGTTTGAGAGGGCTTCGCCATTCCGTTGTGAAATTTCCTTTAGTCCTCTGAGTAGCGAAACCCTTACATGTCATGATTTTTGCGGTCTTACATGTGCTATTAAAGCATTCCATCTCACTCTCATCTGTCTGTCAGCTCTCTCGAGAAATTCTTTGTACAAAGTCTCTAGCGACTTTTGTATTTCATACACTGGTTTGTTCGCCAGATGTATGGCCTTTAGGCAATATCATCAACCATTTCGTTTCCCGAAGCTTCATCAAAGCCTGGAACCCAGTAGATATCGAGCTGTTTCCTTGTAGTCACATTATCTACAGCCTCCCTGCTTCGTAAGACACTTTCTGACGTTATACCATGTGAGATTATTGCCTTAATCAATGTTGATGTTTTTCACCTGATGTCCTGTGGTTTTTGCTAACCCAACGGACTTCCTTGCCTTAAAGAATTCCACCTGAAAAATACTCCAGTAATCCTGAAAGGCGGCCACGGTAGCCGAGTGGTTAGCATTGCGTACTGATATTCACAAGGCCAGGGTTCAAATCCTGGTACAACCAACATTCAAAAGTCATGGAAAATTAATTTAAATAAAAAATTAAGTTAAATTAACTAATTGCGGTCGCCTTTCGGCAAGAAAGGTCCTCCGAGTATATTCCTGACATGAAATAAAGGCTCCTCATAAAAATCCCATCAGCCGTTCGGACGCGACTTAGTATAAGCTGTAGGTCCCCCCATGTGTTGGAAAAACATCACGAGGAGGAGCTCGGCCGAAAATCGCTTCAGCGGTTACAAAGCGCCGGAAGTTTGAAGGGATGACTATGATCTAGCTCAGCGCAATAGATTTTGGCACGCCTTCCATCAACCAAATTTTATCTGCCCGAGTATTAATTCTAAGCAAAGCTAGCAGGACGAACGTTCTTGTTGTAATTTTTGCTTAGAAAATAAAAATAAAAAATTAACAAAAACAATAGAAACTGTATTAGCTGTGAAGCACTGAATTTTCCAACTTAATCGAATGTGTGTGAACAGCAACTTTAGTGGCGTAATTTAAACATTTCTTAATTATTTTAGTTAATTGGTCTGTCTGAACTCACTCTAAGTCGGCAATGTCATTAATTTCCAAATTAATTAATTCTGATTGACAAACCTTTTACCTTCTAATGACGTCACTCAATTCTAATCTTTTATTCATACATGATATTTATTGACACAGAACTGCATTCGTCATCCGAGGAGTGTTCGATTATTCAAATTTCTTCTTGAGACAGACAGGAAAAAAATTAAATCAAAGGTATTAAATTAAATTGAAATTCCTTTCAACACGTGAACTGAATTTGTGCCAAATTTAAAATTTAATTTTGTTATTTACGCGTACATATGTATGTTTGTATGTACATGTACGTATGCTTCGCGATAATAATTGAGATGGCAAATAAAGCGTAAAATAATTTGGTGCGCTTGCTGCTTTTACATTTTGTTTGTGTTTGTATAAATAACTCCAAAGGGTTATTAACGAAAAGTGTCAACGATGTATAAATTATTAATCAAGTGCCATAAAGAACGGTATTTTACGCGTACGCAAGCGCAAATGGCAAATATAAAATGACACATACAGCGCACCAAATGCATTTGAGTATTGTCATAAAAGATGAGATGAGATGGGATGAGATGGAATGAGAGTAACGGAAGAGTGACGCGCGGAAGTGGAGGAGAATTACGATGATGATGATGATGATGTTGCTGTTGGCGATCATGATGATTTTCATGTTAATAATGTTGATTCTGTTACTGTTGATGGTGATGCAAATGATTGTGGCCGGCAAAATGAAAAAAAAATATACGCATCCTGATGGACGTCAAAAGTTTTACGACATTTTTATTTAAAAATATAATATTCATAAAGCTGATGACTGCTGCGTTAATACAGCAGCAACAAAAACAACAACAACAGCAAATGATGATAAGAAAAATGCCAACAACATTTATGACAATAACAACCAGTGAATAACATTAAAAGCCGAACAAACCAATGAGAAAGCAAATAAGGCAGACCCAGCAAGGGTGCAGCCGAAAAATAGATCTTAAGAAGTTAGAGACAGCAACAACGAATGACATCCTATGATATTTAAATAATTCAAACATTTTGAATAAAACAATAAATGAAATAAATAAATAAAAAATAAACAAATGTAATTAAATAAACTAAAAAAATTTAATTAAAGTAAACAAAGTAAAATTAAAAAGATAAATAAATAAAATAAATAAAAACAAGCTAGTAAATCGTATACAACAAATTTAATAATATAAGGAATAGTATTCAATGAAATAAATCTAAATTAAATTAATATGATATCAATTAAAATAGAACAAAAATAAAAATAATAATGGAAAAATAAAATCGAAATAATATACAATAGAATGAAATAAAAAGTAAGATGACATTAAGACAGTAAAAAAAAAATAAGTAAAATATAAGAATAATAAAATTAATTTAAATAATTCTATTTAAAATAAAAATATTATAAAAAAAATTAGCATTAAGTAAGAAAATTAAAATTAAATAATTAATTAAAAACGAAAATAGTTAATTAATAATTAATAAGAAATAAAATAGAGTTAAATAAAAAAAATAAAACAAAATAAAATATTATGTGTACAACTTCCGCCGTTTTCCGATAGGTGGCTGTACCGGCTGAGGCTGGTTGAAATACATAGATGATAATGCCTTTAAAGTGAGTGTGGACAGTGCCTAACGAATTATCATCGCCGTTTCAGTGACAGTTGTTCTTGTTTTCGTATTATTCACGCTCGAAAATGCCCGTTTATGTGCCCAATTCTCGCCATTTGCGGGAATTTTTACTTTTTTGTTACAATTCGAAAAAAATGCAGCTGAAGCGCATCGAATGCTCTCAGAAACTTACGGTGATGCTGCTCTGAGTGAAAGAACGTGTCGGGAGTGGTTTCAACGTTTTAAAAATTGTGATTTCGATGTCGAAGACAAACATGGTGGTGGAAGAGAAAAAACCTTCAAAGATGAACAACTAGAAGCATTGCTTGATGAAGATTCGTGCCAAATCCAAGAACAGCTTGCCGAATCGTTGGGAGTGAGTCAGCAAGCCATTTCAAAACGTCTCAAGGCCCTGGGCTTTTAATTTTGGAAAAAAAACGGCGGAAGCAAAGTTGTCCACCTAATAATATAAAGTAAAATAAAATAACATAAAAAAATAAAATAACATAAAATAAAATAAAATAATATAAAATAAAATAAAACAAAGAAAAATAAAATTATATAAAATAAAATAAAATAATATAAAATAAAATAAAATAAAATAACATAACATAAAACAAAATAGAATAAAATAAAGTAAAATAAATTAAAATTATATAAAAAAATTAAAATAATATAAAATGAAATAAAAAAAATTAAAAAAAAAATAAAATTATATAAAATATAATGAAATAACATAAAATAAAATAAAATAACATAACATAAAACAAGACAGAATAAAATAAAATAAAAGAAAATAAAATAATGTAAAATAAAATAAAAAAAAAATAAAATTATATAAAATAAAATAAAATAATATAAAGTACAATAAAATAAAATAATATATTATAATTTGAAATAAAATGTAATGAAATTATATAAAATAACATAAAATAAAACAAAGTAAAATAAAATTAAAACGATAAAATAAAATTAGATATTAACAAAATAAATACATAAAATTAAATGAAGAAATTGAACTAAAAAAAATATAATAAAATACAATAGATGAAAAATTTAAAAAAATATAGTAGAAGGTGGTCTTGTATGTAGATCCCTAGCAATCGTTTATGGCCAATTGCAGATAGAAGTCTTTCTAGACCTCCTTTCCAACGGAGGTCTCCGTTCTTCTCTGCTTCCACAAGCAAGTAATGATATGGCTATATTGGCAAGAGAGGTGCAATGTAATGTAGTCCTGGGTATGGCTATGCAGTTACAGTAACATGACTATATTTCATTGCTACTTTTGCGTCCTTTCGGTAGGCTTCTAGAGTCTTATTGCTACAACTGTACATCAGTGGTGTGGTTGCGTGCCGACGTCGTTGTGGAGGAAAGCGGCTCGCTACACACCTTGCTGCAGTAAAGTTATTTGCTTGACTTTAATGAAAATATGGCTGGGATGGTAAGCTTAGAGATGAATAGAAATTAACAAGCATTATATCGGAGGAGGGAACTGTGAGACGAAATTTCAAACTCACTACGTACACAACGAAACTATTGGATTTCGGAAAGGTCGTAAAAACATCTGCTTCGATGAGGACTGCCGTGTCGCAGTGGAGAGAAAACGGACTGCCTACCTCGCAACCTTGCGATCGACTACATCACGTGCGGGGTGGGATAGATACCGCAGAAGAGGGGAGTAAGACGTATTTGCAGGGAAAAAAGAAAGAGGCAGAAATGCGAGAGTACGAGCAGCTTGAGAAGCTGGCCGACAAGGATAATGCTCGAAAATTCTACGAAAAGATACGGCAACTTTCGGAAGGTTTCAAGACCGGAGCAAACTTTTGTAGAACCCAGGGAGGTGAGCTAGTGACAGATGCCCAGAGTATATTGGATTTATGGAGGGAGCACTTCTCCAGCCTGCTGAATGGCAGTGAAAGCGAAATTCCAATTAATGACGATGCAAAAGTTGTCCCATTACCCGACTGTGAAGAAGTCTGAAAGTCGGATGAAAGCCTGCCCAACGATTGAAACCTAAGTGTGCTCTGCCCAATTCACAAAAAGGGCGATCCCACAGTTTGTCCCAATTATCGTGGAATAAGCGTCCTTAATGTCGCAAAAAAAGCTCTTATCAAGCGTATTGTATGAGAGAATAAAGACTACCGTCAATAAACCATTGGCCAGATACGAGTATTCAAGTGCGCCAAATCTTGGTAAAAGAAAAGAGAATCGACACCCGCCACCTTTTTGTCGATTTTAAAGCAGCCTTCGACAGCACGAAAAGGAGCTGCCTTTATGCCACTATGTCTGAATTTGGTATCCCCGCAAAACTTATACGGCTGTGTAAACTGACCTTAGGCTGCACTAAAAGCTCCGTCAAAATCGGGAAGGACCTCTCTGAGCCAAAAAACGATGTCAACATCTGATGAGTCGGCCTTGGGAGTCTTCGAGAGAAAAGTTTTGCAAACGACTTATAGTCCTTTGCGCATTGGAAACGGCGAATACGGCAGACGATGGAACGATGATCTGAACGAGCTATACGATGATATTGACATAGTTCAGCGAATAAAGAGACAGCTTCGCTGGCTAGGCCATGTCGTCCGAATTGATGAAAGCACTCCAGCTTTGAAAGTATTTGATGCAGTACCCGCTGGTTGGAGCAGAAGAAGAGGAAGATCAGGTGAAGAGTGATCTGGCTTTTTACTTGGTATTTCCAACTGCGAAAAGAAGAAACTTATATTGGTTCGGCTATAATCGCATAAGCGGTGCCAACCTCAATAAAGAAGAATATATCGGAGGATATCTAATTTGTGTACCCATAATATTAATTTTTAGAAATACTTTAGTTTTAGGTAAAAAAAAAACACCTTCTCACTAAGTTTAATTAAACTCTGTAGAGTAATTTATGATTTATACGTTTGGTGAGCGGATCCACGTTCAATAAAATGTGGCTAAATCGATTTTATATAGATTTTTATTATCTATCTAACTTAGTCAATGACGTTAATCAAACAAACCTAATCTACCTTGTATGTCCTGTAAGGCCAGAGTATAAAAATATACAAGAAATAATATAAAATGGATTCGCAGTCAAACGTACAACCATCAGCTTGACAATCGTGCAACGGAAGATGGAAAATAATGGCAAACGAAAAACTGACAATGGACAATCAACTGACCGTACCGGCGGACGAACGAACATACAAACGAATGCTAGCGTTTCAGCCACCAACAGCATCAGCAGCAGCGGCTTCATTTAGGCGACAACGTGACAAGTCATCTTCATCAAGCAGTTAAATTTAAGGCATCAACTTAACGGTGCGCGATGTGCGGTGCTCGGCGCGGTGCACGGCGCGGTATGATGTAAAAGGGAAGCGCATGCGCAATAAATTATTCAGCGTAAATTACCGGCATGAATAAAAATGCAAATCGATTGCATTAATTTAATAACAACGCCAATAATTTGGGATCACAGGCCGCGCATAGTCTGCAGGGCTGCATGTGACAGCAATAGCAATGGCAACAACAACAACTGTGCGAAAACCAATAAATGCGCTCATTAAATATACGACGTTGCGTATTGGAGCGCGCTCGTATGTTTTTTTTTCTTTCTTTTTCCTTTTATTTTTTTTAAATACGGATTGGCGTGCTTAATGGACGCGGCGGATCAACTGTCACCGAGACATAAGCGCGCCGATGGACAACGGACGGCAGTTGGTGGACGAATGGACAAATACTTGTGCGCGGACAATTGAGCGTTGACGACACCGGTTGGTTGGTTGGCGTGCCAAATTTACGTTACATTCAATATAAATTTCCTTAATTTGCAAAAAATCATAAAATAAATGCGCAGCGAAATTCCATCATCGCCTACAAACTGTACATACCGACATACGAGCGTGTGTGTGTGTATGAAGAACGCCAGCGAATAGCGGGCAACGGTAAGGGCGCACGCATTGATGCGTTACATTCAAAAGGTATTAAACGGTCGTAAAGTTTTACGCATAAGCGCGCGAGCGGCCACGGAGGCGACGGCGGCGGTGGCGGCGGCGGCGGCAGTTGGGCAAATGAGTGGCGTGACTTGGCTTGAGTGAAATGTACCTGTGGCGGACATAAAAATAAAAATGGGCAATCGATATCACAAAATGCTGTGACAACCATCAGTAAGAGCGCGAGAGTGCAATAATTATTAAAACAACAACAACAACAACGAAAATCACAGCGACAGCGGCAAAAACCATCAATATCATATCAATAGCAACAACAATCAACAAACAATATACGTTTTCATATATACATATGTACATATATATGTATGTACCTATATGAACGCTGGCGACAGCAATCAACGTCGCTCAGCTTTTTAAGCACTTCAACAAAAAAGTGATGTGTTGCGTCGCCGCCAGCAATAAAAACGCAAAATGTTAACCATAAAAAAATTATATGCATTTGCAGAACAACAACAAAATATAATAAAAATGAGTCAAATAATTGTATGAATCTTTATATATATTTATAGCACCTTTGTGTCCAACAGCGTTAAATGTTAAATGCAATTAGGCCGCTTGGTTGTTTGATGCGGCTGATGGACAAGTTGGCTGGTAGGCGCTTTGGTTTGGCTTCAAAGTGCAATAAATATAAAATTGCGAAAAATATTCACTAATCAAAAGAAGCACATATTTTTTAAGTTAGTTGCAGAAGTTCATGCTAGCCGATATAGTTGTTTCAAACCTTTTTGCTTGCTACTCGAGAAAGAGGGACATGAGCTAGCACCACCTCTTATTGGTCCCCACTGATGATACATTTTTTATAATCAAAAATATACATACATATATATATTGGTAGCCACTGAAGAGATTTTCGGACGAGCTCCTCCTCTAATTTCTGGTGTGTGTCTCGATTTTTTTTACCAACACATGTAGGGACCCACAGCTTATTCTAAGCCGCCTCCGAACCGCTGATCAATTTTTATGAGGAGCTTTTATTTTATGGCAAAAATACACTCGAAGGGCTTGATATTCTCTGCCGAGGGGCTACCGTACTTAGAAAATTTAATTTTCTGTAATTTTCGGATATTTGTCGGGCTAAGACTCGAACCCTAGCAAACGCGCTGTTAACACGCAATCCCAGTCACTCGACTTTTGCGGTCACACTGAGGTAATTAAGACTTAAATGGTGTCACACATACATTCCATTCAGCTGAAATAATAGAGATTTGATACTGGATCGAAGTACACCGTTCTTTCGTCCTTTTTATAAATGTTTTTGATAGCACGATAGAACTTATCTCTTTGCCACTCTGTCTGAAGTGAATATCCGAGCAAAACTTATTCTGCTGTACTTCAAACTGACGCTGAGTAACACCAGAAACTCTGTCAAAGTACCTCTGTGAATGGCCATTCGGCACCAAACGTATGCTGGAGAAAACAATAAGAACTGCAGAACAATTGGGTGTATGTATTAATTCGTGCGGTTTTTTTTCGAAAATTAAGACTTTATTGTGAAAAAATTGTTATACATTTAATGTTCAAAGTATTACCCATCGGAAGCTACGATGTTTGCCCATCTTTCTGGCAGTTTGTGGATCCCATCCCAAAAGAACTTCTCAAGAAGGAATCGAGCCAATTTCTGATATCCTGTTCTGAAATGAAGCGTACTTCGATGAGGGCATTCTGCATTGATCTGAACAAGTGGTAATCGGAAGGTACTAAGTCTGGGCTATAATGAGGATGAGGTAGAACTTCCCACCCACAGTTTTCCAAATAGTTTTTAGCTGGCCTTGCAACATGTGGCCGAACGTTGTCATGATGAAGAATTATTGATTCGTGTCTGGTCGTTTTTCCGCGATTTCAATAGCTCATAATAGAGCACACCCTTGTGGTCCCACCAAATACATAGCATAATCTTGGCACCATGGATATTCGGCTTTGACGTGGATGTCGATGGTTGGCCGGGCTTCACATACAATCTCTTGCGCTTTGTGTTATCATTTTTCATCGCCAGTGACAATTCGATGCAAAAATGACTTCTTTTGGTGGCGTTGAAGCAACATTTCCGACATGCAGAATCGACGTTCGACGTCTCTTGGCTTTAACTCATAAGGCACCCAATTTCCGAGCTTCTGGATGAATCCTAATGATTTTAATCGTCTGGAAACGGTTGCTTGATCAGCGCCTAATACTTTTGCAAGTTCTTCTTGCGTCTGGCATGCATCTGCGTCGATCAATGTCTCCAATTCTTCGTCTTGAAATTTTTTTGGCTGTCCGGGTCGGTCTCCGTCGTCTAAGTCGAAATTGCCATTTTTAAACCGTACAAACCACTTTTGGCACGTTCGTTCGGCTAAAGCGTGGTCACCATAAACGTCCAGTAAAATACGATGGCTTTCGGTAGCACTTTTCTTCATGTTAAAGTAATGAAGAAGAACTCCCCGCAAAATCACTTTATCTGGTACAAATTTCAACATTTTCAAATGATTGAAACTTTTCAAAAGGTGATACTTTGGACTGAGTATAACAATAATAATAAGCTAAACGAACCACCTGCCCAACCGACGCAAGAGGCGACATACAGAATATAATATGCGTCGAGATTTAAAATTGTTCAGCTACAGAAAAAATAATCATTCAAGAGCTGAAATTTAGTAATTATGGAATTTTAAAATTTAATTGTTGAGAGAAATAAGAATAGTTTTTTTGGTGCTAAAAGGTGTGTCTGAGAGATCGAACGTGCTGGAATGAAAACTCAAATTGTGACATGACTTTAATAGTAAAGGCCTAAATTGCCTAGATACACGAGTTGGAACATTAAAGTTTACCACAGATAAGAGACATGAACTACAAATTGAGCCGTTAAGAAGTTTCACTACGAACAATGCGCCTAACATTTATCTACTACTTGCGATTTAGAAGCTTTAAACGGTTGGTATGGGGTGGAAGATATATCGTAGGGACCCCACTTATCCGAATGAACCTGATAATTGGGATTCAATATCAGGGAACCATATTCTAATATTGGCGTCCCCAAAGTCGTATTCTTTTGACCATCTTTTGAGAAAGGCAAAAGCATTTTTGAATGCTTTATTACCGATTAGTCATTCATTCTTGAATAATAGAAATAGAATCGGGCCGAGATGGCTACCTTGAGGAACTGAGGCATTAATTAATTGTGATAAAGTGTCTTTACCGAATGCTTTACTGAAGTCGGTGTAGATAAGGTCAGTTTGCTTATCATCTCTAAAGGCTTTAGGGATATGTGACACAAATTCAAGCAAATTTGTAAGTATTGATTTTCCTTTATAGTATTGAGGAGATCGAAAAAGTTATCTGACTAGTAATGATTGCCTCAAAAAGCTTTGGTATAGCGAATATTTTTGCAATACCTCTATAATTCTCAATATTAGGCCTATAACCACAAGGGTACTATAAAATACTGGGAATGCTATCTATAAATTATTATTTTTTTTATTAGTATTAGCATTTATTTATTGGATCTGCTTGTACATCGGAAGCCTAAAAATAAGTAATAAAATCTTAAGCTAAACTAAAACATAAAACCCATTAGTATGGCTTGACGCCGCTCTTTAGAAGGATGGTTTGTCTCTACTTTTTAGACGGATTTGACTTGATGTCGAGGCCAATGTGTTTGCCTTGGAGTTCGCATGATTGTAGACTTTTGTTACGTATTTTTGTGCTGCAATTTCAATCTTTTCTTTGATGGTGGATGTAATAAGATCCCTATGGATATTTTCATTACGCATGTACCATGATGCGCTCGTTATTATTCTTGAGGTCTTCAATTGGTACCTATCTATGTTCCTCGGTAAGTTGTGCCCCATAACTCGATTCCACACATTACATTGTATAGGAGGACTAAGCTAAATCCAAACTTTTTGTTTAAAAGCCACTGTGAACTGGGAGACTTGAGTTTAAGCTGCAGCAGTGGAAATGTGCCGTCTCCAGGTTAAGCGCCGGTCTAAGCGAATCCCTAGGTATGTAATTGCGTTAGCTTGCGAAATGGGTGCATTGTTTTTTTTTGTTTTTTTTTTTATTTTTTAAAAAACAGAAGCTTGACAGTATGCTTTGGCTTTGATGTAAATTTTGTTAGTTATTTTCATTAACTTTTATGTGCCATTTTGCTGGCCAGTCTTCAAAGAGTTTAGGTACTGGCCTAACAATTTTGCCGCTGTAATAGAACACTTGTGTCGATTTATTATAGAAGTACAATTGTAGGAATGTCTTCGGTGAACAGTATATACGAGGGGATTAACAAAAGTTCGGTCAGCTAGTGACTTTCAATTTGTTTTTGTTAAATCTAAAACTACCAAATCCTTTGATATTACTTTATTAGTCTTCCTTTCAAATTTTACAACGATAGCTGAGCTGATAGGTCAAACGAAATTCCACCATCAACGCAAACAGTAGTTCGCCGTGTGATTCTCTTCAGGTTTCGGCGTATATTACAGCCAAAAAAATATTCAATGAATGCCAAATTGCATATGGAACGATTGCACCGTCTTTAAAGACTATTCCAGATCGGACATTTTTCCGTAGAGGACGAGCCCTGGGAAGGACGCCCAAAATTTTCCACTGATGACGTCACTGTATCTCTGGTGAAGTCCAAAATTGACGAAGACCCACGATTTACACAAGAAATGATTGCTACTGAATTATACTGGAATGCCATGGATGTATCGCGAATATTAAGTAATCATCTGGGATACACGAAGAAATCTGCTCGATGGGTAATGATGGAATTTTAACTGATGTCCGAAAAAAGGATTGATTGCATTATGCTCAATTTTTCCTAAACAAATTCGAAAATTGTTACACTAGCAACTTTGGTAAAGTGGTTACTAGTGACGAATCAACAGGAGCAAGGTAACTTCAAAATGGTACACCGAAGAGTGCTTACGAAAAGTTTTCAAAAATTTGTTGGAAAACAGGAAGAAAGAGGATTTTACAACATGACAACGCACCATGCCACACTGCTAAAATAACGAGTAATTTCATTGCGATCTCTGGGATCGAAGAAATATGCCCAACACCATATTCACCGGATATAGCACCTTGTGATTTCTGGCTTTATATTGTAGAAACGATGAGATAATTAATAGCGTTAATGCTGAACTTGATAAGCTTAAAAAGCAAAATTATGAAGACTGCTTTCAGAACTGGATCTAGAGGCTTAAGACTGCCGAACGGTTTTCTACTCGACTTGCACATCTGCTCTCTGAGAGCACTCATCAGCAACCCGACATTAGGGAACTGTGGGACGGCATTGCAAACTCCCTACGTACAGATGCAAACGAAACAATTGGATTTCGTAAAGGTCGCAAAGCCAGCTGGTACAATGAGGACTGCCGTGTTGCAGTGGAGAGAAAAGAGACTGCCTACCTCGCAACGTTGCTATCTACACAACACGTGCGGGATGGGATAAATACCGAGAGCTGAATAAGATACGACGACTTACAGAAGGTTTCAAGACCGGAGAAGACTCCTGTAGGACGCAAAGAGGTGATCCAGCCACCGATGCCCAGAGCATATTAAATTTATGGAGGGAACACTTCTCCAGCTTCCTGAATAGCAGTGAAAACGGAGTTACCGAAGGTAGTGAACCCGAAACCCTAATCGGCGACGATGGAAAAGACGTTACACTACCAGACCATGAAGAAGTTCGAATAGCAATCACACGCTAAAAAACAACTAAGCAGATGGAGCTGACGGCTTACCGGCAGAACTATTCAAACATAGCGGTGAAGAGCTGACAAGGTGCATGTATCCGCTACTTTGCAAAATATGGTCGGATGAAACCATGCCCGACGATTGGAATTTAAGTGTGCTCTGCCCATAAAAAAGGAGACCCCACAGTCTGCGCCAATTTAACATCGCATTTAAGGTCCTATCAAGTGTACAGTGTGAAAGGCCCCCCGTCGACAAACTAATTGGACCTTATCAGTGGGGCTTTAGACCCGGTAAATCAACCATTGACTAGATATTCGCCATGCCCCAAATCTTGGAAAAGGCCAGTGAAAAGAGAATCAACACACACCACCTCTTAGTCGATTTTAAAGCTGCCTTCGACAGCAAGAATAGGAGCTGCCTTTACGCCGCTATGTCTGAATTTGGTATCCCCTCAAAACTACTACGGCTATGTAAACAGACGTTAAGCAGCACTAAAGGTTCCGGGATCGGGAAGGACCTCTCTGAGCGGTTCGATACCTAACGAGGTTTCAGACAAGGTGACTCTTTATCGTGTGACTTTTTTAATTTAATGTTGGAGAAAATAATACGAGTATCAGAACTGAATGGAGAAGGTACAATCTTCTATAAGAGTGTACAGCTGCTGGCGTACGCCGATGAAATTGGCATGAGTTTTGCGTTCTCCAGACTAAGGAAGCGAAGGATATGGGTCTGGTAGTGAATGAGAGCAAGACGAAATATCTTCTGTCATCACACAAACAGTCATGGCATTTGCGACTTGGCTCCCATGTCACTGTTGACAGTCATAACTTCGAGGTCGTAGATAATTTCGTCTATCTAGGAACCAGCATTAATACCAACAACAATGTCAGCCTTGAAATCCAACGCAGAATCACTCTTGCCAACAGGTGCTACTTTGGACTAAGTAGGCAATTGAAAAGTAAAGTCCTCTCCCGGCGAACGAAAACCAAACTCTACAAGTCCCTGATGAGTCGGCCTAGGAGTTTTCAAAAGAAAGGTTTGCGTCAAATTTATGGTTCTCTACGAGTTGGCAACGGCGAATATCGCAGACGATGGAACGATGTGCTGTACGAGGTATACGACGACATTGGCATAGTTCAGCGAATCAAGAAGCAGCGGTTACGCTGGCTAGGCCATATGGTCCGGATGGATACGAATACTCCAGCTTTGAAAGTTTACGATGCAGTACCCGCCGGAGGAAGTAGAGAAGAAGGAAGACCTCCACTCCGTTGGAAGGAAAAGGCAGATAAAGACCTGGCTGTACTTGGTATTTCCAATTGGCGCCACACAGTAAAAAGAAGAAACGAATGGCGCAATGCTGTTACCTCGGCTGTAATCGCGTAAGCAGTCTCTACGCCAGTAAAATAAGAACGTAAGTTAATATGGCACTGAAAAGCTTTACGAGAGAAACGGGGCAGTTCTTTTAGCATTTTTGGGGTGTGATATGATCGTAACCCCCGAATTTTTTTTGCATCTAAGACAGTAATAGAATTTTTTAGTTTAGATACAGATGCTCCGCAAGTAACATTGTATCTTGGAACATTATGGTTTAGTGACAAATTTTCTTTATTTTTTAGCAGTATTTGGTTGAAATACCGTGCTGGGATCGGGCGATCGGTGGTCTTGCTATTTCCGGCACGAGCGCCGCTTGTTTTGAAATAGCAACTTTATTTCGCTGTTAGTTATAATTTTTCCGGCATTCAACTGCGTTATCTGATTCGATATACAATAGCTATAGTTGCTGCTGTCGCAAGCATACTGTTAAATACAAGTACCTCGTTCTCGTTATATATGTTGGATGGGTCAGCCAGCTTAACCTATGTCATGTTTACTCTTCATTTCCGGATTGGTCTGTATGTGAATGCTTATGTATTTTTTTATATTCTATTTTTTGCGAATCATGACCAGACTTTCTTTCTCCGATGACGAATCCAACTCTTAACGTTCCCCTATATGGTCACAAGGATCTACCCTCCTCCCTATCTGTCCCGTTTTTCGCTTGGTAAAAATGTAGTTGCCACACGCATTTTTCGTACATGCATACATACATACATACAGACAGACAGTACCAAAATCATTTGCTAGAAAAAAGTCTCAATTTCTTTGCAAAGAATTGCATAACCAAAAAAACGAGAATAAAATAAAATTTCCTAGAATTTCTAAATTTCTATGCGCAAAATAAAAATAACATTTATTAGCTTCAATGCAGCAATAAAATTAGGCTTCGTTGCATGGCAAACAAGAAACTTCGTTGGTGGCGCTTCACCAATGAGTCGTTAGCGAAACATTACACGACGTCTTGAGTGCAAATTTATTTACAAATATTTTGTAAATACTCTATGCTTTGCTAAAAATATAAATATTTTATAAAGATTATGAGTTGTAGTAAAAAATGGCATAAATGCTTAATTGATTTTAACGGCCTCACGGTAAAGGAATGCGATTTGCTATAACACAGCGTTGCATGCAGCAGCCGGCAAGAGAGCTGGACTTTTATAAGAACCTATTTTTTTATGCATATGTATATATGTATGGTAAGTGAATGTGTGTATTCATTTGAGTTGCATTCATTAACGGTTTATGGCAATCACATTGAAATTCCAGCCATCACAACATATTCCCAGCATGAGCCAACCAAATTCATCAACTGTAGGTACGCAGGCAATAGGAAGCAAGCAGAAGAAGAAGAAGAACGTAAATTTTTATAGCCGAACTGTATGCGCGCCCACATAAGAAGAAACTTCCTGCTCTCCTCACGCTCACCCTCAGAACAGCTACACCGCTGCACCGCTGCACCGCTTTTTAATGATCCGAAATTGTTTTTAATAATAATTTATGACTTTCAACAATTTTTATTTAAGAGCTGCCACATGTTGCACGAGTATTTTGACATTAAGTACCGACGCGTACGCGTTGATCATCATCACAATCATCAACAGCGGCAACAACAGCAGCAACAGGAACAGAGGCAGCAGCAGCTAAGAAGTGGCACAGCAGCGACAGATCATTGCCAACATAAATCGCAACAGTGGACTAACAACAACAACAACAACAACTGCAACAACAACAGCAGTCGGGCGGGCAATCAGCGAACGCAATAATAAAGCAGCAATCAAACAAATTGTTAAATTTATGAAGCAGCAAAAGGGTGCACTTATGTATATTTATGTATGTCCATAGCTCTGTACTAGAGTGTGTGTGTGTGTGTATGTGTGTATATTTGTGTTGCTACAGCACTAAATATTTTACGGCAGCAAATAAGCCTATCAGCCGGTAGCGCAGCCCACGCGTCACGCATGCGTTAAACAGTTTCATACACGGACAGAAAAAAAATATTTGAAATATTTTTGTATCAAAAGCTCCGCTACTTATATATAGCTGAAACAATTTTTGAAGCGCTCAGAATTTACGACTCGAAAATGAATAGTTTTTAATTATAAATATGAGTTTTAAAATGAATGCATTTTCAAACACTTTTATTTATTTTTTGTTAGAAATATGCATTTGAAAAAATTAATAAAATAAAGCTCTTTAGATTTTTAAAATGAAAATCAATTAAAACTTTATAGCAAAGATGAAAAATATTTTTTTTGAGACTTAGTATGGCGTTCGATATCTGACCCTAAACTGATTTCAAAATTAGCGTGCCTTTTGGCAGTCCCTTTTGAGCTTTTTTGGCCCCTTTAGAGCTTTTTTGTCGACTCCTAGCATTTAATGGAGTATTTTTTCATCTTCAATATATAGAATGAGTCACAATTGATGATTCATTCCAGTCTGATTTTTTATTTTTTTGATGTTAAATATATTGATTTAGAATTGTAAGTTTTAAAATAAAAAATATTTAAATTTTTTGGCTAAGAAGCTTCATATTTCATACTCCAAAATAACTCCATAATTGGCGTGCAATTTTACGACTACGTATTGTGCTTTTTGTAGCTTTTTCTGGAGCTTTTAGCTTCTTTGGTGCTTTCTGAGCTTTCTCAAACTGCTTTTTACACACCAATATGAGTCAGAATTTTTAAAGTGTTTTGTTTTTATTATGTTCGAGAGCGCTTCAATGTTAAAATTTGGGCAAACTTATTCTGACGGTGTACTTTTGTAGTTATAGTGGGCGCGTGTTACACTTCGTGCAATTATGGTGTTCAAATGGTTGGTGGGAAATGAATATAACGTAAAACCTGCCAGTGTCACATATAAAAATTTATTTTAAATGCAGATGGGCCATTCCAGGCATAATAATGAAAAAGTGCTGGAAGGAAATTCAAAAAGCTAAAACCACAATTGGGTTTTGGAAACACTATATAATTTTTTCCAACTGAACTAACACTCTCAAGACATAATGTAGTGCTTCGACTAAGAAGTATGGCTTGAAAGCTGTTAACAGAAGATTAGTTCAGTCATTAGTAAACGGTTAGAGCGCTCCGACAAGTGCTAAGGCGAAGACGGTCACTTAAAGAAAAAATTCTGATCCGATTAGGATCTAGAAAAAGTAACCAAAAGTCTTTCCAAAAAAAAGCTTTTAATATTAATATAGGAAAGTAATGCAGAAGTTTGCCTAGATCTGTTTATAAGTCACAAAGATAGCTCCGGATATGATTTTTAAACTAATAACTTCTGTCAAGCCTGCAAAGGTATAACAGCGATTTTGAAACAAAGTCAACCAATAATTGTATGAGAATGGATTTTATGCGATTCAGGTTACTACAGTTAAGAAAATAATTCCAAAATGTATCGATATTGAGGGCTGAAGACCATCAGGTCAATATCAGATCAAAATGAAAGTTGAATCGGAAGTAATTCTTGTCGAAGTGACTGTAGCTCGTAACCGCGTTGCTTAGAAGTAATTGGTGCTCGGTTATACATCCCAACTAAGCTCCGCGCTCAACCGATTCAACTTTACTTAGCTTTTGAAAAAAAAATCTCAGAGGCCGATGTCTAATCAGAACATCCGTAGCAGTACTAAGTTCAATTTGTCTCAGTGCACTTAAAAGTTTGGCCTATCCTCAATCCACCAGAGAATCTTAATGATGTTTGGAAGTGCCAAAATACCTTACGTGTTCCTAAAAGACCCATTACTTAAGACAGTATTTGAAAGCGCTGAAAGGTCTGATGCAATCATCAGCTCGTCTGCTCCTTCGTTGCCTTCTACATCTGTGTGACCTGCGGCGCATGGGATGTTTACTGCATTTTCTCTCCTGAATGTCTGTTAATTGTCTCCTCACATGTTGTCATATATTTAGATTTTGTGTTGGCACATTTAATTTCCTTCATTGCCACTTGACTTTCAACAAAAGACCTACTAGTTTAAGCTTTTGTTCAGTTCCCCGATTGGAAAGCATACTTGTTATCATAGAAAATGTTTGGTTTTCTCGTAAAAACGCAAATCTCGAATTTTCCCGGCTTACAAAGAGTTTTTGTTCTCAGCCCAATCATGGCAGACCAATTGACTGATTAGCTTCAGTAGAATCAATGTTTTGCGTGCACCAGGTATATGATTTTCGCAGGAGCCAACAAAAGAGAATAAGAGTAAGATAAGTGGAATTCTTCTTCTTCTACTTTATTGGCGTTGGCACCGTTTACGCGATTATAGCCGAATCAATATTAGCGTGCCATTCCCCTCTTCTTTTCGCTATCTGGCGTCAGTTGGAAATACCAAGTAAAACTGGGTCACTCTTCCCCTGATCCTTTCAACGGAATGAGGTCTTCCTCTTCCTCTGCTTCCACCAGTGGGTGCTGCATCGAATACTTTCAAAGCTGCAGGAGTGCTTTCATCTATTCGGCCGACGTGACCTGCCAGCGTCGCTGAACTATGTCAATATCATCGTATAGCTCGTATCTCCCATCGTTCCATCGTTTGCGGCATTCGCCGTTGCCAACTCGTAGAGAACCATAAATCTGACGCAAAACCTTTCTCTCGAAAACTCCTATGCCGACTCATCAGATGTTGTCATCGTCCAGACCCCCGCACCATATAGCAGGACGAGAACGATGTAAAGTTTGGTTTTCGTTCGCCGAGAGAGGGCTTTCCTTTTTAATTGCCTACTTAGCCCAAAGTAGCACCTGTTGGCAAGAGTAATTCTGCGTTGGATTTCCAGGCTGACATTGTTGTTGGTGTTAATGCTGGTCCCTAGGTCGACGAAAAGTTATGACTGTCAACAGTGACGTGGGGGCCGAATCGCGAATGCGATGACTGTTTGTTTGATGACAGGAGATATTTCGTCTTGCCCTCGTTCACTACCAGACTACTTCGCTTCGCTTCTTTATCAAGAAGAAGAAGAAGAAAAAGAAAAAGAAGAAGGAAGAGGTCCTTCCCGATTCTGACGGAGCTTTTAGTGCTGCTTAGGGTCAGTTTACATATCCGTGTATTGTTTGCGGGGATACCAAATTCAGACAACTCCTTTTTGTGCTATCGAAGGTGGCTATAAAATCGACCAAAATGTCGATCCTCTTTTCCAAGATTTGGCGCATTGTGAATTTCAAGTCAATGGTTGATTTACCAGATCTAAAGCCACACTGATAAGATCCAATCAGTTTGTAGACGGTGGGCTCATTCTCATTCGAAAAATTAAAAAAAAAAAATAATTTTTTTGAAAAATAGGTACAAGTGAGAGGTAAGAGACAGACATAGGTTCTGAACAGAAAATGGTTTCTAATTGAGATATACCAATGATTGAGCTTTAAAGAAGGGCCTGCGATCGAATATTATGGAAAGTATAAGATCATAAGGCAAGGTGTTGGGGCTAATAACGCTCATTCAACTCGCGTGTGGTGCCATTAAGTTCTGAACTGTAATAGGCGTTCTGACAATTTCGAGATCTCGTGAATAAAAATATGGAGGGAAAATCCGAACATGTGCTGATATTTCCTTAATTACCGCTTGGCTTTTTTAACCGCGAGCACTGCCACCTGGATAACACTAAGATACTGCAGTAATTCGGAAATTTGAAATTTTTTGGAAATCTAGCTCCGCGGAATAGATTTTTTGTGCCCTCTTCGTGAACCAGTTTTTATCCGTCCGTGAATATGTTGCTATAAAGCTCCCTCTATATTTGAGATTAGTGAGAGAAGAGTGGCCTCAGTGGATCCACCCTTTATACTCGTACGTGTGCTATGCTTTTGATATATTAGCCGATGAAAGCTTGTCTTTAATGTAGGCATCTATGTATAATCTATTCGAACGTCTTCAGAAAGAATGAGGAAAGACTTATTGGTCTATATCCTTTCAATTAAAGTGGAACTCCTTTGGCCGTCTTCAATATGAATACAAATCTCGCCTCTCTCCAAAGGATAGTTGCATACGAGTGGGCATTTTTATTTTTGTGGAATGGGGGATATGGGGTGGAAATAAAAAACTGAATTAGATTTGTTCTGGCTCCGAACGGGCGATAGGTTTTTAAGATAAACATTTATTTCATATCGAATATTTGAGCGCAATGGTAACTAATCGGATTTTGTGGGGAATTCTTATGCCTAAATAAATTATGGACTCGCTATCAATTGAAGGGTGTTGTAATTCTTTAATTTTTATTAAAAATACTAGATTTTAGCCAAAGAATTTTTGAGCTTTATAGTTTTTGTTTGCAAAAAAAAAAATAAAAAAAAAAATCACTAAATTTTTAAAAAACATTTTTTCTGAAATAACCCACATGATCACATTCATGCACTCATACATACATACATACATACATACATGCATACATATGTAGCACACAAAGGTGGCCCAAAGTCAAGTGCACATAAAAAATTTAGGACCCATTAACGCGGCACTTAACACGGATTTATCACCTACACCCACATTACGACTGAACGCTGAGCGATTGCACTGTATAAACGCAGCTGCATATATATTTACAAGCAACAACAAACGACAAAGTCGCAATGAGCAAGTAAATACAACAAATTTTTCGCGATATCTTGATCAAGCAGCAAGATCGACGGCGCGCAGAAATGCCATTTGCGTGGATGTGTGAAGCACAAATATAGGTATATATACATATATATTTATGTATATACATACATATGTATAGAGTTAGTTGAGCTTGTGCAAATATGTGTATACACACTTGCAACCGACCGTTGCTAATGAAGTCGTCAAGTGTGGCATTTTCGGTGTCTTTCCCTGTTGACGGCGGCATTGAGGAGGGAAAGAAAGGCGATAAACATGGTTGTAACTGTTGTTGTTGTTGTTGTTTCAACTTTTTTGTGGCATCAAAGAGAAATGTTTGTACTTTCGAAATTATCTGCTTTCGCCACAATTTCTACCTGAGAAATACTTAAATGCAGCGGAAAAAGATGCAGTGACAGCGACGCGGCAGAGGTGTGGAAGAAAGTCTTTGCGGACTAGGTTTTTACCTTTTTTTGCTTTTTTCTTTGCAGCCTGCTGTAATATAAATATGTATGTATACTGTATGTACGATTATTGCTGTTTTTATTCCTTCTTTTATTTATGTTTTTCTGCCTCCAGCGCGCATTGATTTGTTTTTGATTCTGCCTTGGCCACTGTGTCTGTCACTTGATTTTATGATGCTTTGATGTTGTTTAGGACCTCGTAAACTTCATGATTTACGAGCGCTTTCGATGACTTGACATCGATTGCAATAACAGAATGAGAACAACAACAATAAAAAAAGCAAGCAAAAAAGTTGCTGTATATATGTATATATGTGTTGTAAGGATCTCACCATAATATTGGTAACATGAAATATTGCACAACGAAATGAGAAAACTACAATAATAATAGCAGTAAAAAAAAGTAACAAAAACAAATAAAACGATTAACAAAAGCCACCGCGTCAACGTAAAATCGTCGTTGCGTCGTTACTTGGACAATAAGGTGCGCAAATGCGGATTAGGCCGCAAAAGTAGACAGCCAAGCGTCTGTTGCAGCCACACAATATGCGCCGCGCGCCTTCGTTGGCAGCGTTATCCTGCTCGAGGTGATTTTCTTTATACACATATATTTTTTGTTTTTAAATAACAGCATGTATTGCCCATAAAAATCGCATAAATGTCGAGGTCATCTGCTTGGCAGCACAATCAACTGTTTGCTTGTCCGCCTGTCATTCTACATTAAGTATGTACTGTATACAGCGGAGTTGACAATTGACGACCTCGACTTTGATGGCACACAGTTGGCACATTTTTCACCTTTCTGACGTGCCGTCACATAATCATAATATTTTCCTAATTTTATTACACGCTTGCTGTAGGCTGTGGGATATTTTTTTTTTTTACGTCATGTAATAAATATTCAAGTTGGAGAATTCTTTAGAAATGATTCCATAGATGAGTAGATAAAATATTTTCGCTTATGATTTGTAGTTTATATAATAGATATAAATATTTTGTATTTTATAGTAATGTTGGTAACTCACTTTTTAAGTTGTATCTGATAGTTCAATCAGCCATCTGTTGCAACCCGCTTCCGTGCCTTCTTTCTGTAAGAGAAAATATTGCAAAAATTATGAATTTTTCTGAGATTATTTAAAGTTTATTTAGAAAATTCTATACTGACAACCTTGTATTTATAATAGCGAGTAGTCAGCTGAGTTGATTTTAAATGGTTGGCAGCTTTTAATCATAAGGCATCGTAGGTCGTATCAGCTGAGTTGGTACTTTTCTCGCTGGTTGAATATAACCCGCCAATAAGGAACCTATTAATATAATATAAGACTCTTAAGTTACTACTTCCTGTACTCTCAGAAACGGTGCTGTATATCGGAGGAACGGACGTGAAAAACATCTATTGTTTTCTATACTTGCGGAACTGAGGCATGTTCTGAGTAGAGCGTTGGCTGTGGAATTACCTGGTGACCAATATTCGAGAATAAATTAATGAAAATTCATACTCATGAGCGCTTTGCGACTTTAACGCTAGGGTGAATAAAGAATATATCTTCTATCCAGCTTTTACAGCGAAACATCTCCAAATGGGTTGATGCTGATCGACTTCGCTGAAAGAAGTCATCTAGTTACTTGGCTGTCTCCAAATCGAAGAACTCAAAACCAGATCGGCCATGTCTTTATTGTTCCTGACGTGCGTTAGTTCCGAGGACCTAACATCGGCTCAGGCCACTATATTGTAGCAGTAGGGATACGCACCCACCTTTGTGTCAAGAGGACTACCGTGCTGCAGTGCAGAGAGATCTGGTTACCTACTTTGCAACATTGCCACCGACCACTGCAAATAAGGGGTCGGATAGATGCCGAGAATTCAAGAGAGAAGCAAGACGGAAAACCGAGGTGCGTGAGTATGTCGAGCTTGAGAACTTGACAGCTGATCGACATGGGTAATGCTCGGAAATTTTACGAAAAGATACGGCACCCTACAGAACGTTTCATTACCGGAGCAGACTCTTGTAGGACACAGAGAGGTGATCTAGTAACTAATGATACTTCGGGCACTGCTGAATGAAAGAGAAAATGGAACACCAGAAGATGGCGAGCCCACTTGGAAAACAACAAAGCGGTGGGGGCGATGGATTGCCAGCCGAGCTAGTCAAATACCGCGGTGAAGAACTGATAAGGTGCATACCTCAGCTTCTTTGCAAAATATGGTCGGACGAAAGCATGACAAAAAAGGCGATCCCACAGTCTGCACCAACTACCGTGGGATAAGCCTCCTTAATATCGCCAACAACTATGTCAGCCTGGAAATCCAACGCAGAATCACTCTTTCCAACAGGTGTTTCCCTCGTCGTTCTCGTCCGGCTATGTGCTGCGGTGGCATGGACAATGACCACATCTGATGAGTCGGCGTTAGGAGTTTTCGAGAGAAAAGTTTTGCGTAAGATTTACGGTCCTCTACGAGTTGTTAACGGCGAATACCGCTGCCGATAGAACAATGAATGTGTGCGAGTAAAAAGGAAGGGTAAGCCATTTTAGAGGTTAGCCAGATTCGAGGTGTTTGCTGGCTTAGATAGCAAAAGAAGCTCAACTCACCTAAGTATTTTTAAAATTGTTAGGTTTCTAATAAATGTAAAAAATATCGATACATTAATAAAAAGCACAAACATATGCCTTGAAATTGCTTGACGTCATTAAATAAAATTATATAATATTTTTTAAGACTCCCAAAAAATTCAGAAGCACATTAAATTGTCTTGAAGATGGAATGCAAGCATTCTTCTCACTTTTATTGGTATTTTGTGAATTGTCAGTTGTCACAACAGCGCCAACCTTCATTCTCTGTACGATTATAGGTATATGTTAATGCATGTAGGTATGTATGTATTGTAGTAGATATGAGTGCGTATGCCACCAACAGCGTTATATAACCATTATGATCATATCGTCTTTTGTTATACATACATACATAGATTTTTCTTCTAACTATGTACTTTTATTGTAGTTGTTTTTGGTTGGCAGTCACAAAACGTCATGTGTTGCATGCTTTGGTCATAAAATTAACACACTCACTGCCCTACTCATATGCTCATTCAAACGTTTCCCGCTTCCCGCTTCCCGCTACCCGCTACCCGCTGCACCGACGTCAAAAGTCGTGAAAATCATTTTTATGGTTGTTTAATTGTTAAATTGTGTTTCATGTTGCATATAACATTTGTTGTTATTGCACAAGCTATTGTTATGCTCATGCCCTTTGTTTCTTAATACTCTCTGAATGTGTTGAGGAAATTCACATAAACATCAAACGGTTAATTTAATTTTATGACATTTTTGTTTTTGTCAAAGTGGGTTTTAAAGTGTCACTTCGATCGTTGGATTAATGAAGAAAACCGATTTGGCGAACTCACATCACCCGCTGTTTATTTCACTTAACGCGCTTGTAGGGTAAGCGCGGAGGGGTTGAGAAGCTGGGTTTAGGGGAGTATCAATCGATTGCGAATAATGGCTTATAAAAGCAATACTCTACTGGGTAGTCCAAAGTAGTAAGCAGTCGTTCTCAATTTTTTTTATTAATATGTTATTGTCATTTGTGTTAAGAGATTAAAACCGCAATGAAATCAATATATGTATTAAAAAAAAATATTTTTAAAAGTAAAAATATTAATTTAATAACCAGCTACTGCACTAAAAATCAATTGGTTTTTGACTACTGCATCACTACTGCACTTAGCTTTTATTGTAAATATCGCTTACACTAAGTGGATGTTCTAAGTTAATATTTACTTAATATTTAAGTTCATTCTAGACTACTTTTATTTATGTGACTGTATTTTCTTTCAGTTTATTCGTATATTTATTTAATTATATTTTAGTTCATTTATGTATATTATATTATTTTTGAATTTTATTTGTACTATTTGGTTTTTAATATTGGTTGCCCCAAAAGAAATCGGCGATTTTTTAGAAGAAAGTAAATACATTTTTTAAATTTTATAATGAAATTTAATCCATTATTTAACTTCCATTTTGTTGGATGATTTTTTCCAGCAACATCATTATTCCACGCTCATAAAACGTCTGACCTTTAGCTAAAAAAACTGAACCCAGTGCGATTTTATAGCATCGACATTCTCGAAAGTTTTACCTAATGAGTTCTGCACAGATTGAAACATAGTAGTTTGACGGTGCAAGATACATAAATTGTTCCTAGCCAAGCTCTCTCAGTTTTTGGTGAGTGACCAAAGATGTATGCGGCCTAGAATTGCGATGGTGGAATATGACACCTTTACGATTGACCAATTTTGTTTTAATTTAATTTAATAATAATTTATTTTGTTTATATATATTTTATTATTTCATCTATTTTCTTAACTTGTTTAACTTTGCTTTATTTTTTATATTATATTTTATTATTTAATTTAGTTTTTTGTATTATTTATTTATTTATTTTTATTATTTAATTTGATTTTTTATGTTTAATTTGCCATTGTATTTCATTTTATTTTAATTTATTCTACTCTAATTTTTTTTATTTTATTTAATTCATTTCATTTAGGTTTTGCTAATTTAATTTTTATAATTTTATTTCATTTTTTTTATTCTGTTTTTTTTATATGTATATGTATATATATTTTATTATACACAATTTTTATTTCTTCTATTTTATTGTATTGTACATTATTTAATTTTACCTCATTTAAATTTAATTTAATACAAATTTATTTTGTTTACATATATTTTATTATTTCATCTTTTTTCTTTAATTGTTTTACTTCATTTTATTTTTTATATTTTATTTTATTATTCAATTTATTTTTTTATACTTTTCATATTATTTATTTATTTATTTTCTTATTTAGTTTGATTTTTTGTATGTTTAATTTCATTTTATTTAATTTTATTTCAATTTATTATATTTTTACTTTTTATTTTATTTTATTTAATTCATTTTATATCATTCAATTTAGTTTCTGTTAAATGAATTTTTATTATTCTTATTTTATTTTTTTATATTATGTATATTTTCTTATTTTATTTAATTTTTTAATATTTTATTTATTTAATTTATTTATTTATTGTATTTATTATTTATTTTATTTATTCTATTTTATTTTATTTTACATCATTTAATTTTATCTCATAAATATAGTTTAATATTAATGTAATTTGTTTATATATATTTTATCTTTCTTCTTAAATTATTTTACTTTATTCTGTTTGTATTTTATTTTATTATTTAACTTAATTTTTTATATTATTTATTTATATAAAGGGTGGTTAAATTTTCAAGGGCCGATGTTAATTTTGAATAAAACACAAACTATTTAGGAAATTATTGAAATTTTATTTTATTATGATATATTGGTATTACTCAATTATGTATGTAACAAAATATCGGCCAAATGAGCGCCGCGACCTCGGCGGCACACCTCCATACGATGGTCCAAATTTTCGATGACGCTGAGGCATAATGGAGTTTCTATGCCGTTAATGTGCCGAATTATCTCATCCTTTAGCTCTTAAATTGTTGCTGGCTTATCGACGTACACCTTTTCTTTCAAATAACCCCAGAGAAAAAAGTCCAACGGTGTCAAATCACATGATCTTGGGGGCCAATTGACATCGCCATTACGTGAGATAACACGGCCATTGAATTTGTTGCGCAAAAGAGCCATTGTTTCGTTAGCTGTGTGGCAAGTGGCACCGTCCTGCTGAAACCACATATCGTCCACATCCATATCTTCCAATTGTGGCCATAAAAAATTCATTATCATCTCACGATAGCGAACACCATTCACAGTAACTGCCTGACCGGCCTCATTTTGGATGATGCCGCCAGCCCATAAACCGCGCCAAACAGTCACACTTTGTGGGTGAATTGGTTTTTCGACAATCACTCTTGGATTCTCATTCGCCCAAATGCGGCAATTCTGTTTATTGACGAATCCACTGAGGTGAAAATGTGCCTCATCACTGAAGATGATTTTCTTCGAAAATTTTCATAATAAGTCTGGATAACTTTAACACGTTGTTGGATTGTGTATCTCTCCATGGTTCAAATTGAGTAAGTCTGAAATAGAGAAATGTCAAATTAAATTCGGAAAAAAACTTGGCGTTTAGGTGTGGTTCACATTCAACATCGGTCCTTACAATTTAACCACCCTTTAGGTTTGTTATTAAATTTAATTGCTTATATTTAGTTCCATTGTATTTTTTAATTCAATTTATTATATTTTTATTTTAATTTTATTTTATTTAATTAATTTTCTATCATTTATTTTAGGTTTTGTATAAATATTTTTTTTTGTTTAATTTATTATAATATTAAATTAATTGAATATGTTTTGTTTATCCTTTTTTCAATTTAATTTATTTATTTTAGATTTAAGTAAATTGATTTTTTTTTTTTGTTCTCATTTTATAACTTTTTTAATTTTTTTAATTTACTTTATAATATTTAATTTAATTTTTATTTATTGCTGTTTTTTTTATATTTAATATTTTTATTTTATTTGAGTCCAACGCTCTCTTTGAATTTGTATGTACCTATACTATATACAGTTTATATTTTATAAATTATGGATACATGTACATACATGTATAAGTATATGTGCATTACAAATATACACTATAGCGTCATTATGATTGCTGCCATTCAACTTTTCTCTTTCTTCTTTTCTCCCTCAATTTAATACATTTATGTACAAATATAATTTCTTTCTCTCGCCTTCAGTTCATTTCGCCGACATCAACCCTGTCATTATTGTCTGTGTATACATATTTGCTTGTCAATCAACAATAATTCATTGTCCATTGACTCAGACATACATATACATACATACATACGTACATTTCATATACGTATATAACTGTTTGGTATATGTGTGTGTTTGCGTTGAGTGTCAGTTGTCGATAGGACAAAATGTCATAAATCATTTTGTTGGCCATGACTCCGACACATTCACATTGACTCGATCCTTTTCAGTTTTGTACAAATTATTATCTTTGCTGGCGTACAAATGGCGTTGAGGCATTAAATTTTGGAAAACTTGAAAATGTCAAATACATAAAGTGATAAAGAGCGGATATATTGTGGGTTATATACATACATATGTAAGTAGATACATAAGTACATATAAGCAGAGCCACCCAATATACATATTGTATACTCGTATGTAGGCCCACGTGTTTATGAAGAGCGTCCTTAATTTTACCTTTAGATAAATATTATGCAATAAATAAAAATATTTAAAATTAAGCAGAATGTTTGTTACTTTAACAAGTTTTTACCATACATTTTCAATTTCTTTAGTGTTTCAGAAGGTCGGAAAATGAAGGCCTTTGAAAAGAAAAACCTTGTATTTTACTTCATTAACAGATCTCAATGCCTTATGATGTTACAGTCACCGTCGTCTTGGGGTAGATAAATGTCTTTAGAAATCCTTGAGCTAATTCCCTTACAGCGAGGTGTGGTTTTGACCTAGATATAGCTTGGGAGGAACCTCTATCTGACATATCTGACATACAATAAGCCCCACATTTTCTAAGACTTTAAGCTCAGCCTAAAAATAATCATATGGAAGCGAGTCGAGTAGATTTTTTTGAAATAGTATAGCGCGGGAACGTTGTCAAAATCATATTCATGGTCGAAGTGTGGTCTGTTATAATCTTTTCATATTGAAAAGATAGTCTTCACGCAGGACCCACAATCTTTCTCTACCATATGAGCTCAATTTTTGCTCATTTTCAGTTCGCAATTTTGGAAATATCAGGCTTCTGTTTACTGGATTGAAGTTAGCTACCCTAGACTAAACTTTTTCTGAAATCAAACTTCGAAATATGTATTAGTTTGCGCTTAGGCAGCTCTAATATCTGCGTGCAATCTACCTTGGTAGATAAACGCACTATTTACTGCTGAGTTCCAATTGGAGACAAGAAGTGAAACCAAATCCTTCGTATAATTCTTCTAATGTAGTGTTCTCTGCTGTTTAGAACCTAAGTGTGCTCTGCCCAATCCACAAAAAGGGCGATCCCACAGTATGCGCCAATTACCGTGGAATAAGCCTCCTTAATATCGCTTATAAGGTCCTGTCGAGCGTATTGAGTGAAAGACTAAAGCCCATTGTAAATAAAGTGGTTGGATCTTATCAGTGTGGCTTTAGACCTGGTAAATCAGCCTCTACGCTGCTATGACTGAATTTGGTTTGCCCGCAAAACTTATAAGACTGAGCGACTCTTTATAGTGCATGATTCAGTGAATGAAGAGACAGCATCTACGCTGGCTAGTTCATGTCGTCCGAATGGATGAAAGTACTCCAGCTTTGAAAGTGTTCGATGCAGTACCCGCTGGTGGCAGCAGAAGAAGAGGAAGACCTCCACTTCGTTGGAAGGATCAGGTGGAGAGTGCCCTGGTTTCACTTGGTATTTCCAACTGGCGCCAAACAGCGAAACAAGGGATAAATGGGGCGCTAATATTGATTCGGCTATAATCACGTAAGCGGTGCCTACGCCAATAAAGGATAAGAAGAAATGTTCTCTGCTTTAACTATGCCGATACATCTCGCCAACAGAACCTAGAAGATCAGCAGACCTTCTGTGTCTTCCTTCGCTGAGCTGTGGCAATGTCGTCGCAATTTTGAGGAGCTCTTAGAAAAATCGTGCCTTAAGGTTTCAGATTCTTACTTCCTATACAACTACTGAAAGAAGTTGAGAACTTTTATACCATCTTGAGATAGTGTCTTCAACGAGTAACACTCCTACGGTCCACGACAACTCATCCATTAACTCTTTACCTCGGTTCCGGATAAACTGCTTAGCCATGACGTTAGGTGATCCAAGAAATCTTCCAGGTATTTTGATACTTCCTTTGGATACTTACACCTCCTCGTGTACCCAACAAGTATGTTATTGCCTTTTCTATCCACATAAGTCCGCAGTGCTTGACATTACATAAAGTTTTGGAGCAAATTTCCATATGCTACAGTTATCCATTCCTCTCGTAGAGGCCTTTCCGGATTCTGGTTGAGTTTCAAATGTAGTCCAGAGCTAGTTTATACATCCACATAAATTGTTGAGGTTAATTTCACGACACTTAGCTCAGTTTATGTCTTTCCATATGATTATTACTTTCCATATGGATTGGAGAGAGTAAGCTCAGATTCTAATCACCAGACTGGGTTGCATTCAACCGTGTTTTGAACAGAACCAGCTCTGCTGGTAGCTTATCATCGGAGGTACTTCGACAGAGTAAGAAAAAGGGAAAATCCATATGAATATCTTCGATGCTTAAAAATATTCCACTTCGGATTTTTTTAATTGAATTTGATGCACGTTCTTGGAACTTTGATTCCATTTTATGGTTACATAAATCTGATTTCAAGGTCGGAGCCGTACTGCAGATGAATATCTGCTGCAATAAGACTTAGAACTAATATTTCAGAGTCGGTACACTAAAGCTCTCTCTCTCTCTCTCTCTCTTGACCCCAAACTCGACCTTGTTATCGCATCTCGCGCAAGGGTTGCTCACGGGTTCCACCGTGTTTAGTCTCATAACTGTAACTACACATCCTGAAAAGGGACTACACCTCGAACTGACACCATAGACGTCGAAATTATGAGCTGTATGAAAGCATTCTGTTGGAAAACTCAATGGAGAAGAACCTGATTTCACTTAGAGCAGCGAAAAGAAGAAAGTTCAGGTGTTTCGTTCTTTTGTTCGGTTACCTGAGTGATACTTGGAGAACGAAGGACCTCTTTGAAAACAAGATACTCGAACGTTTGTTACAAACTAAGCTCAGCTGAGATGGATTCATGATTATTCTTAAGGACACTCCTAACAAACATACATATGAGTTAGGGGACTTATACAAATTTAGAAAGTTATGAGCGCACAAGAACATTAGCCAAAAAAGCCTCACTGCCACATCATCTTTTCCACATGCTTCTTCAAATCTACTACATATCTCAGTATTTCATACAAAACAGATGAATCCTGTGCGCAAATGAATGGGAGCGCTGGTGGGAGTTTAATTGCGTCTATGCCTATGTGATATGTATGTATGTGTGAACCTATGTTATAATTATGATGGCATTTGTGTGCTAATGTGAATTCATGTCCTCGGGCAGCCTACTCATTATACTCATATGCCACCACCGACTACACAAAGCCACTGTACCCGGGCACAAGCACAAGCGCGGCGGGTAAGCAGCAGCAGCACAGCTTTGGCCGTTGGCTGATGGCAGACATAACGACAAAACGAACATTGCTCAGAGTTGAGTTGATATATAATACTATTGTATGTTAAATAGCTGAAGTAATAGCAGTTAGCAGAGTAGGATTGTGATGCTGAACTTGAGACGGGTGATGCGGGTGAGGCGCTGCGGCTGCACCAACGAGCACTGAGCGCGCATAAATCACTCATTATGAGGCGTAATTAATGCGACGACTGTATGGCGACCTAAATTTTATATAAATCATTAGATTAAGCAAACAAACAGACAGAGACGAACACGAGCACACGCACACATACACTCACACATAGCGGCACACCGAAAACCCCTAAGCGGATATGGCACGTTCATATGACAGTTAAGGAGAAATTACAAATACTAATAAGTGCGTAGGCAAATAATAACTGCTGGCAGGAGTGTTCAAAAGTGTGTGTTTGTGTGTTTGTTTGTTTGTGCATTAATGTTTACTTAAGCGAGTATTGGTAGCTACAGCTCAACACGGCTGGATCCGTTTACATAACCTCATAACCTGACTCAGCGCGTCTCAACTCATTTCAGTTCAACTCAGCTCAGCGTAGGTCGGTTCGGTTCTCGTCAGCCACCCTCATCAACAATGTCAAGCAAACCAGCATCACAGCATCACAGCATCAGCATCAGCGTCCCAATCACCATCAGTATCAGCATCAAGCACTCTCAACATGGTGGATGTAACTGTAAATGTCGCAACGGAATCTCATCAGCAGCCACAAAGCAGCAAAAAGCAAGCAACGGCCACACGCAAATGAAAGTCAGGGAAACCTACATAAATACTCATGGTACACCTAACGGCGTAACGAATTCCCGCTTCGCTTGTGGAGCAGTGACGCTTGTTGTGGTTGTTGTTGTTGAACTCGTCGTACGTCATTAGTGCCAGCGAGTAAACGGAGCTTTTGCTGCTGCCGACTCCGCCTGATGGCTGGGGTTTGATTTCATTTCACTCAGGTCACCGGGATTCGTCATTAGAGCGCCAACACTGTGGGCAAACGACAAAAAGAAAACAAAAAAATAAAATAAAAAACATAAAAAAGGACCATATCGGTTTACTCGTTGCCCTTTTCTGACCTCTGCGTAACGTTTGCGGTTGTGCGTTAGTCTGTGTGTCGGTTTGCCCGCCACTGTGTCAGGGCAGTCAGGTGCGTCAACGCAAATATGAATATCCATCTACATTGGAGTTTTCGCTGTGCAAGCGGAAAATTAAAATTCTTAAAAAAAAAGAAGAAAAATCCGTTAGATTGTTGCAAAGTCAACATGAGATGGCAATCGTTGGTCGGGTATGTAAGTACGTATGTACATATGTATATGTGGGAAGACCCTAACTAAATTATGCGCGTCGAGGACACCTTTCGAAGCTAAAAACGCTTAGGGGCACACTTGAAGGATGGAAAAGAGTGGAGGGGAGAGTATTCACCAACACTTTAATTCATCGGAGCTAAATTATTGCAGAGTTTAAGTTAAATTAATGCATGGACGGCGACAAAATGAGCAGTTTGCAGCGGATGCTAAGATGAGGAAGGCCATCGATTCTTTGACAAAGATGGACACCAGCAAAGAGAAAATTCGCTATATTTTACAGCCAAAGTGGTTGAAAAAATTAATTTAATTTATGGGCTCGATACTGTAAACGAACGGGTAGCACAAAAGTGGTTTGCTAGGTTCTGTTCCGGTAATTTCGATGTTTGGGTGCCACACGAACTAACGCACAAAAAACTTGATGGACCGAATTTCCATCTGCGAATCGCTGCTGAATCGCAACAAAATCGACCCATTCCTGAAGCGTTTGGTGGCTGGCGATGAAAAGTGGATCACTTACGACAACGTCAAGCGAAATCGGTTGTGGTCGAAACGCGATGAGGCGGCGCAAACGGTGGCCAAGCCAGGATTGACAGCCAGGAAGGTTTTGCTGTGTTTGGATGCAATTCAATTCGGCCCTCTACTGCCAACAACTGGACCGCTTGAAGGCACCGCTCATCCAGAAGAGGCCATCTTTGATCAACAGAGGCCGAATTGTGTTCCATCAGGACAACGCCAGGCCACACACGTCTTGGTGACGCGCCAGAAGCTCCAGGAGCCCGGATGGGAGGTCATAATGTACCTACCTTATAGTCCAGACCTGGCACCAAGTGATTACCATCTTTTCCTGTCCACGGCCAACGCGCTTAATGGTGAGAAGTTGGCCTCAAGAGAGGCCTGTGAAAATTGGCTCTCCGAGTTTTTTGCCAATGGGGAAGCAGCCTTCTACGAGAGGGGTATAATGAAATTGGAACCTCGTTGGCAACAAGCTTACGAACAAAACGGCGCATATTTGACTTAAATCGGACAAATGTACACAAAGTTATCATTTTTTGAAGAATCAATAAAAAACCGAACGAACTGTTTACTTGACCTAATATTTTACCCTGTGCCCAAATTGTGGCTCAAGCACGCAAGATGAAGAATGTGTCTCCATTCCGTGATCTGAAGTTGTGGTTCATAAAACGGCTGCCGCAATTGTCATCTAGAAAAGTGTTTTCACTCGAAGCTTACTGATCTTTTTTATTTGAATTGTGTTTTGTTTCTACAACAACAATAACAACAACATTGGAACCTAAGTAGGACTCACGGTCTGCGCTAATTACCGGGGTATTAGCCTTTTAAATATCGCATGAAAGGTACTATCGGGCGCATTTTGTGAAAGACTAAAGCCCACCGTCAACAAACTAATTGAACTTTATCAGTGCGACTTTAGACCTAGTAAATCTACCATTGGCCAGATTTTCATCATCGTTGATTTTAAATCAGCACGGAAAGGAGCTGTCTTTACGTCGCTATGTCTGAATTTAGTATCCCCGCAAAACTTATACAGCTGTGTAAACTGACAACGCCAAAAGCTCTGTAAGGATCCGGAAGGACCTCTCCAACCCGTTCCGTACCAAAGGAGGTTTCAAACAAAGTAATTCCTTATAATGTAACTACTTTAATTTACTGCGGGAGAAAATAATACTAGCTGCAGAGCTGGATAGAGGAGATACAATCTTATGTAAGAGCGCATTGCTGCTAGTGTGTGGCGATAATATTGATATCATTGGCCTCAACAAACGCGCCGTGAGCTCTGCTCTCTCAAGTTTGGAAAAAAAAGCGAAGCGAATGGGTCTGGTAGTGAATGAGGGCAAGACGAAATATCTCAAACAGTCATCGCATTCGTGACTCGGCTACCACGTCACTGTTGATAGTCGTAACATTGAAGTCGTAGATGATTTCGTCTATCTTGGAACCAGCATTTACACCAACAACAATTTCAGCTTTGAAATCCAACGCAGAGACATTCTTGCCCACAGGTGCTACTTTGGACTGAGACTGAGCAAATGAAAAGTAAAGTTCTCTTTCGACGAACAAAGGCTAAACTCTACAAGTCTCTCATCATTTCCGTACTGCTATATGGTGCGGCAGAGTGGACGATGTCGACATCCGATTGCGAATCTTCGAAAGAAAGGTTTTGCGCAAGATTTTTTGGTCCTTTGCGTGAATACCACAAACATTGTAACGATGAGCTGTACGAGTTGTACGATGACATTGACATAGTTCAACGAATGAAGAGACAGCGGCTACGCTGGCTGGGTCATGTGGTCTTAATAAATTATAATACTCCAGCTTTGAATATTTTCTATGCATTACCCGCCGGTGGAAGCAGAGGAAGACTTCCACTCCGTTGGAAAGACCAGGTAAAGAAGAATCGGCTTAAATCTCGTAAACATAGCTACGATAATCAAGAAGTCTTCTTCTTCTTGAGAAGTGGAAGAGAATATTATTGTGACTAAAATTATATCTTAGAAAGCACTAAGCAGAAAAGAGAATTCGATAAAAATTTGATGCTTAAAATATCCATTCTATTAAGAACATTCATTGAATATGGGCGCAATCGGGTAACAGCTTCGTCTTTGTTTTATACAATATTAAATAAAGTGTTTTTTACTTTTCACTCTTTTCTTTTCGCTCTTGAGTCAAAATGTAACATTTAAGGCATTAATCAACAGAAATCAACCAAACTTCGTAGGTATACTACTTTAAATGGGGGTTAAAGTCCTACTCAAAATAGCTAATCAGAAATACACCTACAATTTTTGACTGATTTGTGAACTTAAAACAAATATCAGCTGAGTAATCGTTTCTACCCGAACTTATTGTTCGTTATTTGTTTTATTAAAGAATGACTGCCTTCTGTTCCCACTTTCTACTTCACTTTAGTAGATCCCAAGTAAATTCTTTACATCACAAATCAAACTAATAGAACTGAGTTAATATATGATGCAGAAGGAAGTTATTTTGTTTTTAATAATTTTAATTATTTTTCCCCACACATTTTCCCTGCATTCCATTCGCCAACTGAGAATGTGATCTGGCATACGAGTACATATAACCAAAGCACAAAATATTTCATTAATATCTATTGTATAATAAGAATTAATATTGTATAAATATTGCGAAAAACCAGTCTCCATCCAATGCTCATCGTAAATCCCGAACCGGCACTTCATTTCGAATAATGAGTGTGTACCAGGGTAACACCGCCACCGCCACCGCCACCGCCACCGCCACCGCCACCGCCACCGCCACCGCCACCGCACTAAGCAACGCACAACGTGTACTCGAACGAAAGGAAGCACGAAATGAACCGAAAAAACAAACGTTCTTCTTCTACGCTGATTCATTTGTTCATAACTTCTAATTTGTGCCGAAATAATTCTAAACATTAAGTAAAAATTATATGAAAAAGTTTTTGAAAATTTACAACTACGAAAATAACAACAAGAAAAACATACGTACATACATACATAAGGAAATTTATGTATAGGGTACGTAATATATATGTATATACACGTATCTATTGACGCACTCATACACTATTTAAAGACCAACAACCCCTTCCTTTTATACTATATTTACATATATATGTATGCATATTTATAAGTGTGTGTGTATGTATTTGTATGTAAATTACCAATACAAATTCTCATTAATGCGCTATGAGATGCAGCCTTCTACAGCTACGGGCGGTGCGCCGGGTAATAGAGACAACATTTTTGAATTGGAGTCGACGGCATCATTGGGTCTCTAAAGTAGCAGAAAAACATTGGCGTTACAACAACAACGAAAGCAACTAATAGCAAATACCAAATAACAACAAACATATGGCACAATTTAGTGAGTATGAAAAGCATGTAAGTGAGTGTATGTGTGGTGGGGCGCGGGTGTCGAAGACTTTTACGGGTTGCGTGGCGTGCGTGGGAAGGGTGGGGGAGCGGAGTTTGGTGGCGCATTGTGCTTGGTTCGTAAGGACGAATTATGAATTTGACAGAAAACAACGAAACAAAATCCATAATTCAGGATAAAACATAATTCCACAGAAGGCAACAATAACAATAGCAACAACAACAACAACACTATGAACAAACAAAGCATAAACAAAAAGACAAATAAAATATATTTATTTATTTATTTATTTAGAAGCTGTAGAGTCTTTGAATGAACGAACTAATAAAATGAAAGAAAAAACCAAGCGTCGCAATTCGCCCACCGCACCGCACCGTCACTTTGCCACGTCCACTTGAAACGCTTTAACGGTAACGTAGCGTAGCGAAAAATGAGAAAAGACAAAAAAAAAAATAAATAACGACAACGAAAATGTACAGCAAAACAAGTGAAATTATGACTGCAAAACATTACGGAGTTGAGCCGTTTTGTCACACAGGACGTTCGGCGGCGTACATACGACTGCTGGTTAGGATGTATGTACCTATGTATGCATGTATGTGAAGGGTGAAGCAGAGGGGACGGACGAAAATAAATAAGAAATACAAGTTACGTAGCAGTACGTACAGTAATTTATTAAATCCCTTTACGCATTTTCATAATAATTTTCCAAAAATATTTAAATGCAAACAGCAACAACAATAACAACAATAACAACAAATTTAGTATTTACTCTGCATAACGACGCAAGCAACAATGATTCATATTTATGACAAAGGCGAAGGGGCGCTAACGCTATGAACGGCATGAAGTGCTCGGCGGTAAAAGGTTACAAACATGAAGAAGAAGTAGAAGAAGAAGAAGAAGAGACATACACAGCAGGGTAATCCCTTTTAAGGTGAACAACTCTGATGCAAGATACAGTCACAGAGACTTGAGTGGCGGCTAGGATGAGATCCGCAGCGGGCTCCGGTCTTGAAACAAGTGATTGGTCATATACCTACATATATGAATCTTCTTGGGAAAGAAGGTTATGCGCTGGGCTTGTGTACCGACGCGTAAAAATCAGCGCCAATGAAAATTAGCAACAAACTGTCAGCGACTAAGATTTAAGAACATGCACTTGTTAGGCCCGATCCTTTGATAGGAAGGAGGTCTCTGCTCAATTGTCTTAGAGACGTCAAGAGTATAAGAGAATGAGTTATTCTGAATTATAAAAGAACTCAATCTAGTTCTTACATTTGTGTTAAATTAGACACACTGTCGCCGATTACCATCTTTTTCCTTCGTTGGACGAATGCCTAGAGTTAAAACCGAGCCGACGACGGAAGAAAAAAGCGATGTGAGCAAGAACACCTTCTTTAAGTGCAGGTAGTATACTTACCTTCTGCTCAAATATAAACGAGACTTTATCCATAACTCGACAAGGACAAGACATATGGTCATACTTTTTTTTGCTTAGGTTGGCAGGACTGTTATATGTTTACATGTCAAATTTGAGCGCGATCTGTCACATAGTTTTTTTTTTACGGCACTATAAACAAGTCAATCTCGAGTGTGTTTTTCGAAATTTACTATGGAAATTAACGTTGAGCAAAAGAGTTTGTTAGAAAGTTTGTTATTCCAATGGAATAAGTGCGACGGACGCAATGAAAATGTTGCAGAAGGCATATGGGGAGTCTTGCCTATCACGTGCACGTATTTTTGATTGGTATAAGTCGTTCAAGGACGGCCGTACATCGCTGGAGAACTTGCCCCATGATCGTCGTCCAGCAACGTCAATAAACGAATTAAACGTCGAAAAAATAAAGAAAATTGTGTTGGAAAATCGTCGTGTGACTGAAAGAGAGATAGCTAGTGAGCTCAACATATCAAATGGATCCGCTCATAGCATTATTCACGATGTTTTGGGCATGAGACGTGTGTCTGCTCGACTTGTTCCAAAATTGTTGCTCATACGTCTCGTCTTGTACGAGATTATTTGACCAAAAACAACGTAAATATTGTTCCGCAAGCACCGTATTCGACATGGCACCGTGTGATTTTTTTCCTTTCCCTAAACTCAAATTGCCGCTTCGTGGAAAGCATTTTCAGCCGATTGAAGTCATAAAAGAAAATTTGAAGAAGGAACTGAAAGCCATACCTAAAGCGGCCTACCAGAAGTGTTATGAAGATTGGAAAAAAAGGTGGCATATGTGTATCGCCTCTACTCTTGACTATTTTGAAGGGGATAAAATAAATATTGAAGAATAATTAACCGTTTTTGTTTTATTGAGCCAGTCTCGTTTATATTTGAGCAGAATAAGCACTGAGCACGTCTCCTTAATCCCAGTAGGTGCATTGATCTTTGTGATATCCAGCAGAAAACTCAGACGCCACGAGACCAACTCAAATGGTTTGAGGATGATAATGATTGCCTGTAGTATCAGACACCTCACAAAGTTTTCTCATACACAAAAGGCAAGGCTTCACTTTTTTCACACGTCCTGTCTTCAAAAGACATTCTCTGAGATTCAATTTCTAAACTTCATCTGAAGAAAGAGATACCAGTACTACACTGTTTACTTACTCTCCACGGTTTGTGGGAAACATAGTCACGGCTCTGAATTTATATTCCGACTTTGAATAAAATATATCAAACTATTCCTCAGGAACCAATCAGTATCTTCAAACCAATATTCTTATACTGGTATAGGTAAAATCTTTATTAAAACAGATAAAATAAACCTCAGTTTGCAGTCAAGAGTCCAGCATATTTGTTTTCTTAATTGGCGTAGACACAATAGCACACCAATCAATTCGCTTGTAACCAGTTGAAGAAATCAAGCTCAGAAAAGTCTCGCTCACCGAGATCTTTTCAATGGATTGAAGGTCCTTTTTATACTCCGCTTCCACCTATTTGTACCACATCGAATACCTTCGGAGCTGCAGTGTTTTCTCTGAACTAGCCGCTGCAAATTTGCTGCACTGTGTAAATGTCGCGCCATTCATTCCTTTTTCTCGCTGCTTGGCGCCAATTGAAGATGCCAAGTAGACCCAGGTCGTTCTCTACCTGGTCCTTCCAACGGAGTGGTGGTCTTCCCCTTCCTCTGCTTCCACCGGACCACATGACCTAGCCAGTGCACCCGCTTATTCTTGATTCGCTGAACTATATCACGCCGTAAATCTCATCATTCCAGCGGTTGTGACATTCGCCTTCCCCACCTCTCCCCCAGAGGAATTCTCTTGAAATTCCTAACGCCGACTCATCAGATGTGGTCATCGTCCATGCCACCACACCATATAGCCGGACGAGAACGATGAGGGATGAGTTTGGTTTTCATTCGTCGGGAGAGGACTTTACTTTTCAATTGCCTACTCAGTCCAAAGTAGCACCTGTTGGCAAGAGTGATTCTGCGTTGAATTTCCAGGCTGACATTGTTTTGGTGTTAATACCGGTTCCAATATAGACGATGTCATCTACGACTTCCGAGTTATGGCTGTCAACAGTGACGTGGGAGCCGAGTCGCGAATGCGATGACTGTTTGTTTGATGACAGGAGATATTTCGTCTTGCCCTCATTCACTACCAGACCCATTCGTTTCGCTTCTTTATCAAGTCTGGAGAAAGCAGAACTCACGGCGCGGTTGTTGAGGCCAATAATGTCAATATCATCGGCGTACGCCAGCAGCTGTACACTCTTATAGAAGATTGTACCTGCTCTATTCAGCTCTGCAGCTCGTATTATTTTCTCCAGTAATAAGGTAAAAAAGCCACACGATAAGGAAGTACCCTGTCTGAAACTTCATTTGGTATCGAACGGCTTAGAGAGCCTCGTTTTCACCTTGTTTTTTAACCTGCTTGTCTAACCCTTAACTTTATACACACGTCAATCGAAAACGGGCATGATCCAAACCACTTCAAATGCTGATATTCACCAAAAGAAGATTATGCTGTCAGTTTGATGGTATTGGAAGGGTGTGGTATATTTTGAGCTGCTTCCAAAGAACCAAACCATTAATTCGGATGTCTACTGTGAACAACTGAACAAATTGAATAATCGTACATCCATCAACAAGAAGCGGCTAGAATTGGTCAATCGTAAAGGCGCCAAAAACTGAGAGAGCTTGTCTGGGAACTGTTGATGCATCCACTATATAACCCTGACCTTGCACCGTCAGACTACCATTTGTTTCGATCTTTGCAGAACTCATTAAATGGTAAAACTTTCGAAAATGACGAGGCTATAAAATCGCACTTGGTTCAATTTTTGCAGATCAAAGCCAGAAGTTCTATGAGCGTGGAATAATGATGTTACCGGAAAGAAGGTGAAAGTCAACTAACAAATAATTGATGAAAGTTCATTATAGAATTTAAAAAAAAAAACGCCGGTTTCTTTTGTGGTCCAATATTTAAAGTATGTTGTGTTTTGGACGGAAGACCTCTCTAGGCCGCTTAACTTCAGTGTTATAAAAGAAAATGTAGTCCGATGAAGTTTTGAATTTACAATAGATGAGATCTACCCAGAAAGGTGACTACATAATTAACCCAACGCAATAGAGTTAAATATCCTCAGTATTACGCATATGACGTTATTTAGACTAAAGATCATCGGCTATGAACTGATCGGGACTTATGTATAAGTTTGGCATCAAACCTGTTAGATGCCATATTGCCAAGATATTCACCATGTACTAAATCTAGAGAAGAACTATGAGAAAGGGATCCTTATGTCCTCTTCCACTTAAAGTCCCCTTATGCGATACAATATTCACCTGTACTCACTAGTGTTAGTGGAGAAAGTGCAAAAATCGCTGGTAGTAGAGAAAGAGAGAAACATGACCAAATTTAGCTCAAGAAGAGCAGAGTGATCAAGTTGAGTTCAAGCAGACAGCTAGAGAAAGAGAGAGAGAGAACAAACTGAATAAACTATGGGCTGAGTTGATTGATATTGATATTCATATGTATTTTGGACTACCCTCATACACAGCCACACTCACAAGCGCATCACCGCTTTAAACGCAGAATTTAATCCCTTTTGGCAGGAAAAAATCATAATTTCTACACGACAGCGTCAGGGAGTTGATAAGTAATTATATATATATGTATAATATATATACAAAAATAACACAGACAATTATATATGCATATAATGGGCGTGGCCAACAATACTTTATACTTTTACATAGCTCCTTTTGACTGTCACATTTCAAGCTCCACAAAGTGCAAGTGAAAGCAAATGAAATGTTGCGAAAATATTTCTTTCTGCACCAAAAAAAAAAAAAAAAAAACAAAAAAAAAACACGCATAAAATACCATCAAAACAACAAAAAAAAACTTATAAAATACAACAACAATACTCAACAAAATTAAACAAACATCGGAAAGTGAGTAAAGTGGGGAGCGAACGTGAAAATGAAAATGACAGCGCGAGAAATAATTCTAATCTCCTCATGAATATTCCTTAGCATTTCATTCACTTCGTGTGAATGACAAAGTGCAATTGCCCGCGAAGGGGGGAGCGGTGTACAGATGAAGCAGAGAAGCACGGTTGGTTGAAGCCTTGTAGCAGCGCTTTAAGGATGTTGGCGCCGGTGCAAGGAACTGAAGTGATTTCTTTTTTTTCTCTTACTTTTTATTGCTGTTGTTATATATTTTTTAACTTTTTTTTATTTCAGTCTACTGTATTTTTTACGACGGAGCCTGCTGCTCAACGCATACCTATTTTTGTAGGATTCTCTTTAGAGTAAATTCGTCAAATTTGCCGGACGTTGTAGCGGTGTGGGTTGCGCCACTACCAGTTCGATATAAAGTAAAGCGTTTTATTTAAGATTGCTGTCAAATGTAAGACACACTGGAGTACCCGATTTAACGTTCAATCCTTTGTCACAACTAAAATGCTCCTGGTATTCACCATTTGAGTCCAGCTAAGCTTCCTTTCAACTTTTCCATGACACTCTGCTCTCTATAGTTCATTTCCTCTCTTCCTGTTAGCTTCTTAGTCTGAGCGCCAACGGTCTCATTTTCCATCACCACCTCTTCGCCCATCTCGACGACTCTCATCTTGAGCATAAACAAAATCTAAATCTAAGAAATCATATTTTCTTCCTACAAAACTGATTGTATCACAGCTGACGCATATACATATATATGTATATATATTTGTAGATACGCACAACAGCTTTTTTTCAGTCACGCTCAGCAAATGAAATGATTTCTGCTAAATCATCATTTTGACAGCTTCATAAAATTAAGTAAGAAAGGCCACCCGCTCATGCAAAGTAAGCGCACACCTGCCATTTCGGCTCATCATTTCTTTTTCTTTCTTCTTTTACTTTCTCCTTTTTCTTTTTGTTTTGGTTATAAAAATATTCACCCTGACAAAACAATCTTGTTACAGAGCTTTTCTTGTATTTCTTTTTAGCAAAAAACTGTACGCACGCATATCTTTGAAAAATGGTGAGAGCATAAAAAAATGTATACAAAATATACATAAATACATCTTGTGATGAAACTACTTCGTAACTAGTATTCTAAGCAAAAATAAATGGTAGCAAACGGAAAAATATTAAAAAAAATTAAAATAAAGTAAATGAAAAACTCAAAATATGCCTCGGATGAGAAACCCTCCTTTAGGGATCACAATTTGAGTGCATTCACCTGGAATTGGGAAGGTGCCGCTGCTCAGTTGGTTGATGTCCTTGCTAAACTAAGGTCTGACATCACTGCCGTTCCTTGTAACAATTACTACAGCGGCCATATAAAGGAGCGCAAATTTGGTGTCGGATTTGTGGTGAGAGTGAGACTCCGTCGCCGAGTATTGGTGAATGAACTTCATAGAGCTGATTTGCCTCCCACGCCACGATGGATGAAAAGAACAATATGACCAAGGATGCCATTTGCGTGCGCCTGGAGCACACTCATTAGGGCTGCCTCAGTCATAATGTAAAACTATCAGAAAATTTAGCCACCATGACCACGACCTCCCTTAAAGGTCAGAGGCTAGATTCCAGCACAATAAAATTCATGAAGCTACTTAGCTGTCGCTAGATCGAAAAACTAGCCACTCCATCGAGCATATTGTGATAGACGGAAGACATGTATCCAGTGTTCTTGACGTGCATGCACTCCGAAGACCCAACATGGAGTCAGACCACTATCTTGTAACAGCAAGGATACGCATACGCCTTTGTGCAGCAATGAACCCCCGTCAACAAATACAAGGAAGGTTCGAAGTCGAATAACTGCAAATACAACAGACAGCCAAACGGGTTACTACTCGCCTCACGCTCCTGCTCTCTAAGACCACTTATCGCCAACTCGGTACAAGGGAACTGTGGGGACGGCATTGCAAACTCCCTGCGTACAGCTGCCAACGAAACTTTTGCTTTTCGTAAAGGTCGCAAAAGCAGCTGGTACGATGAGGACTGCCGTGTCGCAGTGGAAAGAAAGTAGGCTGCCAACCTCGCAATTTTATGATTGACTAAGGGACGTGAGAATGAAGAGCTTGAGAAGCTGGCCGTTAAGGGTGATACTCGAAATTTGTGCGAAAAGATAAGACGACTTCCAGATTTTAAGGCCGAAACAGACTCTTGTAAGACACTGCGAGGTGATTTAGTAATGGATGCCCAGAGTATACAGAATTTATGGGGGGAACACTTCTCCAACCTGCTGAATGGCAGTGAAAGTGTAACACCAGGATCCCAATTCCCCAATCGATGACGATGGAACAGATGTTTCATTGCTCGACTATGAATAAGTTTAAATAGCATTCGCCCGCTTGGAAATCAACAAAGTGCCGGGGGCGATAGATTGCCGGTCGAGCTATTCATGGCAGAATATCTTCAATAAAAATGGGGACCCCAACGTCTGCACCAAATTCCGTGGGGTGAGCCTCCTCAAAATCGCATATAAAGTCCTATCGAGAGTATTGTGTGAAATATAACAAACTGATTGGACCTTATAAGTATTGATTTAGACCTGGTAAATGAACCATTGACCAGATATCCATTACTGGTGAAACTCTACAAGTCGCTCATCATTCCCGTCTCGCTGTATGGCATGGACGGTTACAACTTCTGATGAGTCGGCGTTAGGAGCTTTCGAAAGAAAGTACGAGATATACGGTGACATTGACACCGTATCAAGAGACAGGCTAGTTCAGGTGGTCCGAATGGATATGAATACCCCAGCTTTGAATGTTATTGATGCAGTACACACCGATGGGACCAAAGGAAGAGGAAGACCTCCACTCCCTTGGAGAGACTAGGTAGAAAGGACCTGGCTCTACTTTCTATTTCCAATTGGCGCAAAGAGCGAAAAGAAGGAAGGAATGGCGCAATGTTGTTAACTCGGCGTTTACAAAAGTAAAGAAGAAAGAAGCAAAAAAAAGTCGAAACATAAGATACCAAAAAAAGTAAAAATAAAATAATAATAATAAATCCATTTAAACTAAATAAGCAAAGTAAAATAAATATATTATTATAAAATATCATAGAAAATAAAATAAAACAAAATAAAATAAAATAGAACAAAACGAAATAAAATAAAATAAAATATCAAAAAATAAAATAAAATGGAATAAAAAAATATAAAAAAAATTAAATGAAATGAAATAAAATAAAATAAAATAAAATGAAATAAAATAAAATAAAATAAAATAGAACAAAATGAAATAAAATAAAATAATTATAAATAAAATAATTATAAATAAAATAAAATAAAATAAAATAAAATTAAATAAAATAAAATAAAATAAAATAAAGTAAAATAAAATAAAATAAAATAATTTTAAATCGTAAATATTTTCAATAATTCAATTTGTAAAAACAATAGTTTTAAATATTTTGTTGTAAAACAACCGATACTTTATGTTTACCCTTATGGTGATGGAAAGGAAACAAAATAAACTAAAATAATATAAGATAATATTAAATAAAATAAATTCAATTAAAATTAAATAAAATAAATTAAATTAAAATAAAACAAGACAAAATAAAATAAAATAAAATAAAATAAAACAAATAAAATAAAATAAAATAAAATAAAATAAAATAAAATGAAATAAAATAAAATAAAATAAAATAAAATAAAATAAAATAAAATAAAATAAAATAAAACAAAATAAAACAAAATAAAAAAAAAATTAAATAAAATAAAATAAAATAAAACTAAATGAAATAAAATAAATATAAATTAAAATAAAATAAAATAAAATAAAATAAAATAAAATAAAATAAAATAAAATGAAATAAAATAAAATAAAAAAAATAAAATCAAATAAAATAAAATAAAATCAAATAAAATAAAATAAAATTAAATTAAATTAAATAAAATAAATTAAAATAAAATAAAATAAAATAAAATAAAATAAAATAAAATAAAATAAAATAAAATAAAATAAAATAAAATAAAATAAAATAAAATAAAATAAAATAAAATAAAATAAAATAAAATAAAATAAAATAAATAAAATAAAATAAAATAAAATAAAACAAAATTAAATTAAATTAACTAAAATAAAATTTAATAAAATATAGTAAAATAAAATAAAATAAAAAAAAAAAATAAAATTAAATAAAATTAAAAAAATAAAATAAACTAAAAAAAATAAAATAAAATAAAACTAAATGAAATAAAATAAAATAAATTAATATAAAATAAAATAAAACTAAATCATAAGTAAATAAAATTAAATAAAGTAAACTAAAAATAATATTAAAATAACATAAATAAAAATTAGCAAAATGAAACAAAAATATAAAAATTAATTAAATTTAATTAAAAAAACTAAATAAAATTATATTAAATAAAATATAAATAGAAATAGTAAATAAAATAGTATAAATCAAAATCAAATAAATTTAAATATAATAAAATAAAGGAAAATTAAATTAAATTAAATTAATATAAATTGATGTAAATAACAATAAGAAATATAAATACAGTGTAATGTTAAACTAGTACTTTTCCAAACCAGTTTGGCGTATGGCAAAATATGGTATGTTTGCATGCGTTTTGCTACCTCAACAACGCCAAGGCTAATAGCTCACCTCACCTTATTATCCTGTGTGACGCTAGAACGTTATGCTACTAAATAAGGATTATGCTTTTGATTGAAGGTAGCACCGCTGCAAGGCTCGCTGCTTAACTAATACATTTACTATATTACTGCTAAGTATGTGTATGTATGTATATAAGGATATTTAGTTTATGTTTTAAACGCTCCTTATGTAACTTGTTAGTACCTAGGTATGTATGTATGTGTGTATGTATATTTGTACAATTCCTTTTTGTGTGAAATATATGTGTTTCAAGTAATTTCTGCTTCTACTTTTTCTGACACTTCTTTTAACGCTGCCAATGTAGTGTTTTTTATTTTTTTCTTCTTCTTCTTTCTTATATTTATATAAGTTCTGTTGTCCTTTTGCGCAGCAGCATATACCCTTAAAACAAACAAATGCAGAACTCCTCCTTACAAAAAAAAAAAAAATAAATAAATAAAAAACAGAAATGTCAAGATTCTGTGCTTGTGTTTATATGTATATATATGTTTGTTTTGCTATATTTTACACATAAAACAATCTCGTTATGTCGTAGCAGCATTATGCTGAAGAATTCTACTTCGTACTCGTCACTCGCAACGCCATAAATCACTCAACCGCCTGGCATTTCCACCACTTCCTGCGCGTTAGCTAGCTCGGTTGCTCGATTGCTCTATACATATGTACGAGTATGTATGTATGTAAGTCCTTGGTGTTGTCGGTGCGTCGACTCTGTTGGTAAAGTCCATCAGTCGCATGCCTTCTGTTTTTACTTTATGCCATTTCTTTCGGTTTCAGCTAAACAAACGTGGCAGTCAGGCAACTAAGCAGGAGGCTATTATCCTGCCAAGGCGAAATCAGCCATTGTGCTCTGCTGCCCGTTGAGGGCAAAGTACATTGCCTTGTGTTCTTTTTTTTATTTTTCTCTTTGTTTTTGTTTAGGGATTTTTCCACATTGGTATTCGGTGCCGCTGTGACATTTTGGAGTGACAGACAAGACGTGTCCTTCGTCCTGTTTCGTTTTGTTTGCATTTTGTATTTGTTTTTATGGTATATAGTAAGAGAGCGGGGGAACCTTCTTTATTTTCTTTAGCTTCGTCTTAAGCAACAGCAGCGGCAGCAGCAGCAAGACATCAGTATACCTATGAGTACTATGCGTGAGTGACAGTGTCACAAAGTTTATCTTTCTTAATAGCTAAAGCGTGGGTGACACTTTGCTTAAATACTTGGTCGTTTCGTAAAATTAGTGTGTTGCTCTTTCTTTTTAGCGTGGCATGGAGTTGGCAGTTAGAAGATGAAGATGAATTTAGATACAAAATATTTATATTATGCATAAGCGATAGGTATCGAAGTGTGGAAGTGGAACAAAGAAAAATGTTAGTAAAAATAAATATTTGGTAGAGCTTTAAGCTTCTTAAGCTCAGCGCAGAAGTTTTGTGGGAACTTGATTAAGTTTGGTGGCGAAATTGGTTTTCCAAACCCGAAAGAGCTCGAGTATTTCAATGCAGTTGCTCAACGCTTTGCTTTACTCGGAAACTTCCTTGAAAGTACGAGCTTTTTTGCGTTGCTTCAGTAAAATAATTCTAATTTTTCTTCGAACTTTTCTAGTTTTAAAATTGTTTATTTTGCAATAGTAAAATCATTGAAACGGCCTTAGCAGCTGCAATAACTGAGGCCGTAGTAGTACATGCTATCAGCCTTACTATCATGGGTTCAAGTCCTGGCCAGATTACGATCTGAGGAGGTATTTTTTGCCGCTCAGGTGTGAATAACACCCCGCACGAGCTGTGGTCGATCGTAACGTTGCTGGTAGGCAATCTATTTTACATCTACTACAGTTCGACATTGTGGATGACATTGTCGAAAACCGATTGTTTCTCTAGCGGCGGTTCGTTGTGAGCTTGAAATACCCCCTTTTATAGTACACTTAAACCGAGCTGCTAAAGACTGCTCTCAGAAAGTAGGAGTGCAAGTCGAGTAAAAAACCGACTGGCTATCTGCATCGAACCTTTCTTCCGAACATTTTTTGAAACGCAGAGACGGCATCTTTGGTCGAATCGTCTTTTGCTTCTGTCGGGGTGTGGGCGCAAATAAGCGTTGAGCTTTCTTTGATGCGGATTATGGAAAGACGTTCGTCCATCTAGTTCCATGCAAAAACTCAGCACCAACCATAAATTTGCGCACCTTCATGTGGTCGTTGCATTAAATAATGTAATTTTCACGTTCGGCGTACTTCGTGGCGACAGAGATGTCAGCCTTAATTTTTTCGAGGGTATCAACCAGTTGGATAGCGACACCTTCACAATACCGGACTTTCCAGATCTTCAAATCATAAGCCTCAAAACGTTTTCAACTGTCACCATCCAAATTGGGTTCTCCCATCTGAGGTTTATTATATTTTTTTTTTCATTAGAGGAGACTTTTTATGTGATGGGTCGCTAAACATTCGTACAACTACATACATATATGAGGTACGTCGTTTCACTTTAGCTCGACTCCAAAGGGATGTTTGTTGGCTACCTAGAGAATGCTTGGCTCTAAATTTCAGTCTTAACTGCTTGAACCGTTTTTGGCCTGTCCCAGGTGTTAGATTTTCAGGGACGACTTAAAATCGAACAGCTCATAACGGTGCTTTGCACCAGAGATTAAGCTTCCCACCCATCAGGACCACTAGTGCGCACTGAGGAATCGCATCCTTCACGAGTTGGCCCTGTTTCTCCCCAACGGAACAGTACGGATGGTGTCGGAAATACCCTTCCTTCCTAATCCAGGGTGTCATGCGATCCGTGCCTATTTTATGGTTTGCAGTCAGGGGCGCCCGACTTTATTCGAATGTAGCCTCCTGGATACCGGTCCACCTACGGGAAAATCGGCGACTTGTTGCGGTACGGGGCTCTATCTACAATTCCATTTTCCTTTTCATTTTCTCCGTCTATCGAAAGGTCTCAGCACAGTAGGTGGCCAAAGAACTAGATGTAATGTCAACAATAAAAAACTTAGCATGGATGAAAATGCCGCCGAAGGACATGGCGTGACTAAACCGAGCTCATCGGCTACCGCATCTACAGAACCAATCAGGCTTATACGGCCTTTCAATCCTCTTCGGTCTTCGGGATCCATGGGGAGCAGAACTACACCCCTAGAGGGTAAGCAGCCTGCTGGCAAAAAGCCCGCTCCTCTTGAGGGAAAGGCTAAATCCCCATCAGGGTCACGAGAGTCCCGTCTATGGTAAATAGGTCCACCCAGGGCAGATTACCACAGGCGAAGCTGGCTGCAAATCCTCCACGAATAAAGTCACAGTTAGCAACTCTGAGCGTGCCGCCACAGCTATAGATGCAGCAAGGGCAAATAGCTGCGGCTGTTTTTTCAAAACTCCATCGAGGGTTAAACTCTCCGTCATGGCATATAGGAATAAACGAGCAGCTTTAAAACTCTTTTAAAATCTCAGTGCCATCTCAGACGACAAACTCTCGTTGCCATAGGAAGGCGGCTAGAAAACCACGGCAGCGAGTAGCAAAACCCCACTAAACCGGCCTCTAAGAGACCGTGGTCTCAGGAGTATACCACAACTGACTCCAAGAGACACAGACCTGCCCACTTGGCTCCGCGAACTGCGTAGCAAAGGAACACCTGCTACTGAGGGTCATTGACAGAGACCACCCGGATGGATATATTTCCCCAGACAACTGGAAATCGGTTTAAATGGGGCTGTATAAGGTCTACAAGCGGATTCTGCAAAGAAACCCGGTGCCTGCACCAGTGAAGTTCCTGTCCTGCGCAGATGAAGGAGTTGTGAAGCTCTACAAGGAAGCCATTGCCGAAGTGGTTATGTCGGAACTACACTCGGAGGGATTCATACTGCTGCCAAGGGGCGACCGCAATTAGAAAAATTTACCATCTTTAATTTTGGATGTTGGTCGAACACTGAGTAAAGCGGCTCTTTACTTAAAAAGTTATCCAAAGGCATACTCTCATTATTGAGTTGCGTTCCAGAAGCAGAAAACTTTGAAGAAAAGTGAGCGACCAACACAAAAGAACAACGCCACAACCACCACCCACTAGTAGGCGCATAACTACCTACCTACCCACCTACACAAACGAAAGGACAACCGAGTAAGCAGAAGGAAACGAAGTAATTAACGACCAGGAGACGACGGCGACGGAGCTTTGGTTCGTTGGCGCGCCATTTGAAGCCAAATGCAGGCAATTACAAATGATTGAATGGTAATTTTAGTTGAAAAACTGTAGTATATATGATAAAGAAGAAGAAGAAGATGAGAAAAAAAAATGGAGCACATTGTAAAGTTGCTGCTGCTGTCCCGACAGCGCATGGGGTAAACACCCACACACCAGACATACACACACATTAACTGCTCAATTCACTGCACCGCATAAATTCTCATTATTTATAGCGTTTGCTCTGTTTGTGATATTTTATTTCGCGCTAAGAAGCGGGGAAATATACACAAACAAACATACAAGGAGACCTATACAAATGTATGTATATACGTGTATATACGAGTATTTACTTCAGTGCTTCAATGCCTGTCCGGCACACATAACCCCATCCTGCCCTTTACAGCTCGTCCAACTCACGCTCATCTCCCTCCTCTCCCCCTCTCTCCCTCTCTTTTGCCAAGCAGAAATTGAAATGAGCATGAAAAACGTTGAGAACTTAACAAAGAAAAAGCGTAGGTCCTTTGTGAAATTAATTGCCGAAATATTCGTAAATTCGAAAAACAAAACCCCTACTCCCCCCCCCAAAAAAGCCAAAAGGAAAGGAAAAGGAAGAAACAAAAAAAAAAAAAAACAAAAATACAAGAATAAGTGTGCTAAAAGAACAAGCAGCACCCCAGAACCGCAGCGGATGGGGTCGTCGGGGGTACATATTAAACGAGTCAACCTAACGATTTTAATTAATAAATTGGCTATGAAATTGAAAGGATTTTTACCAGCAACGAACGACGACGAATGCCACGACAGCGATGGGTATGCTTGTTATAATATCAAAAACAACAACAACAACAACAGCAACAACAACACTGAATTGCTGCTGATTGTTGTGCTTGTGGTGTGTGTGTGTGAGTTGTTGGTTTATGGCTGGAAATTTACTTCACATCGCTCGCTCACTCGTTCACTCGCTCACTCACGCGCCAACTGGCTCAACGTCTGTTTTACAAGTCGTGTTGTTGTTGTTGTTGAGTTGTGAGTCCTTTGGGCGTCCTTTTTTGTTTTTGCCCACTTTTTTTTTGGTTTTTGTTTGCTCATTTCATATGCAAATGATTTATGCTCTCAATTAATGGACAGAGTTTGCGGCAAGTATGGAGAAAAAGTGGATTAGTTAGTACAGGCAGCGAGCGAGCGGGCGAATGAGCGAGCGCCAATTCGTTGGCGCATTATTGAGGTCATAATTTCCAATATTGCTGGGTGAATAATGCCTTGACAATTGCAGGATGCAAGCAATAGATGAGAAGAGATGAGACGGTTGCCGCGGTGGTGGGGGAAGGAGGTGAAATAAATAGAAAGTAAGTGAAAATAAATATGTTGGTATATAAATAAATGAAAATAAAGTAAAAATATATACATACTTACATACATGTAAATACGTACATATATGTATACACCAGCGTAGTTCATATATCAGGCAGTAAACAGCAGATGAATGAAAGGTATGGTGAATTTGAAGAAAACTTGCATGATTATATTGTACATATATAGTCTATGAGCTGGCTACCGAAGGAAAGTGGTCACGCGGTAAAGTCTAAAATTCATCATTTACCGGTTCGATAGTTACCGAAATATGAAATCCCGGACCATTGGAACTCTACCTCATCAATTAGGTTGCTCCACTCCTTCTTTATGTATCCTCGGAGAATTCTGATGGGTCACCATTTCCTCCATAGTCGGTTCTTCGTTTGAATTTGCAAATATTTTGATAAACGATTTTTTTATAATCTAGTAAAAAGTTATCCATTTTTCGCCTATTTACAAAAAATTGAAACAATCGATTATACAGTCTTCTCTTGAGACCAATTCTTCACCAGCCAAATCATTCGCCACATACTGGAACAGATGGTGATCACTTGGTACGAGGTCCGAACTATAAGGTGGATACATAAAAACCTCCCAACCAAGCTCTCGAAACTTCTGGCGAGTCTCTATCGATGTTTTTATTCGGGCTTTGTCCTGATGAAACACAATTTCCCACCTGTTGTCCAAAGCTGGGCGCTTCTGGACGATTATTTAATTCAGGCGGTCCAATTGCAGACAGTATTGGTTTGATATAAGAGTTTGGACGTGGGGGAGCAGCTCATAGTGAATTATTCCTTGCCATCTCCACCAAACACTAAATCCTTCTTGGCCATAAATCCTGGCTTCGAAACTGTTTGTGCCGGCTCACTGCCCTTTGACCAATACCGTTTTCATTTGACGTTGCTGTAAATTATCCACTTTTTATTACCAGTCACCATCCACTTTAGAAATGGGTTGATTTTGTAATGATTTCAGCAGAGATTCGCAGATGGATGGAAATTAGCTCCATGAGGTCGCCACCCATACTTCGAGCTTTTTTATGTATCCACCCTTTTGATGTGGTTACAAACTATTTTTTGTGCAATATTTCGCTCCTGAGCAATCGCAACAATGCTCACATGAAGATTAGACTTCTTCGAGTGTCAGTCTCGTAAATGCAGGATGGTTCATAAGAAAGTTACATCGGACAATGCCCGGTTAGAACTTCCATTATGTGCGAGAGTTTTTTTATCTTGAGAAGGAAAGGAGTTTCCCTTACCCTCTACGATCCGCCAGATAGATCAGAAGTATCACACACAGGCAGTGATGAAAAGCATCCCTTTAATTTGAGTATATTTTAGCCTGACACACTGAAACCACTCTCCGAAATAGCGTGTCCACTGCTTCCTTGATAACACCAAAATCTGTCAAAAAAATACTGCCATAGTGTGAACCTTCTGCGTTGATCCTTTTTGAAACTTCGAACCATCCCTAAAAAAATTAAGTGCTCATTTCCTCCAGTGGCTTTGTTCCCGTGAAGCAATTAATGTGGAGAAGGAGACACTCGGCGCCAGTTTCGAAATACAATAACCTGTGCAGCTGGGGATGAAATCAAGCCACTCAAAAACATACTCGAGTCGATCAAAAGAAAAGAGACTCGGCGCTTTAATGGGAGTTTTTCAGCTGTAGTTTTATCTTCCACATCCACAGGCATTAATAGAAATCGTTAGTAGTACGTAATGCACCAAATATGCTAATGAATAGATCCGCGCGTTGAGCGATTTCTAGCTGCTTAGGTGGAGTAACTATTTCTAGCGACTTCCGTCATACGAAAACGCCATGACAACAAGTTAGACTTGACTATAGTTATGCAGATTCAGTACGCCACTTTAGGAGAGAGGCTCTTCTTTTAACTGTTGCGGCCCTGCAGCAGTATAAGACTACTACACTATCTTTATCTTCTCGATCTTCGACTTCTAGGTCAGTTTCATGCCTATGAGTGTCTCCAAGTAATTCAATTTCTTGACAAATTAGAGCGTCTTTCCCTAAAGAGGATAAGCTACATCCGAGTTTCTTTACCACCTGCTGAAAAATACTAATTTTGCATTACTGGAATTTACGGCAAGCCCAGGTTTAGCCACTCAACTTGTTACGTCCACTTTCCGGCTCCTTATGCAAGTCGTAGATAACCAAAATTCAGAGAAGGGTTAGACCGCTTTGTGGACTCTTGTGACTTTTAGGAAACTATTCACAAAATATTTTGGAATAAGCTCTGGATTAATTTTACAAATTTTCTTGAAAACTTCTTCTCTGCTCGAATATGTTGTACTAAGCCTTCGAAGAAAGGTTTCGAGGAAGAGTTTGGGCATAGTTTTTTTTAAGAAGACACGATTTCAGGCAATGGAAGAACAAAGTACGAGAAATATCTTGGAACATGAGATGTTTAAAAGCTTTACTTTATAACAAAGTTTCTTAGCCGAGTTAAGCTCAGTATACCCGCGTTGCTTCTATGTAAAGGCGTATTTTAAGCCCTCAAAAGCAGTCCGCTGCTTCTCTCATCATTTCTATTTCTCTTCCTTCTCCAGCGTCGAGGCTCGTAGAGTGTGAGTCTCTTGAAAAGATATGGATGAAGTTCATTTACCATGGCGCTTGTAAAAACTAATAGAGCTACCTTTTTAATGACTGTTACCCTAGCTGGATACAAATTTCAATTTCTTCTTTAAAAACTAAAATTGTTAAATCTGAGATTAACCATTCACTGACGCAGGAATACTATTATTTTGTAAGGTGTCTTAAGAGATCTGATAATGAGGTGCTCGCAATTAGCTGATGTCGTTCCAGTAGGCGAGCCCATGTGGTACCAACTCTGGTATGATGCGCTCTCTGGAACGTCGCAGGGATTGAATGGTCAATATCGTTCACTGGAAGAACCCATGTACGGATAATGTAGATGATGCTGTTGACTATTCCTCTGCCGATATCCATTTATCTTTAGATCCAGGCCGCTGATGAAACTTGCTTTTCTAAATCGATCCAGTACAAATCAACTTCACTTTGCCAGAACTATAAGGGGACTGTGGAGTCCATAGGAAAGTTCGAAGCAGCCGCACTTGAGCGTTGAGTCGTTCTCTTTGTTTATAACTTGGATTCTTGGACTCCTTGAGGAAGCCCCAATACGGCTTATAAATTCTTATGGGGAGCTTTTGATTTCATCTCTAACAGAGATATGCCGAAGGCCGACCGCAATAGTTTTTGCATGCTTTGCACAGTGGGTATGCCAACATTTCTCCGCTGGTGTAAAGATTTTTCACATTGACGCAAAATGAAGAGATTTTCCGCTTCTTCCTCCATACCATAAGCGATACTAATCAAATTTTCACACAAAACTTTTCGCTACCAGCACAACAAATACAAAAATTCAGCGGGTGGAAGAGATTTTTGGATGAAATTACGTTTACACACATATATATTATAAATACATATATATACAATATATATGTATGTGTGTATATATACACAAAAGTTTGTAATTGCAATTTTCTTGACACGCCACGACAATGACAATTCGGACAATTCGACATCTGAAGCACGCCTGACAGCCTGACGCAGCCAAGGGGAACGACAAGACATTCCTCAGTGGGGAGGGAGAGTGAAGCCAGAGATGAAGAAAGTAGATACACTGACCGAAGGAGAGTGCGGGCAACAGTCTATTCACCATTAGGTGTGTTTGTGTTTGTGAGTTTCTTAGTTTCTGTGAGTCGAACAAAACTCCCTCAGGGATAAGAGCCGTCAAGGAAATGAGACACTGCTAAGAATATTGGTATAAGAAGACGCCAGCGTATGGACATACATATGTACGTGTATAATGTCGATAACATTTGTCTTTGATTTGCTAACAAAAAGACAATTGAGTTTGGGAGTTTGAGAATTCGGAAGCCTGATAGGCGACAGACGGTGGCGGACGGAGGCGAGACACTGTGTAAAACAAAACAATTGCCATTTGATGAAATGGCTAAAGCCAAACAGGACAATAAGAGAAGTACAAAAAGAGCAATAAATAAAAATAATAGACGCACAATGTACCATCAAGGGAGCTCAGCGGGCACCGCTACGGGTACAGTGGGGTTTGGCGTGTGCGCAATTAAAAAATATTTAAACTGCCAAAGCGGAAAGGCAAGCGTTGAGGTTGAGGCTGAGGGTGAGGGTGAGGGTGAAACGGTTGATTGCTTGATTTGGCTTCGCTAGCCCAGAGCGGCTTTGGAAATGTACAGTTATGTAAATGACAGGCGACTACCTGACAAGCGAACAGATGGACAAATACGAAACTTCGAAGAAACGAATAGCTTAACTTGGAAGCTTAAGTGTGTGTGTGTGTGTGTGTGTGCTTTCAGCGAGTACACTGTTACGGACGATAGCCATTTAAGGGCCCATTTTATATAATAGATATTTTATAAAATAGAAAAATTGCATTAATTGAACAACAAAAACAATAACAACAACAGCAACACGCAGAAAATGTAAATAATTGTGTACGTGCACATAACGGTAAATGTTTTAGTTGCTCCACCAAAGCTTTTGACTGACTAACAAAGACCCACCCAAACCATTACCCGTTGAAGGACGGCAAGAAGAACAATAACAGGACGAAGAGAAGAGACACACACAAACATACTAACTCAATAATGGCGTCCGGTGTTCGAATATGCTCCACCAACTAACACCCAGCACGAGGGTGGCAAACCGTCAGAGCTTGTGAGTTCGGTGTGGCATTGCAAATGTCAGAATTGATTGATTGAATTGCCACTTTATGAAATTTGTGAGTCTTCTGAGATGCGCTTGTTGAGCGTAGAGAATGCTAAAATATGTATATATGTACATACATATATACATATATTCGTGCGTGTGAAGTGAGAAGCTGCCCAAGGGTAGAGTTGGTGGTAGCAAAATATAACTTTGTTGTTGCCGCGGGTGGTGGTGGTGGTGGTGTTTGCTGCATAGCCAAGAGGCAGGAGATTAAACCGGAAAATTTGCACTGAACACACACACACCCACACAAACACACCCATACGCAACTGAGCAACCGTACCTTGAATTAAATGTATGTATGTATGTATGTATGTATGTATGTATGTTTGCGAGATTAAAATAAATAAAATTATATGCCAGCCAGTACCATAAAAAGTGACAGATTTATGCCAGTCAATGGGGGTTGACTCGACAGCTCTGCGCCGCTGCGTCGCTGCGTCTCTAGTGGCCGTTGTTGTTGTGTGTGCTACGTAGATGCGTTGGTGGGTGGTTTGGTTACGGCAAGACGTGAGTTAAACATCTAATGGCGTTATTTTAAATATAATATGTATACCTATAAAATGTTTATATACATTTGTATGTATGTATGTATGTATGTATGTGCCTCATTACATAGTTTTTTACTTTTGTTTATGACAATTTGTGGGCGACTGAAAATTTTTTAGCAGATTGCCAAGATTAAAAAATACTCTAAGGGTATGACGTAATATTTATGATTTGTAATATGACTTTTTTTTGTTGTTACTGCCATCGCTTTAATGACGATAAAGTACAGTGTAGGCCATTTAAAGTGAAAGAGCATCGGGCAACCGAATAACTTTTGACAAAACTGTCGGATTGACTAATAAGATATCGTGTTGGAAGCGTCATTCCAAGACAATTTATGGAACAGTACACGCTGAAATTGTTCAAAATAACTTCGAGGCCCATTTCACGTTGAATGGAAGCGTTATTAAGCAAAATTGTCGATTCTATGTCACTGAAAGCCCTCAATACGATCAAAAGATTAGAGTTTTGGTGTGGTGTTTGTGCGAATGTGGGCATCGGTCTCTAATTTTTCGAACACGACAATGTTTTTTCATTAAAAATGTTGTTATAACCATCAATGGCGATTGTTATCGAGCCATGATAGTGGATTTTGTGATGCTCATGGTTTGAAGGGCTTTTGGTTCCAACAGAAGGGTGCAACATGCCATACAAACCATGGGTTTATTAAGAGCATTACTCTCCGAATGAGTGATATCGAAACATGGTGATTTTGATTGGTCCCCGAGATCACCTGATTTGACCCAACCGGACTTTTTGTGGGGCTATTTGAAATCTGGTTAATTTTACTAATTGCGGCAGGCGCTTTGTAACTACTGAATGGATTTTCAGCCGAGCTCCTCCTCCAATTTGTGGTTTTGCCTCTTAATGTTCTTCCAAGGAATGCAATGCACGGACCGACAGTTTATACTAAGCCGCCTCCGAACGGAAAATGTATTTATATGAGGAGCCTTTATATCCAGTTAGAAATACACTCGGAGGGTTTGATATCCTCTGCCGAGGAGCGACTGCAATTAGAAAATTTAACTTAATTTTTTATTTAAATAAATTTTCTATAACTTGTAGGTGTTGGTCATACCAAGATTTGAACATGGGGCTTCCGAATGACAGTAGACAATGGTAACCACTCGGCTACTACGGCCGGATTTCTCTTTACTACACCTAATATTTGAAATCCCAGGTATACACTGGTAAACTAAGGATCATACATCTCCCCAAAGACAACATATGCTTTATTTACCATGGTTAGAATTATCAGAATTACACCAAATAGGCACCGTTTTGCTTGATAACTCTTTGACATTTTGAAAGTAATGCCATTGTCTTCTCTTGAGGCCGATTCCTCACCAACCAAATCATCCACCATAGGCAGCAACAGAGCGTAATCACTTGATGCGAGATCCGGACTGTAAGCTTGGATAAGAACCTCAGAACCAAGCTTTGGGACGCTCTGACGAGTCACTATCTATGCATGTGGTCTGATGTTTTCATGAGGAAGCACAATTCCCCTCCTGTGGCCAAAGCTGGGCGCTTCTGTGCGATCAAACACAAAACAAAACACAAAACTTAAATCGCCGTCAATCCTGGCCTGGAGACCGCTTGTGCCGACTCACTGCCCTCCTACCACGACCGTTTTTATTCGACGCTACTGTAAGGGCTCCACTTTTCATCACTAGTCCGCACAACCGCTTCATAAATGGGTCGATTTTGTTACAATTCCGCAGCGATTCGCAGTTGGAAATTCGGTACATGAGTTTTTTTCTCGTTAACTCATTTAAAACCCATAAATGGAGATTCTTGGCGTATCCAGCCTTCGCCGTTATCGAAGAAAAATTTTGAAAAATAGTGAATTTTCTTTTTTCCGGTGTCGATCTTTGAATGGGGTCAAACACCAAGCCATATGATCAACACTTCTCCCAATTTCTTTTTTAGTACAATATATGGTCTTCCTAACAAAATCTGCCGAAATCCAATAGCAATTATAGAACGCTAGATACAGATCATTAAAGCCTTGTATTGCAAAAATAATGGATTACTTTTTACTAGACAGGTATTTCAAAGTTTTTCTTAATATTTCGAAAAAAATCTTACAAAAAATATACAATAACAATTTTATGGTCAACCCCTCAACTACCAAAACTTAGATCATACAAATCAACATGTTTCTAATACAATCCATCTTCTCCCCCCCATCATCTCCATTTTACTGCGCAGAAGTGTGAGCAAGCGAAATACCAAGAGCATCAAAAACAGCATTCTCAAACAAAAACAAATACTCGTATATGTAAAGTGTAGAGAAACAATGGAGGCAAAGCAACCATTATGTTGTCTTTCGAACTGGACAAGCCAGTTTGTCTGCTCACTGCGCGATGCAAGCAACCCAGACTTTTGACAGGTGATTGATTGACGAATGTGTTTTATGCTGTGAGAACAACAAAGTATGCCATGCAAAGTCGTGATGGAAAATGAGATGGCAAATATGGAAACACGGTCCATAAATGGCTGAGTTGAAAGAGTTCGACAAGAGTGAACCGAAATTAATGGTAGAGAGTGTTGAGATAAACATGGTGACTGTGAGAAAGCATGACGGGGGTAAGGATGAGAATGAAATATAATGAAATTAAGGAATGATAGAAGTGATGGAGGACATATCAGGCCGAAATTAATATTAGAGTTTTTGTATGCTAATAAATTACACACTTATAAATGTGTTCAATGGGTTGAAGGACGCACGGAAGATGCTGCTCTCACACAATGTTGAATGGATATAAGTGAATGATTCTATCATAAATTAAATAATAAATTACAAATTTTAAATTACAGGGTTAACCATTTTGCGGTTTAGAAAATAAACAGAAATAAAATACATTTAAAATATTTCTTTTTTGTTGTAATTTTTGAACCTTGGTCAAGTAAAAAGTTCGTTCGGTTTTTCTTACTGATTTTTTAAAATATGATAACTTTGTGTACATTTGTCCGATTTAAATCAAATATGCGCCGTTTTGTTCGTAAACTTGTTGCCAACGAGATGCCAACTTCATTATACCCCTCTCGTAGAAGGTTGCGTCCCTATTGGCAAAAAACTCGGAGAGCCAATTTTTCTTGAGGCCAACTTCTCACCATTAAGCGCATTCGCCATGGACAGGAAAAGATGGCAATCACTTGGTGCCTGGTCCGGACTATAAGGTGGGTGCATTAGGACCTCCCATCCGAGCTTCTGGCGCGTCACCAAAGACCTGTGTGGCCTGGCGTTGTCCTGATGGAACACAATTCGGCCTCTGTTGATCAAAGATGGCCTCTTCTGGATGAGTGCTGACTTCAAGCGGTCCATTTGTTGGTAGTAGAAGGCCGAACTGAGCGTTTGGCTATAGGGGAGCAGCTCGTAGTAGATGATTCCTTGCCAATACCACCAAACACACAGCAAAACCTTCCTGGCCGTCGTCAATCCTAGCTTGGCCACCGTTTCCGCCGGCTCACCGCGTTTCGACCACGACCGATATCGCTTGACGTTGTCGTAAGTGATCCACTTTTCATCGCCAGTCACCAAACGCTTCAGAAATGGGTCCATTTTGCGGCGAATCAGCCGCAAATCGCAGATGTAAATTCGGTCCATCATGTTTTTTTGCGTTAGTTCGTGTGACACCCAAACATCGAGCTTCTTTTTGAATCCAAGGTTAAGTTATTCATGCACCTAATCGACATATGTACGGCGTGGTGAATAGTCAGCTGGCTTCAGTAATTGTATGAGCTGGACTTTATATGGATGTTGGTGTAAGTCCAAAAGTGCCATAAGAAGGCCGACTAAATCACTGTACTAAAAAGTAGTGTTGTTTCGAGGAAACTTAACGATGCCACAGAGAATCGTTACGCATGAAACTTTGCCTAACATCTAAGCTGGGATCGGTGAAGCAATTTGTGAAGACACCTTCAAGTGTTGGTAATTGTTTCAAATAATTACATTTCGTTAAACCAAGTATTATATGGCTTATGGTTGATCCACAATACATCACAACCGTGATGGGACTCAAAACTCTAGGGTATACAAATCGGCATTTCAAGCTTTAGGTCAAAAACTACATTTTCTTCATTCCCAATTTTCCCAATTTTCCAGAAAATTTAGGAGATGTCAGTAAAGAGCAAGGTGTAGGATTTCACCAAGACATTTATTAAGGAGATGAAAAAAGGCACCAGAGGAGATGGAGCGTAGGAAATTTCTTGAAGCTTTGTAGAAACAAATGAAAATGTACTAAACACTGGATCTCACTGGCAAAAAGAAATGTGTTTAATTTTAATGCTTACTAATTAATATATTTTATATAAAAAATAAGTTTTGTTTCGAAATTATAAAAAACTTTTTTTTAGTTTTCTGTCGTGACATTCTATGACGAACATAAAGACATTTTCAGTTTCATCACTCTTAAAGCCATAATTCTAATACTAAGTAAAAAAGTACACCCAACCCCAAAACAGCTAAACAGTCCTCAACTTCAAAGAGGTCGACTTAAGTTCCTATTTAATATTGCTTTTTTTTTTAAATTTATCAATGGAATCTTAAAAGAAACTTAATTAGAAAGTCTACATATTTTTATAAAAATCTTTTTTAATTTATTAAGAAAGAAATTATTTAATTTTTTAAAGGTATCTTGCCACTTTACCTACCAATTTGATACTGGCTAAGATAGGATAAATCAGGAAATGTAGCGATAGCTGTTACTCTTCAGGCGTCGCTGCAATCCTCTTTAAAGTTAAAAAAGTATTCATTTCACCCTTAAACTGCCACTATCAGTCACTCCTGAGTAATCCACTACATGTTCCATTGGAAAAAGTCGGACGGACCCTTGATAACTTAAATTATAACGAAGTGTCTCACTTATTTTCTGTGATAAATTCAAGGAACCATAGAACAATTAAGGACCGTAGACACCTCAGTCATAAATGATCTTAGTAACTCCTTTCATCTAATGGGCGGAATTATTTTTATACTAGCTGAAGATTTTCGACAGTCTTCCATTCCAGTCTAACCATTTTGCGGGCACTATTTCGATTGCCCAGGAGATAAACATTACATAGAACCACTTGAAAAAGGCTGGACACACAAAAAAGTTCGATGCTCGAGAAAAAACTCATGGACCGATTCGTAACAATATCGACTCATTTCTCAACCGGATGGAGACTGGTGATTAAAAGTGGATAATTTAAAGTGGATAATTTACGGCGATATCAAACGAAACGGGCAGTGAGCCGGCACAAACGGTCTCCAGGCCAGGCATGAGCAGGTCCCTTACGACCAAACTGTTAATTCGGATCTGTACTGTCAGCAATTGGATCTTCTGAAAGATGTATGTCCCCAGGTTGGCCGATAGGAGGGAAATTCATCAGGACAACACCAGTGCACACATATCCATAGTAACTCGCCAGAGGCCTATCGCTATCGCTCCAAGAGCTTTGTTGGGTGGTTCTTATGCATTCACCTTATAGTTTGAACCTCGCACCACATACCTACATAATAATTTTCAATTTTCGAACTCAAGCTTTTAAATATCTCGATAAGAAAAAATACCTGCGCACTTTATTTTGCACACATATATTCTTTCTTGGAATAAAATATATGTAAGTTAAAAATTTAAATAATGAGTTTTTAGTTTACTCTTGAAGATAAATATTTATATAGGAAGCTTAAATTGCATTTCTTATAAGGAAAATTCGGTTTCAGTGTAATTATTATTAATTTAATTTAATTAATTTGCAATTAATACAAAATAATGCGCTTAACAAAGAAAATAAAAAGTCCGTTTTTATAAAAAAAGCACCAAAAGTATACCCCACAATCTTTGATATACATATATGCAAAATTTAAATTTTTTTATTATCCAATAAATTTAGATTTAGCCAATAGTTCGCTATAAATTATCTGATTTTCGAATAAATATAAATATTTGAGCGTAAATAATTTATCTAAGAAACTCAAATTCGAAGAGAACTAGTTAAGCAACTTTTTCATTACGAAATTTAAATTAAACTCTCAGCCGCTCTCTTTAACAATCACAAACGCTCGCTCTTGACACCGAAGAAACAAAGTCACATATGTGTATACATACCTACACACAAATAAACGCGGCAGTCGCTACTTTGTAGTGCCTTTATTAAATTAATTTTTGGTTTATCATGAAAGGTAATTAAAGAAATACTAATAACATCTTAATTAATATACAAACACAATCTACTTACCTTGTTTATGCAGTTTTTAAACACTCTTCTTCGCGATAAAGAGATAACAAACGCAGGTCGGTCAAAGTATCTTTATGCACGTGTTAAAGGCGCACAAAATTAATGTTTAATTGCTTTTCTAACTCCATATGAACACTACCTCGCTTTGTTTATTGTAATCATTACTTAATTAAACACTTTTATTTAGTTTATTAAATGCATTTCAACAGCACACTTTGCACAACCGACCGTAGCAGCGGATAAATAAATTCATAAAATACTTGAATTTTTGACAGCTGCTGCCGGCAAACAGCTGTTTCGAATGCATACTCTGAGAGAGAGAGAGAGAGGGAGAGAGAGAATTCCCTTGCTCATGTTATACTCAGAGTATATGCGAAATAATGCAAAGTTCGAAAAAGCATTGAGTAGCATAATTTTATGCGAATGAGTACTTTCAATATGATGGTTGAGTGGGAAAAATAGTGGTTTAGCATATGTATGCATTTATGGATGCACATGAGTGTATTGTATATTGTAGCGTTTTAGTTTGATTTGTTAGTGGAGCAGTGAAAGATATGTATGTACATATGTTATTTTAATATAACTTAATTATGGATGTAATTTTTATATATATATATAGTTTTAATTACTTAATTAATGAAAAAATTGTTTCAAATAATTCTCATGCACACTAATTCGTATATATTATATAAATAGCAATTTCCAGCCATATGTTTGTATGCACCATACATGCAAATGTAAAAACAAAAGGCGCTTACATATGTACAAATGTATGTACATATGTAACTTTATGATTTATTTCTACTCCATTGGAAGATGTGTCTAAATGTTGAAATTTATTCATTTATTTTTATTTTATTTCATTTCAGTTCATTTAATTTAGTTCAGTAAATTTAAATTTATTAACTTAATTAATTTCATTTTATTTTATTTAAATTTACTGTATTTTATTTGATTTTTCTTTTGCTTTACTTTTTCAACTATGATTTAATTAAATTTATTTTTTTCAATTTTATTTATTTTTTATTTTTGTTTATTTTTTATTTTATTTAGTTTCAATTTATATTATTTAATTCCATTTTACTTGATTTTTTCATTTTATTTAATTGAATTTCATTTAAATAAAATATACCTTATTCCATTTGTTATTTTATTTCACTTTTTTGTTTTACTTTTTTAAATATGTTTTAATTGAATTATAATTTTTTTGTCAATTTTATTTGATTCTGTTTATTTTTCATTTCATTTATTTCCACTTTATATTATTTATTTTTATTTTGTTTTATTTTATTTTTTTGCATTTTATTTTATTTTACTTAATCTTTTCATTTAGTTTAATTGAATTTTATTCAAACAAAACATGCTATATTGTATTTGTTATTTTATTTTTATTTTGGGTTTTTGTATTTTATTTTATTTCATTTAATTTTACTTGATTTTTTTTAATTTTATTTAATATTATTTTGCTTTTAATGTATTATAATACATTTTTTTTTATTTAAATTAATTTTATTAATTTTGCTTTATTTTTTAATTAATAGCATTTCATTTAATTTTATATTATATAATTTATTTAATTTTGTTTCACGTGGTTTTTTATTGAGTTTGTTATTTTTTATTTTTTTTTTTTAATTTTAATTTTATATTTTATATTTTATTTCATTTTATATTATTCCATCTCATTTCAAACGTTTGAGCGTAACGGTATAAAACCGCAGAGAAAATATGGACATACAGAAAAAATAGGTCAAAGGTTTCTTGTAATTCTCATGGTCTAATAAGAACACGAATTGAATTTGGGCGCAATCGGGCAAAACTACGGCTTTGCCCATAAAACCGACTTTTTGCTTTTTACACCCGCTTCACAAAAGATCGAGTATTTAACACATTTATTAACGTAACTCAGACAAAATTGTTATTACTACTGCTACTTTAAACGAAGGCTAGAATTTTTATTTCATTTTATTTTATTTTATTTGATTTATTTTATTTTATTTTATTTTATTTTATCTTTTTTTAATTTTATTTCATTTTATTTTTTTTTTAATTTAATTTAATTTAATTTTAATTTTAATTTTAATTTTAATTTTAATTTTAATTTTAATTTTAATTTTAATTTTAATTTTAATTTTAATTTTAATTTTAATTTTAATTTTAATTTTAATTTTAATTTTAATTTTAATTTTAATTTTAATTTTAATTTTAATTTTAATTTTAATTTTAATTTTAATTTTAATTTTAATTTTAATTTTAATTTTAATTTTAATTTTAATTTTAATTTTAATTTTAATTTTAATTTTAATTTTAATTTTAATTTTAATTTTAATTTTAATTTTAATTTTAATTTTAATTTTAATTTTAATTTTAATTTTAATTTTAATTTTAATTTTAATTTTAATTTTAATTTTAATTTTATTTTTTATTTTATTTATTGTTCTTTATTTAGTTTAATTTAATTTAGTTTAGTTAAATTTAATTTAAGTTAATTTAGTTCATTTGATTTAATTAATATAATTTAATCTTGTTTTATTTTTATTTAATTTCATTTTATTTTATATTACTTTACTTAATTAAGTTTAATTTAATATAATTTACTTTAATTTAATATAATTAATTTACTTTAATTTATTTAAATTAATTTAATCTAATTTAATTTTAATTTTTTTTGTTTTTATTGTATTTTGTTTTATTTTATTTTATTTTTTATTTTATTTTATTCCATTTCATTTAATATAATTTTATTTTATTATTTTTATTGTATTTTATATTTTAAATTTTATTTTACTTTATTTTATTTTCTTTAGTTTAATTTAACTTAATTCAAATTCATTTTATTCAATTTAATTAATATAATATAATTTTGTTTTACATGATTTTATTTTATTTTCTTTTATTTTATTTAATTTTTTTAAATTGTATTTCATTTCATTTTATTTTATTACATGTTATTAAAATTAAATTAAGTTTAATTAAGTTTAATTTAATTTAATTTAACTTAATTTAATTTATTAAATTAAATTTTATTTTACTTTAATTTGTTTCATTTTAATAAATATTTTTCATATTTTATTTGCTTTTTGTTAGTCCAAATTTTACCTAATGGAATTCCAAATTCTACATCCTGCCAAGTAAAACTGGATTTTCAACTAATTGCTATCCTTTCTAATATAAAATAATTCAAACATATTTTTAACCCGCCATATTTTTGTCATGTCAATTGGACATTGCCATAAATCAACGAAGCATAGATGGCAACACCCATCCCTTCGAGTGTAAACAATCCCAGTTATATATGTATGTACATACACGTATATAAATATACACACACAAGATGAACTAATTCCTTTACTTTACTTTTTAGTATCGCTTTTTTTACTCCATACTATTGTCGTTTATTGCATCGCACTATCGATCTGACGACTAACATGCTTGCTTTCTTTCCTCTATCGTCTTTCCTCACCAAAAACTATGGCTGGGCGTTTAAATTTTATTGATTCATTGAAAAAGCGATTCTTAGCCTGGATGCAATTGCATATATCAATTATATACATACATACATATGGGTGTACGTATATGAGTAGGTTTGTCTACAACCTAGTTATTAGGGTGACTCAAAAAAAATAATTTTTTGAAGATATTTTGATGAATTTATTGCAAAGGATTATAAAAATCGTTGGAAATAATGCTTAAAATTAAAAGAATATCTCTACAAGAATAGTTGTGAAAATAATTGTTTATTAATTATTTTTTGGTATAAAGAAACATCGAAATATAATTATTAATTTTTTTTAAAACAATTTGCAAAATTTTTCATACTTTTAAAGTAAAAATAAATAAATAAATTGATTTAAAAATAATAATTTTCTACATTTTCTACCTTCACTCTGAGTGTAGTTAACATATTTAGCCCTAATGTGGCCAAATACATATTTACGGCGCTACAAATTCTCATGTCTTCTACACTCTGATTGTGACGCGCATTTGTAGTAGACCATTCAGTGCAGCTCGAGCTTGGGCTCCCAACCCTGTTATTAAATCAAAATCAAAATATCAGAAATACGTAAATGGTAAAAAGCAAACGTAATTCGGACGATTGCAGCAGTGGCATAACACTTTCAGATCATCATTGCAACTGCAATGGGCCAATCATCAACACACACACACACAAAGATATAGTACATGCATTCACTAAATCAGCAATAGCTTCGCATTATTATCGACTTTAGCTTCTCTCTATCCATGCTACATCTCACCTGAACTGACTTCCTTTTATGCCGTTTGATTGCTCATCTGAATTTGAGTCTTTCTGTTCGGTCTGTTTAGCATTTTTGGTCAATTGTGGTGTGGTGGTGAGTCCGTAAGCTCCTGCCACAAGCTGTTGTTATGCTTTTTGAATTTTATTGCTGCTTCATGGTAATGTATGTAGTGACTAAATTGATTGGGTATATGGTATGTAAGTACGAGTATATCGCCATGGCTTGAGTGCTCGGGTTACTTGTTTGGTTTATTTGTGCGATTTCAACGCCGAGATACATAAAATTAACAGTGGTATTCGTTCGTGATATGCTCAAATGGTTTGGAGTAAGTGGAGAGAATTAGGAATACTCGTTCCAGTTAAGTGTTTGTAGATTTTTCGCAAAAACCGCTTAAGCCGACTTAAATATTTCTTACCTAATAAGTAATATGAGAGAGTGTTAGTTTGTCGGATGAAAGGGCCGTATCTAGGCCATTGAGTAGTTTATTCCAACCATGCGAGAACACTTCCTTAAGGGTGGGTTGGGGAGCATCGTGAAAAATGTGAGTCGCAATCTGCTGAAGGCCGGATACTGGTATGAAGTATAGCTCGTTTTGTAATCTACTCTGCATGCCCAGCACTCAGCCGATACCTCAGGCATAGATGAGCTGTTAATGTACGTCCTCCAATGAAGGTGTTTCATGACTTTAATTTGTTCTCTATGATCTACTGTATTAGACAACATTTGAAGGCGCTTTCTATATCCGTGTGACCAGGGACTCGAGTGATATTCACTATGTTTACACGCAAAAGGCTCTTTACATGTTCCCACATTTTTGGACTTTGTATTGACACGATGGCTTTACATACCCTTCATTCTTCCCTACGAAGGAAGGAGTAGGTGGGTTACACCTGGCAAAAGTTTTCTATTTCACGGTCCCTTAGTTCGAGTTCTGTTAATACTTTCCGTATGATTGCCATGTCTCTCATAGTTAGGGGATTGTATCCAAATGTGACGGAATTATAGGCGGCTAGCTGTTACCGCTGCTTTATATGTCACTTGTGAATTTATTGTCCTCATGTGGAGGATCATTTCTAAGGACTTTGTTTAGGTAGTTCTCATAGCGCCTTATATAGCCAGCCAATAGGTACGTTACTCTTGATACAAAAGTCAAATACGACACCTCTTCCTTAGAGTCACCTACCATACTAATGATCCACAGGTGGAGAGAGTGTCAAAGCCCAAAGAAGGTGTCTTTACTACGCAATAAATCAAAGAAAAACCAGAAATAGATATTTTTGGCTACATAAACCATCCTTTTTCCTAATTATCGGTACAGGGGACTCGCAAAAGCTGTGCGGGTTCTCCGTCACCCAGCCTTCCGATATAGCCTGGAACGTCTTAACAACTACAACCAAATTCTCACTATCACCCACATCCTCATAATATCGGCATTGGTCCAAAAGTGTACGTCGAGGATAACTAAAGGGTGGTTAAATTGTAAGGGCCGATGTTGAATGTGAACCACACCTAAACGCCAAGTTTTTTTCCGAATTTAATTTGACATTTCTCTATTTCAGACTTACTCAATTTGAACCATGGAGAGATACACAATCCAACAACGTGTTAAAGTTATCCAGACTTATTATGAAAATTTTCGAAGAAAATCATCTTCAGTGATGAGGCACATTTTCACCTCAGTGGATTCGTCAATAAACAGAATTATCGCATTTGGGCGAATGAGAATCCAAGAGTGATTGTCGAAAAACCAATGCACCCACAAAGAGTGACTGTTTGGTGCGGTTTATGGGCTGGCGGCATCATCGGGCCGTATTTTTTCCAAAATGAGGCCGGTCAGGCAGTTACTGTGAATGGTGTTCGCTATCGTGAGATGATAACGAATTTTTTGTGGCCACAATTGGAAGATATGGATGTGGACGATATGTGGTTTCAGCAGGACGGTGCCACTTGCCACACAATGGCCGTGTTATCTCACGTAATGGCGATGTCAATTGGCCCCCAAGATCATGTGATTTGACACCGTTGGACTTTTTTCTCTGGGGTTATTTGAAAGAAAAGGTGTACGTCGATAAGCCAGCAACAATTCAAGAGCTAAAGGATGAGATAATTCAGCACATTAACGGCATAGAAACTCCATTATGCCTCAGCGTCATCGAAAATTTGGACCATCGTATGGAGGTGTGCCGCCGAGGTCGCGGCGCTCATTTGGGCGATATTTTGTTACATACATAATTGAGTAATACCAATATATCATAATAAAATAAAATTTCAATAATTTCCTAAATAGTTTGTGTTTTATTCAAAATCAACATCGGCCCTTGAAAATTTAACCACCCTTTATTTGATGTTACTTAGAAAACACGAGACATTTCCGAAGTATCGAATTACCCTTCAAAAAGGAAAAATGAAGGAATCTGTTACCGAGATATGATGTCTGTTCGCGAGATTCACTCGTAAAATGTGTTAGAGCAATATCACTCTAATTCAATACGCATCCAATTTCTCTAAGACTAACTGATCTATTAGTGTTTTGCTCCCACCAGAAACCAGCAAAACAATATATAATATTATCCAACCATAGCCGCCCCTCGTAGCCGTTAGGCCGTTAGACAGCAACGAAAACGCCAACGGAACCTCTTGACTTCCTAAATTTACTTATACCAGTTCGAAGTAAGTAGGAGCACTAAATTTCCCTACTGGACCACTTGAACTTTTGTCCCTGAGGTCAATCTCCAGTTTTCCAATATTTTTATAGCCCTATTGTTCGACCTTGGTATTCGATCTTCTTATCTACGTTCCGTTCTTCTGTTATTGGACAAGTGTCCTAAAGGGAAGGGTCTACCACCGTGTACCCTGAATACAACAGCCATTCTCGCATCATGACCTCAGACGTACCGTCTCTGGTTGCTTACCCTAAAGCAACTCATTCTAAATTCGACCTACTGTAACCAGTTTCAACTGGGCCTGTAAAATGGAATGGGGTTAGGAATTAAATATAACATCTTACTTTTTGATAAAGGCTCTTGAAGTCTACCGATATTCACTCCGATGGACTCAATCGATGTTGTTGTTGTGTTGTAACCGCAAAAATATTCATCAAAGTATTTTTTGGGGAATGTTGCGGAAGTAACCGGATAAAAAATACGGGTTGTTCCGGTATAAAGACCCGACTGTCGTGGGAACTATTGGATATTAGTCGCCTCTTACGACAGGCATGCCTTACCGCGGGTAAATTCTTGAACCCTTAACCCGCAGGGGGTATATACTCAATCATTCCCTGAGTCCTACGCCTAACCTCGTCCAGTAAGATAGCTGCTGAAGTTGGGTTTTAAAAACTCCAACTTCAACTCTCTAAAAAATTTCTCCCAACTTGCTAACGATTTTCTTCAAATACAACAAAAAAGTTTCATACAATACAAATAAATACACCCTTTTTCTCTCCCTCCCTCTCTCTCCGTTATACTGCCAATATTTCTCACTGGGATTGAAAAAATGTGTGTAAGCACATTAGCTTGTATGTATGTATGTATGTATATTTAAAATATGACGAAATGCATATGACAGGTGAATAGGTCAAGACAAGCAATCCATAACTGGCGCCATTTGTGGTCTTGACTTGACTATTAGTTTATGCCAAGTAAGTTATATTAGTATGTGTGACGGAGAAAATGTTTGATAGAAAACTCATTTGCAATTTGTCAAGTGGATTTTAATATATTTTTGTGAAAAGAAACAAGTTATTGGTAATAGAAATGTTTAATGGCTGATCTTTAAACTAATCACACACAGCGCAGGTGTGTTTATTTGTACGTACGTGTGTGTATGTACGTGAATATTGTGCGGAAAGAGATTTTGCGACTTGGCGCCAATAGAAAATATGAAGCGAGGCTACATTTAACTGTGTTTAGGCTGGTGTTGAAGTGGGAAGGGAGACACATGTGCAAACAAAAATAGGAAGAAGCGTTAGTATAAACAGACTCTTGTAGGACACAGAGAGGTGACCTAGTGACTGATACCCAAACTAAAATGAATTTATGGAGGGAACACTTCTCCAACCTGAAGAATAGCAGTGAAAGTGCAACACCACAAAATGGCGAGCCCGATTCCCCTATAGATAACGATAGAATATACGTTTCATTGCCCGCAGTGATAGTTAAATACAGTGGTGAAGAACTGTTAAGGTATATGCATAAGCTTCTTTGCAAAAATGGTCGGAGGGAAGCATTCCAGACCCTCAGTATGCTTTGACCCATCCATAAAAAAAGGATCCCATAGTTTGCGCCAATTACCTTGGGAAAAGCCTCCTTAAAATCGCATAAAACTCACCATCAACAAACTGATTCGACCTTATCAAGGTGGCCTTACACCTAATAAACCATTTTTTCATCGATTTTAAAGAAGCCTTCGACAAACGGCTGTGTAAACTGACGTCAAGCAACACCAAAAGTTCCTCTAGTGTCATGTAGGACCTCTACTAGCTGTTTCTTTAATTTATTGCTGAATAGTAATTGGGTAATAAAATATTAACTTCGTAAAGTTACCATACTCACAGAGCAGCTAGGAACCGCTCCTTTTGGTGTTCTCGAAAACGGCTCAGCGAGGTCTTGGTGATAACACTATTTTTCTCAGGATTGTTTCCAAGATTTGGCTCATCTTAACATGCTCGATAGTGTACTTATCTTATCTTAAGTCTGGTTGTTTGGAGGTCGTCTGAATGCTCTGTTGGAGGTGTTATTATTTGGAGCCTTGGTCGCAAAATGGAACATTGTCAGCTTTTGGGTTCTGAAAAGAGCGTTTAAATCGAAATACATTGTTAGTATGCGAAGAAATGAGTTGTATGGATGTAAAAAAAATTTACGAGTGAGTGAGTTTATGAGTGAGATGAAGCATTTAATGAATCAATATGAGTGGTTTAATTAAGACAGAAGTCGGGAGCATCGGTTCTAATCTCCAGAGTCTCTGTTGAGAGAGCATTTTTTTCGCTTTTGTCTTTTCTGGTCTCTTCTTAAATGATTACCAGCTATGTTATAAGGTGTTCTGTTGATTACCTTTCAAAGTTGTTGAGTCTGGACTATTGAGGTTTTCACCTCGGGTTAAGTCTCTCGTTCAATTTGAGAGTTTCTGCTTCATGAGTTCTGAATGTTGCAGCTAATAAGCTGTCGCAACTCTTGACGCCTGGGGGAAATATTTGGTGGATTATGTCGTGGCCAATTCCCATCTAAATTTCACTGGTTGGAAAACAATTAGGATATGCTAAGGGGAGAAAACAATACTTTGGAATCTTTATGCTTTAAAGACGGTAAATAATGCCCTACCTGCGGGAATATTATCTGCGGAGTTGTTATTTTTCTTTTGTTTCTGTGACTCCAAGAGCACATATCATTCCTTGGATCCTTTTATTGGATAGAAAAAGGAATATTAATAAGGCTACAAACGCTATTTTGGGAGCCTTGATCTACGTGACCTCGTATTTCCTTTGATAATGGGAATTCTTGCTCTAGCTAGTGATAACAGATGCGAGATTAATTTTTAAGCATATTGAGTAGTGGATTGAGTTAAGCTGAATGTCTTTTATGCCTACTGAAAAGGTATGGTGTCCGCTTGGGTTGTGGCATTATATGCATTATAACTTGGATGGATTGGGTCGCTTAGTCCTGAGACTTTCATCGACTGATGGAGAAGGGAGTTGCGGAGTTTCTTGCATGTGAATACGAGGTGTGACAGTCAAGTAATGAGACTGATTATATTGTCGCGATTGTTTCCTTTTTCCTTCTCCCGGCATCCTTCTCCTCTGCATTAATATATTTACCATCGCTCTAACTTGTACTCGAAAGATTGCGAAAACAAGTCAACAGAGTGCGCCCAGACATCGCTGGTAACTGGATCCTTCATCACGACAACCGCGCTCAGCGTGTCCCAGTATTTGGCCTCTAAAGGGATCGCCTTGTTGCAACAACCGCCTTATTCGTTCGATATGTCACCCTGTGACTTTTTTTGTTCCTTAGAACAAAATCGGTGGCCAAAGGAACCCATTTTGAGTCGATTAAGAACATCCAGGTGGCAGTGACGAGGGTACTCGCGGACATCCCAGTCGAAGCGTTCCAGAAATGTTACAAAGCATGGAAAACGCGCTGGAATCGTTGTATAGCTGCCCAAGGGGACTACTTTGAAGGAGATGGCGGAGTTGTAGAATCATTTTGAAATATACGGTTTTTATGGAATCAGTCTCATTACTTAATTGTCATACCTCGTATGATTTTGCAATGTCTCATCGAGTGAGAGTACGCCAGACAGACTTTTGCGGTCCTACGAAGGCATATGCTGCTCTTTACGCCTTTTGGTAAGTTCTTGTAGAATTTTTGGACAATTTTTTGTTAAGAGTCGAATTCACAAGATCATTGTGCTAAGCTCTTTTTTCTTCTGCGCCTTACTTTTATCTTCAACTTACGATCGTTTCATGAATCACTCGCCGGAGCAACTCATCTATATCGAGTTTTTGATGAGCGCCCTTAGCGAGTAGAGGTGCTACCACCAGCAGGTGCCGCCTTAGTTAGAAGACTATTAAGATCCCCTCAGTTCGAATGCATATGAATGATAGTAGGAATTACCTTTGAATACGAATTTCTTCTCTTCTTTTCGCATAGAAACCAGCATTTCTATTAAAGTGTCTATTGTCCTCGAGAAGATTATACGAAAGAGAATAATTTTGTGCATTTCCTTGACGACAAAAGTGATTTGTCTGCATCATCACGATAAAAGCCGCATTCTTCAAGCCGCAACTCGTGCCCAACCAACGAGAAAAAAAAGCTTCTTTGATATAATAATTCCATTGGCTATTTTTGTGGGAAGACGGAATATGAAAAATCTAAAGACATTTGCGCACACAAATCACAGACGAAATGTTCATTACCACAATACGTACGAAAAATCAACTTTAATCATAACAACAACAACAACAACAACAACAACAACAACAAAAGAAACTGTACACAGCTCACCACTTGGGTGAGCCTAAACGACGACAGAGCTGCTGCAGTGCGAGTCAACGTTGAACGGTGTGACCGGTGGGCTTGGTGCGCTTGGTTTGGTTGGTCCACTCGTTGGCACTTAACATGCGGTGACGAATAAGCCAGACGGATGGACAAATGAATGTCTGGGTTGTGGATGCGTCCGACGTTTGTTGTATTTGGAGAGCCAGTCAGGCGTTGTTGATTTATACGCTTCAAGACCATTTTTCTGTTTGTGTGTGTGTGTGCGCTGTGTGTGAATGTAGGAAAAGTGCGCGCGCCATTGCGAAATCAAAAGATTTGAAGTTTCTTAATACTCGTATATTTTCAAATCAAGATACTCGTTTAGCGGCCATCGTACCTGTTGCACCACATGCCGACTGTACGTCCCACAAAGCCGTCGATCAACGAACGAAATGAATGTGCAGAGCAGAGAGCAGAGAGGAGGAGGAGGGAGCGAGGTGCTAACGGCGAGTGGTAAACTTTGAGCGATGTGCATTTTGGTGGCGACCCGAGACCTGGGGACCAGCCCCTTAATTATGCGATTTGTTTTCAAGATTTGCGAGACGATTGTGACGGTGAATTATTTACTGAGCTCTGCATTGCAGTCAACCCATATACACAGTACATGTGTGTGGTCGTGTGTGTGTCCATACATACATACTCGTATGTAGGTATTCCAGCCAAGAGCAATAAAGTTGCGTTTAGCTGCATGTGAATATGATTTAAAATCCGATTTCAATTCTGGCATTTCTGATTCGCATTTCAATGGCTCGCCGTGCATCCGTCCGCCGGTGCGTCGTTCGTCTTTCTCTTTATGTCTGTCTTTTTTTTTGGATAGTTTTTAAGAAAGCGCAGTCGTACATTGGTTGGTTGGCGTTGAGGATGATGATGTTGCTGCTGCTGCTGCTGGTGATGTTGGAAGCGCTTGAGGTGCTGCGCAAGTGTGTGTGTGTGTTTGTGTGTTGTTGGTTGCGCGATGGGTGACGATGAACGTGTTGCGATCGCATGCTGATCGCTGACCGCCAAAATGCCAATCGCCAATCGCATGCAAGTGTTGTTCGCAGAGCTGGTGAGCAGCGATCGGCAGTGGCATGCAGGCATGTCTGATGTTGTTGTTGTTGTTGTTTGCTCTCCGCTGACTGCGGGTGTTGGCGTTCATGTAGTGGTTGCTCTGTTCGATTTTATTTTATTTTTTTATGATTTTTTTCTTTTGCTGCTCTTCCGCTCTGCGCTTGTGTGCAATAATCAACATTGGTCTTCAGCAATCGCTTACTACTCGGCGGCACCATATCTCAGTCATTCACTCATTCACGCGCACCTTTGCTCACTTACACGGTCAATTTACTTGCTGTCTACTCATCTGACGATCTGTTAAATCGTTGTCTATTTGTTTGGTCGCTTCGATGGACTGTGGGACAAAGTGTCTCGCGAACCAAAGTTAATTTCGAGATGGTAAGCCAGCGGCGAGGTGCTACTGAGAGGCTCTGAATTCGCGTTTTCCAGGGAGGGGGGAAGACTTTTGACTACTTCTGAGCTTGGGCTCTTCTACCAGGGGTGTATGAATAACAGGAAGTATACACAACGGGAAGAGTTATGACTTTATGGATAAACAAATCTCTCGATCTCTTGGTTTTGAGATCTTTGAACGACTTCCCCAGTGATCTCTTGATCAACTATGGACTTGACCTTAAAAAACAGCTTCTCCTTTCATTTCGTGACTCTGCTTACTACAATTCTTTCTTTATTTTATTACTAAGATCAATGAACGACCTCAGCATCGAACTTTTGGTCAACTTGATCTAATGCTTGAAAACGTTCATTTCTCCTCTCTCCCTTGGGATTCTCCTCTATTTGTATGGTCGCTTCGATGGACTGTGGGGCAAAGCGTCTAGTGAACCAAACTTAATTTGGAGATGGTAAGCCCGCTGCGAGGATCTTTTGAAAGGCTCTGAATCCGAGTTTTCAGTTTGACTACTTCTGAGCTTGAGCTATATACACAATGAATCTACTCTTTGGATGACTCTACCACCCGCGTTTCCTATTAGTTCTAAGATCGAGGAACGATCTCACCAATGAACTTTCCATCGACTCTGGATCAGAGAGTTCATGTCTCTCTGCTGCTTCGAGACTCTGCATGGAGCATAACACCGCCATCGAACTACTTAAATTTAGACTCAAAGGCAACAAACTCTGCCGCAAATGACCTCATAAATCCGGACTGGGCTCATTCGTAATTGTTGACTCGAGTCTGCCCAATCCTCTTTTGAAGGAAAAACGTAAAAAAGCTTGGAAATGCAATAAAAAATCTGCAGGTCTACATGTAAAGTGGAGCTGTTAAGTCTCATAGATGATTCTCCATTCGAGCCGAGTTAAAATCCTATCTCTCTCTGTTGACTAAACTTTCCGACTGGTCTGGTGGTAGTAAATGAACCTTTTCAGTGCCACTCGGGATACAGGCATATTTGAGGAACAAGACATCATAACACGCGCTCGCTTATAACCATATAAGAGGCACAGTCGGCAGCCTCTCTCTGAAAACGAACCCAAGAATAGTAGGGATCTCTATGTAAGTGAGGTGGATTTTAAAAATTAAAGAGCTTGTCAACCTCGGGGCAGGTTACGAAAGAAAAAGAACCCAGATCATAACCCTCTCAACCGATGTCTCGAAAAAGGATAAATCTTTTGGAGAGCTATGAAATTGAGTTCAACTCTTTTACGAACCGAGAGCTCAACAAAATTCTTTTTTACCTTTACACCTCATGACTTTCAACCCACAGTGTCGCCTGTCAAAAGTTTCAAGTAATGTCAGTGCAAATGGTCAGCCACCGACAACATATTGAGATGGCTCGCCACAGCGGAGGTGTAGTACGTGTAGTCTTGAGCATAGGTTTTTGTTTTTTAGTAGAAGATGTAGAATGGAATTGGCTGCAGGAAATGAAATTGGCATTTATTTAGCTCAATAGAGCTACATAAACAAGATGTGTGTACATATGTATGTATGTCCAGTGGCATTGAATATGTATGTATAACCAGTATACATTCTACTGGAGCTTCGAGGTTGTCAATTTTTTGTAGTTGTATTTGCTTAGAGTTGTTACGGATACGAGGTTACGGAGCCGGAGTCAGAGTCAGAGTCGGAGTCGGAGTCGGAGTCGGAGTCGGAGCCGGAGTCGGAGTCGGAGTCGGAGTCGGAGTCGGAGTCGGAGTCGGAGTCGGAGTCGGAGTCGGAGCCGGAGCCGGAACCAAAACGAAAATCAATGTTCTATTTAGTTATTGGATTAGAGGATGCAGTGTAAGGTTTGGTGGTAGAAAACGGATTCGTTCCATTTGAACTGAAGTGTTTTTCCCACTTCTCACTCTCTTTATAGAGAAAAGACGGAGACGTTGAGGAAAAACATACCCAGCACCAGTTAATAAGGTGCTCTACCCAACTTCAGATAAGGGATCTAACCTAACCTCCAATCGCTTTCAACTGACTTTGTTTCTCTCTCTGTCTTCACTCTCAGGAAAGGGAAAGCATGTGGGAACCAGCCATTGATGCTTCGAAAGAACCAAACACAGAAGTATAAGCTTCCCTTCGAGGGATCAGCCACTAAAAACTAAATTAACTTCAAAACGTGTCAAGCCGACCTCCTTTCGCAATATTTTTCTCACTTCTCACTCTCTTTATAAAAAAAGACGGAGTCGTTGAGGAAAGATATAACCAGTACCAGTTAAAAAGGTGCTCTATTCCTTCAGTTACCCAACTTAAGATGTGGAGTCGGCTATTATAGCTTAACCCAGACTCCAACTGCTTTAAACTGACTTTGTTTCTCTCCCTGTCTTCCCTCTCAGGAAAGGGAAAGCTTGTTGGAGACAGCTTTTGAAGCTTTTAACTAATCCACATTTGAAGTATATTCAAATCGGACTTTCCAAAGAAAATTCATGCTTTTCTGACTCTGACACTTGAGTGGTTAAGCTCCAGAATCAAAGCTGGAACCCGACAGTTCTGAACTGACCTTACTTTTTATCCTCTCTCCTTCTTACTTCTCAGGAAAGGGTAAGCGTGTTGGAGCCAGGTTGAAATACTTGATTTAAAAGACCCAAAGAATTACGCGAAAGCTTAATCGAGCCTTACAATGAAAATTCATGTCCACATGGCTTTGTTTAAAAGGTTCAGAAAAAAAGTAAGTAACAACGTAATGAAAGTATAGAATGGTATAGAGTATGAGCACTAGGAAAAATGATGGGACCAACTCCAATTTCTGCCGACCTTTAAGTTCCACTCCAGCTTGCAGAGAGGGCTCACATGGAGCACAACAAGAAAGCAGACTGAACCCACATCTCCCCTGCGGGTTAGGGGCTCAAGAATTTACCCGCGGTAAGGCATGTTTGTCGTAAGAGGCGACTAAAATCCAATAGTTCCCGCGACAGTCGGGTCTTTATACCGGAACGACCAGGATTTTTTATCCGGCCAAGGACTGTCACTCTCGCAACATTCCCCAAAAATTACTTTGAGCAATATTTTTGCGGTTACAACAACGGCACTGAACCCGCTCTAATGTATCGTACTACAATCATTACGATACTCGTCGAGTAGCCTGCAACAAGAAGAGACCAGAGAAAGCGCTGAGTGTTCCACCTTTCCGTGGCAACTCAGTTCAGAGCTCCTACTCAACTAACTAATTACCATCGGTTGACGGTATTTGTATCGATTTCACTTAGGGCTGACTAATACACATTATGATGTCACAAAAACTCGACTACCGGGCTTCATTATCCAGCCATTTTGATTCTCTAAAGAGCCTCATTAGATCCATGTCTTTGTCGTCGGCTATCTTCGACAGACCATCCAGTAAAGGATCCCAAAATTCGACTACGATTAGTAGACATAGAACTTTAGTCGTCTCATGTGACAAGCATACCTTACCGCGGACATAAATATGCCTGTCCCTCAAAACGCAGGTTCTTGAACTGGTATTACAAGTGAAAATTTCGAATTATCGAAATCTTATCGAGCACGCTCCATTACATCACTACTTGTAACGCTTATTTTCGCCACATGTCTAAAGATTAGCGCTGCTCGGCTCTTTGCGCTGACACGCAGTTCAGTCAGTCACTTAGATATGGCCATACACGACTGTTTTGAGTGCGATACGTATGAGCTTTAGTAGCTTCCACCTTTGCAAAACTTGGCGGGGTTTCGCATTATTAATAACGCAATCTTGCCGATGGAGTTGAGCATCACTCATACAGTCTGCTGCTACAAGTTTACGACGCAATCCGAACGTCGACGTCAACACCGACGCTTCTACAGGCGTTCGCTAGAATGCGGCTCGGGACGTTCATATGTTTGATGTGCGTCGGGCGTGGATTGTTTAGTCTTGGTTTTAGTTGCATTCTGGATGTTTTTTTTTTTTGTTAACGTTTAGTTATTTACTTCATTGGCATTTTTCCTCAACTCCAGTTGGACATAAATACATATATAATACAACAAACTCAAGTCGTCCATCGCTTATTGGATGGACATGTTGTTTACTTCTCCTGCTCTGCTGCTCTGCTGTTTGGCTAGCGTTGGCTAGCATTTGACGTGCGTGCACTGGTATGTATGTGCTGTGGTTATGCAATAAATCAATGTGGCTTGTATTAACTGCCCATCTCCTGCAGCTCAAGCAAAAATTCACCGCACAGCACTCACACCACCGCTCACATCACCAACGCCATCACCTCGAGGCAGGGCGGACATAAATGAACGACGACGGACAAGTGAATGGTACGAAGTGAGGAGCTTATGTTTCCTTGATTAATAATTAATTTACGTGCCAGCAGTGCCAATGCGACTCCTTTATAATGAACGGTTGTGAGGCGGCGGCGATGGCGGCGACCAGGACATGAGCACATCACATCGAGCCAAAACAGTCAGCAGCCAGCCGTTAGCCAACAGCCAACAGCCACCTTTGGCCACAATCAACCAGTTAGTGCGCAATGTGAAGACTAGCCGTTGGACGCTAGTTGTTGTTGGCTGTTGTTATTGTTGTTGTTGTTGAGGTGGCAGCATTTGGAACGCATGCGCGCCCATCATCATTTTTTCGGAGTTTCTTAATTTCTATTCGATTTGCCAGCGGTAATAAACATAGAAACAAATACATACATGCACATAGGTATGTACTCATATATATATATATATGTATGTAGTAAGTACATATGTACGCATATTTTGAATAAATTAAGCAGAGGGAGAGTCTTATGCCGCAATAAATCAATAAGTTTATAATTAATACCGTCATAAATCTGTTGATCTGTAGATCGGTGGATCTCTGTTGTGGCATGGTGGCTTGAAAAACTTGTACCGACGTACAAGTAAGCTTTTGAGTGTATGTGTGTTTGTGTGTGTGTGTGTGCTTGCAGTTGAATGGCATTCTCAAAAGTGGCACTTTGTGTTGATTTATTCATCGCGTATCAGCGGTCAACATCTGTTGGTTGATGTGAAAGATGGGAGGGAATTGTGATGGCATGGCGCGCTCGAGGTGCTGGACGTGCTGAAGGTGCAGAAGGTGGTGGTGGTGGGTAGATTGGCATATCTTTTTTTTTATTCATTCGGTAAGTTTAATCAAAAACGAGTTGTTCGGAATGAACAAAGGGTGTTTCTTTAGACAAACCACATGCCATGAGGAAAGAAAACGCATACACGTATAGTAATTTAATGCTATGGCCATAAACTGAGCTTTATTATAAAGATAAGGGTATGTCATTATGTTTTAAAAACAATTTCAAAGCCCCCGTGGCTGACTCGAATAAATTCCAGCCGAGAGGTTCCTCTTTCGACCATTTTTTCTAGTAGTGGTGGCCGTATTATTGCTATCCTACACCGCTAACACGCGGCTAAAAAAATTCTCTTCCAAGGCGTTAATCATCTCGAGCTTATCTGTGTAGAAAAGCGACTTTGCATAACCCTACAAAAAATACTCCAGCGGTGTTGAAAACACGTTTTTGTAGGTCCAGTGCAGGCTCACGATGCGAGATAACGCGTACACTAAAAATTTCCTTCCAAAAATTGTTTATTTCGTTGGCTGTATGACATGCAGCGGTCGTCCACATCAATATCCTCCGATTCCGACACAAAAAGGTCATTAGTCATGGCTCTTTAGTGTTCCACACTGACAGCAACAATTTGACCGGCTTCATTTGTAAAGAAATATGGACTAATGATTCCCTCTGTCCATAGAGTACAACAAACAGTGACTTTTGGAGGGTGCGACGGCGTCTCTAGAATGGTTTGTGGGTTATCATCACTCCAAATGGACTATTTTGCTTATTAACGTACCCAGGACGGCCGTGGTAGCCGAGTGGTTAGCATTGCGTACTGACATTCGGAAGGCTCGGGTTCAAATCCCGGTGCCAAAGTTATGGAAAATTAATTTAAATAAAAAATTAAGTTAAATTCTCTAATTGCATGAAATAAAGGCTCCTCGTAATAAAACCATCAGCCGTTCGGAGGCGGCTTAGTATAATCTGTAGGTCCCTCCATTTGTTGGAAAAAACACGCAAAACCACAAATTGGAGGAGGTGCTCGGCTGAAATTCGCTTCAGCGGTTACAAAGTGGGATTTAAACCCGAGCCTTCCCAATGTCAGTACGTTTGCTGACCACTCATCTACCGTGGCCGCCTATGCCCTATGGAAAACCACATGTCTAAAAAAAAACACCCTATAATTTGGTGAAAGAGAAAACCGAGGGAGAGCGAGGAAATAAAAAAATGTGAAATTTATTGTATATCATTTTGTCTCTGTGTTTGGATGACTATCGATTATTAAAAATAATTTTTGTGAAAAAATTTGGAGGCAGCTTGGAATTTTATGATGACTTAGAAATATCACATGGGCGTGGTTCACCTACGAATTCTTGTAGACTACATAAATAAAAAAAAAAAAAATAATGCTTCAGTGTGCTTTTAACAGTGATTAGAAATAAAAACTATTTATAAATAAAATTTTACGTGATTTAAATTCAAAGAAATTCCTTAAGTTGTGCGAGATACGGTAACAAGCTCGTGTGAAGCATAGGGTAACAACTCAAAAAGAGAGACGAGGTTTAGTTTGGCCACTCAGATATATCAAGTTTAAGGGTTCAGTAGAGTCTTTGTTGCAGATTTTCAACTACGAGCCGCCGGCGTCAGACTTAGGTTGTATGCTGGGCTTCGAACCCGCCCCTTAGATAACACGAAAACGCTCAAAAAGTCTAAGTCTATTGATGGAAACCCCTGCAAACATTTAACGACGACTTAAAAGTATGTAGTTGAAATGCTCGGTGTTTTAATTAGAAATCTGCCGCTACACATCGGATTGATGACCTTGTAAGGCTAGATACCAACGTGACCACCGTTCAATAATGGTTAAGGACGGTGCAATGTCGAAAGAAGTTGAAACCTCTTGACCTATATTACAGCGAAAGGACGAAAGAGGAGGTTGCAAGGATGCGTTATATGAATGGTTGGGCATACCTATGAGTGTTGTCGCTTCCAATGTCCACAATCGGAAAATTTAGCATCGACTTAGCCGTTACCCGAAATATGGTTGTCTGTAGTACTACCTTCCAGCATAAGAAAATTTTTCAATCTTGGTTATCTCCGGATCGGAAAACCTCGCAGCCAGATCGAGCAAGTTGTGATAGACTGAAGACATGTATCCAGTATTCTTGACGTGGCTACACGTCCGTGATACTCATCCGTCCATGGGTAGTAAAGTACACCTGTTCACAAACATAGGGAAGTTTTAATAACCAGAAGCTGCAAACTCAACAGACAGCATGGTTTACTGCTCTACTGCCACTATTGATTTCTGAGAGCACTCATCCTCCTCCAATTTGTGGTTCTGCGTCTTAATGTGGAGGGACCTAAAGTTCATGTTGAGCTACCTACGAATGGCTGATGGTTTTTTATGAGGAGCTTTTAATTTTTAATTCAGAAATACACTCGGAGGAGTTGACATTCCCTCCGAGGAGCGACCGCAATTAGAAAATTTAGCTCAATTTTTTATTTAAATTAATTTTTTGGATGGTTGTCGTTCCAAGATTAGCACCCGAAGCCTTCCGAATGGCAGTACGGGATGATAACCATTCGGCTAACGCGGCCACGATTATAGCCGACTTAACAACAGGCACTATTCGTTTATTCTCTTAACCGTTCGATGCCAAGTGGAGATACCGTCTGATATTTGGTGTTAATGCTGGTCTTCCTCTTCCTCTGCTTCCACTGGCGGGTATTGCATGTGTTATAGCCAGGAGCGACAAGGAGCTTCTAAAGTTTAGCTTTACATCGATATCATCGTTTCCAGCGTAAACTACCAGCTCTGGTAAAATATTGTCTTTCTATGTTTAGTTCTACAACTCTCCAGCATTTAGTTCAATAAATTACCCGATAAAGTGTCATTTTGTCTATAATCTCGTTTAGAATCGAAAGGATCGAAGAAGTCGCTCCCGACTCCTCGGGAGGTTTTAGTGTTGCTCAGCGTCTGTGTACGCAGCGGTATTAACTTTGCTGGGATACCGATTCCAGATGAATCTGCGTTCATGCAGCTTTTTTTTATGCTATCAAAGGCTATGAAATCGATGAAAAGTTGGTGTGTGCCAATCATTTTCCCACGGATCTCTTCCAAAATTTGGCGTATTGGGAATATCTTTACAATTGCCACATTGATAAGGTCCGATCAGTTTATTGTTGCTGGGCATTTTACACAGTACGCTGGAACCATTGATCATCAGCCCAGACTGTGGGGTACTTGTGGGTAGGAGTCTTATTTTTCAATCATCAAATATGGCTTTGTCTGATATTATTCTGATAAACCTTGTAAGTTCTTCCCTACCAGTTTGGACGGTGTTGCTCGCAGAAAGAGGTCATTAAGTTTTGTTCGTGGCTATACTTTAAGAAGAAGCTAAATTTTAGACTCTATTTGTCACTCGCTGCGAATGGTGGTCCCTTATAAGTATTTTCTTGGTCCTCCCAGAATCATTACCTAGCCACTTCCTTTTTCGTAGTGCCATAGGCGGGAATCAGTATGAGCGATATTGTTACCCGGTTGGGGTTGCCTCTGTTAAAAACCTTCTCATAGGTTTGCTTTTCGAGGTTGATACCACAAGACCATACAGAGTAATGGGATGGCGACTGGGATTTCTTAGTTGGGAACGTTCCCATTAACCAAAATCATATGTTAGAATGTGATAAAAGGAGTTGTGGGGAAATGTCGTGAACTTAGCAAATTGAAGGGCTTATAAGGCAGAGGGGAATCAAATCGCAAGCGCGGTCCATTTTGATGCGATATCAACGGATATAAAACGGGCGGGAATACCTCTGGTTCAGAAACGAGGGAATGCTGGGGTAGGGTCACAAGATACCTCGACGGATTCGAGGGATCTTCTCCTACTCGATAAGTCACTTTTAATGGATTTTGGTGGAGTGGAGGTGGACGCATCTCAGCACTACCTCCTTGACTGGTCTTCCTTGGCATTCAAGTGTCTTGTCTTTGCGGGATCACTCATTAGCCTTAAATCTTTTCTCAATTTTTAAGTTCCATCTCAACCATCTAGGATTTGCAGAGCTTGGCATCACAAAGGTGGAGTTATACAGTTGCTAAAGCGTAACCTTAGTCCGACTGAGCCATCTAGAATCTAGACCTGAACGGGTGAGCCTATATTAAACTGTTAAACTAAGTAGAGCTTGTTGAATTGGGATGCAGAATAGATGGAATGCTTATAATAAAGGGTAAAATTAATATTTGAGCGTCTTTAGGAACTCAGGGTTTGAAAGTATTTTAGCGTATAGTCGCTATATGAGTGTAAAAGGAAATTGGTACAATATTAAAAAAAAAAATTATAACTAGACGTACATACATATGAATATAGGTAGAGAGCTTGACAATGCATTTACCGAGCTCAACTCACCTCACACCACTCACATCAGCGGCAGCATATCACACCAATTACTACGTGCAGCGCGTGCCTTTTATTTGAATTTCATGTTTAGAATATGAAAATAACAAATCACCATTTAATGAATGCAACAAATACAACAAACACACGCACACTAAGGCACACAGGTGTCGCACGTCAAACGTGGCTTGGTGTACGCCCACTAAAGTACGTCTCCTGGCATTACTGAGCGCCATTATTAACACATCATAACTCGTCGACTCGACTGTGTATAAGGAGCAACGACAACAACAACAACAACAACGACAATAATAAAATAATAAACACACCTACATAAATTTCGACAGAACCAGACCAAGGCAACCAGCCATCAGCCATCAGCCATCAGCCAAGAGTGTGCGGCGCACTGCCATCAATCAAAAAGACCATAAACAAGAAAGCGACCAAATAAAGTGTGTACGAAAAAGTAAAGAAAAAATCAAAATCCAAAGAAAAAGAAAAAGAAAGTAAGTTGTTATGCCTGACTTTGTTGTTGTTACCTGCACTGCTAAGCTACAGGTTGACGAGTGCCTACGTTTATTTATTCATAACACAACGCCATCACTGCCACCTTCAATGTGACCAGCCACCGCCATCGCCGGCGCCACTCAGTCAACGCTCGTCGCAGACCCAAAGTGATTTTTAAATGCGTTGGTTGCCTTAAAATTTGATAGCCGCATCGCACCGTTTATGGTGCAGGTAAAGGCGCTAGAGGCCTTGGAAAAGAGGAGAAAGGCGAAAGGCGAAAAGGATGGCACCTGAGTGTTGCATGTTTTTGAATATTTTGTATTTTTGGCTATGGCTAAAGGTGATGTGGCATCCATTAACTAAGCACTGCAGTTCAGGCAACAGCAATCAACTAAACAAACAATAACAAAAATTTAAAAACAAAGAACTGACCAGGAGGGTGCAAATTGGCAAGGGTATTTATTGATAAAATTTGCAAAAATAAAAAATAAAATAAATTTTAATAAAAATTAAATTTCAAACGAGTATAAAATTTCGGCATCATTAAATTTCAGGTGGAACAATTTAACACTCTCTACACAATGGGCTCATTTACATTTTTTTTCTTAATTTTTTAATCAATATTCTTTATGCAAGTTCACAGATAACTAATCGATTAGATTCTTCATGCAGTTATACAAATATCTGGGTCCTTTTTGGTTTGTGGATTGCAATACAGAACCCGTTCGCAAGTTACCTTCAGCGGATCTTGGTAATTTTAGACACCGCGTCTACCGATACGAAACTTCTCTCCACACCGAGTCTAATAACAGTGGCATTTGTATCCACCATACCGTACCTCTTCCTCTGCTTCCACCGGAGGGTACTACATTGAAAATTTTCAAAGCTGGAATATTCTTATTGATCCGAACCAGATGACCTAACCAGCATAGCTGCTGTGTTTTAATTCACGCCGTATATCTCGACCGAGTACAGCTCATCGCTCAATCGACTGATATATTCGCCGTCCCCAATTCGCAGAGGACCATAAATCTTCCGCAAAAACTTTCTCCAGAAAACTCTCAATGCGAACTCATCAGATGTTGTTATCGTCCATGCCTCCGCACCATATAGCACCATATATATAGAGTTTGGGTTTCGTTCGTCAAAAGTAGCAACTATTAAACAAAGTGATTCTGCGATTCAGACTGACGTTGTTGTTGGAGCTAATACTAACTCTCTAGAGCGTGGAGCTTGTGACAAAGGATTAACTAACTTCTCGGTACCTAAATGTTAACTCTGCTCTTAACCCCATTTCAACCTTTCATACAAAATAGGTACTACCTCTCTACTACTAGCGAACCAGCTCACAACACCTTTAAATAAACCAAACTGTATACCTTCAAAATAAGATATTAATAGTGTGTTACTGTAGCCATGAATGAAAAAGAGGACTTGTTGTGAAGGAAGATACCCTTTTAAACTGTTTCAAAATGTCCAAATGGGATTCCGGGGTAGGGACGGTGGTATTTTAATAATCTGACCTACCGGCTAAACAAATGATTTCGGTGATGGCAAAGCTGACGAGTCGGGAGTTTCTTTCGACGAATTCGAATTCGAGTCAATGCTGTACTCACTAGGAATGAACAAGAGAGAGCTGTACTTACAGTTTAAATAAACAGCTGCTTACCCTGACTAACTATATGTATATATAATTGGCGCTTTGTAACCGCTGAAGCGATTTCGACCGAGCTCCTCCTCCAATTTGTGGTTTTTGCGTCTTGATATTTTTTCCAACAAATGGAGGGACCTTCAGTTTATACTAAGCCGCCTCCGAACGGCTGATGGTTTTTTATGAGGAACTTTATTTCATGTCCGAAATACGCTCGGAGGGGTGGACATTCCCTGTCGAGGGGCGACCGCAATTAGAAAATTTAACTTAATTTTTTATTTAAATTTATTTTCCATAACTTTTGGATGTTGGTGGCACCGGGATATGAACCCGAACCTTCTAAATGTCGATACGCAATGCTAACCACTCGGCTACCGCGGCCGCCGTGGGATCTATTTATAGGCTTAAGAAATGCATTAAAATCAATGGCGATTATGTAGAGAAGACAAAAAAGGAAAAAGATTACGAATGAATACAAAAAGATTTCTTTTTTACTGGTCAACTTACCGAACTTTTGTTAGTCCCCTCGTAAATACATTCATTATCACAGCTAATTAGAAGGGAATAAAGGAATAGTCGACCATTCTCTCAGTGAGCGCGCAGCTCTTTCAAAAATTCAATGGGAATCCAACAGGTACCAAGCCATAAATGAGTGTTAACATTCAAGCATATTTAAAATAAAGAGTTTCATTGAGAATACCAAAAGATCTCAAATCTTCCAACGATGAAATGATACGGCAGTCTTACGATAGCGTATCAAAATCTCTCGGTCTGCCCCCCTCCACCCTATAGCTACTTTAAACGAGGCCTTAGTGAGTAGAAACTGTTAGGTTTCAAACCAATTCGGTGGCTTCGTAAAGGAAAAGCAGGGTTACATTTAGACGGATGTAGAGATAGTCACACAAAGGGGAGTTTTTTAACACTTTTTAGAATAGCTCGCTTCGAAAGGGGAAAATCCATTGGTTAGGAGCATTATTTCAATTCTAGATGTCAGCATCTGCTCGGACAGACCTATATGTCACCTGCTTTAGTGAGGTCAGCAGGACGAGCTTACAAGGAAGGACACTTTCCTTCCTGTGGTGGGGTTCAACTGCTGCTTTGCGACCAGAATAATGCGACCAACATGGAGAAGCATGCTGGGTAGGCGCGCAGGTTGGTTGGGCGACTTGTGAAGAAGTTGTAAGATAAGTAAATTGCTCAGTTTTATAAATTCCACTCATTGGTTCGATAGCGCAGAGCTACTTTTCGATAATGCCGACTTATAAACCGTTTCGTTGGGAAACGGTGGTAACTGCGAAGCTTACGAGCTTACAAGACTAAGCACTTTGAGTCAATATTATGGGTTAGAAGACGAGTACGTATGCATTTGGCTACCGCTGGTCTTCTACTGAGCAGATGGCCTTTAATTTAGCGTGACTAGGTGGGCGCTCACAAGATTCTTCTGGCCTGTTGTGGTTTGTAGAAGATTGAAGGAACTTCTAGCACTTACCAAGATACCCTTAACGCTTTTGTAGGGACTCTGATTGGTTTACATAAGATTGGTAAATAAGCAGTCAGTATCATCTCTACTGCCATTTCTACTAGAACAGCCTACCTTCACGATACTAACTCTCCAGCACAATGGCTCTCATATCTTCTATAGCCCAAGTGAGCTTTCTAGTATCAAAGTGGGCCATCTTTGTAAATTCATGATTGGCACCATCTGCCCGACTCTAATTCTGAACCGAAAATCGAGTCTTCAGAAAGTACAAGCGATGAAATTGCGTACGAGAGGTCCTAGACTGAGTTAGCCTATTACAATATAACCTAACCTGCGATGAACTTTCTGCTTGGGTATCTACATCCATATTAAATATGAAGTGACCACCTATACTCAAAATATGGTTTTGTCTGAAGAAATATTTAAATAATATGAGCTCCATTAAAATATAGAGCCTACAGGAGTAATGACAAGCCATTGTCTGATAGGGCAACACGCAGAGAGACTAATGGCTGCAGAAGTTCTATCACCCATCTTCTAAGTGAATGTCCTGCTTTAGGCAGTGCTTGGTTTCAGAACTACGGGACCCTACTGCCGGATGATCCATCGAAGATAACCGATATCAAGGTCATGGATCTAAGGTTTATTAGAAATTGATAGAGATTTTGTATTATAATGATGGGCCTAAGTGTAATGGATGCGATAGATCGGTAGCCGCCACAACCAACTCAAACTAATCTTAAATAGAGTATTATGTTTCCTGAAGCTAGCGTTGGGGAGCATGACAGACAAGGAAAGAATGGGCATTATATGGAGAAGATACGTTCTTCCATTCACTTTAAGTACGGAAGTGCATAATAGTGAATTTCTCCCACTCTCTTTCTCTCTCTCTCGCTCTCTCTCTCCCTCTCTCTCACTCTCTCTCTTTTTCTATCTCTCTCTCTCTTTATCTCTGTTGGACGGGTCTAAGAACCAAATATTTTGACTGCCTGGTCTACGACAGCAGGTGTTAAAGTCTTTAGTTATTCCATGGACGATTAATAAGTCCTTCTCGCTCACTCGGAAGTTGTCGTACTTTCAGTCATTGGGTACAACTCACCACGCCTGTCGTTGGACTCAAATTGGCGCCATAAACGCAACGTGAATTGAATAATGTCAGGGTTTCCTTTTAAGCCACCGCTGACAAACTGATGAAGCTGGTTGATTTTTTACTTTTTGTTGCTTTTGTTCATGTTGTTTTTCACTGCGACTGTTAAAGCCCTTGGTTGTTGCTGCCCTGCCTTTGTTGTGCTGAGAACAAAGTGCGCCGCGACTGCTGCCTCACTCCAATCCCAGAGCCAAATTGAGCAGTCACTGTCAAAAAATCTGTTAACTTGGTCGTAAGCGGAGGCGCGTCAGTGCTTTATGGCTCTATGGTTGCAGTAAAAATAGTAAAAACCATAAAAACAACAACAACAACAACCAAAAGCCTTTCAACAACTGTTGTACTTGTGTAAAAGTAAGAAATAAAATCAAAAACAACACAACAACAAAACAACATGGAAAAATACACACAAAATTGAAATAAAGTAACAGCAACAACAATAACAACAACCAAGCGCAAGGTGTAGCCAAGCGCATCGAAGCAGGTTTCGCGAATTGTCAGCTGCAGCAACTGGTGAGGCCGCACACTGCCGCCCAACAACGGTAACCAAGGAATCAGTAACCAGCGCCAACACCACAATCCCAACCAAACACAATTAATACACACCATCGCCACCACAACCATCATAGTCGACTGCACTGTCCAAAAAAAAAAGAAAAATGCAAAATCGCCGCAACAAAGTTGCAATGAATATATATACATAGATATATTTTTTCGGTTAAAAAGAAAAAGTTGCACTCAAGTGCCGATAACAGCACCAGCGCCACTCACACACCCTTCAACCGTCCACCATCACAACGCAGGTAAGCTTTTTGCATAAAGGCCGCGTATACGGCGTCGACGCGCTACATGTAACATGTTGCAACATCATACTCCAGCAATAACAACTGTGAAAATAAACTGTAGCTGAGTACGCGTCCACAAGTGGATGTAGTGCAAGTATCTATGGCCGGCACAAGTGATTAAAGTGATTTGATGCCTTGTTGAACGCGTTGTCGTTGAAGGAGGGGCACACCAAGAAGGAAGGGCACACCCAGAAGGAAGGATTTGCAGTATATAAGGAGCAAGAGGAAGAAGAAGAGAAAAGGGGACGGTAGCGAAGAGCAGGGTGCGTTGATATGTGGCTTTATGTGTCCAACCGCCGTACCCTCATTGAAATCTGACTAAAGGAGCGCGTTTGTATCTAGGAGGGATGATGACTATTAACGATTCAGGGGGCCAAGCTGTCGTGGAGTGAGATGAAGTGCAACATACATACCTCCGAACGAGAGCCAGAGCCTGGAACTTCTCTTATATGAGGAGCACTAGTTCGAAGAAATCTTTCAGCGAAATCTGGTGCGTCCGACGTTTCCATGGAAGGTTTGCAGTTCGGCAGTTTTAGCTCTGTAGGTGACCAAAGAAACTGTAATTTGAATGCCAAATCTTAGCCCAACGCGGGTAAAAATGCCGCTGAAGAATACAAATTATAAAACCTCAATTATAGGAAGACGCATCGCAGGAACCAATCAAGTTGCAGGGAAGAGCTTCACGCCAAGAGACCTAGAGGAAAAGCAATCCCCACCAAAAAGCTAGTATCCGTGGAAGAAAAGTTAAAGTGTCATTCGTGTTACGGGAGGCCCGTCTAAAAAGTATCACCCATGGTAAATAAAATCACAGGCTAGGGTTGCTGCAAGATAAAATGATCTAGATCCAAGTCATGGCTGTTCTAAAATTCTATTAAAGGAACTATCCTCCATCAGGTGACAAATGGAGTATCATAAGGGCAGCCTCTAATAGGCAAAGACAACCCTCGCTGCCAGAAAAAGGCAGTCAGCTGGAGGTGACAGCCAAAAATAGAACTCTAAGACACCTCGGTCTCACTCGGAGTTGTTTCATGTAGCATAAATCTTCAAAAGTATCCCGATCGGCTTTGCGAAATACAACCCGCCAGAGCAGAGGTCATTGACAGAGACCAACCAGATGGATATATATTTCTCCCCAAGCCACTGTGGTGTAGGGGTTCAGAGTTTTCCCGCGGTATAGCATGCCTGACATCTGTCCCCTGTATGAGGCGACTAAAATCCAAAAGTTCCCGCGAAAGTCGGATCTTTATATCTGAAAGACCCAAAGTTTTATCCAATTAAGGACTGTCACTCCCACAAAATTCCTCATAAACTGCTTTGAGGAATATTTTATTTGCGGCTACAACAACACCAACAACATATTTTTCTCCAGATAACTGAAAGTCAGATTCTGCAGGCTCTAAAAAGGCATTTTGCATATCAGGGCCCTAGCTGGTTCAAACCCCCTAGTGAAGCTGATGGCTTACGTGGATGAGAGAACTCTGATGTTCTTCAAAGAAGGGGGAGAACTATGAGGGCTGGCGTTAGCTTAGTAGCGTTGCATTGCAACAAAATCTTTAGCCAGTTGAACCCCTGAAGGCGAGATCAAGGAGAAGCAGCGCTGTGAGATTTCCCAATAACATTCTGTGGTAGAGTCATCAGCTAACCATTCAAACGAAAGAGCCCCTAATAAGTAGCCAGTCTCGATGAGGATTTATTGCTTGCGTGTTATCTGTATGCTGGAGGTTGTTCCAACTGACTTGATAACTAAATTCGTTCTCTTCTTCTATCAAATATGGTAGTAGAGGACAAGGACTCTGGGGAGATGAATGAAATTGGCCACATTTCGTTTTAGCTTGAACAAAGAGTCATTCAAAGCGATTTTTGTCGAAGCTTGCGGATTCGGTTAAAAGTTAGCGGGTAGCTAGAGTTCTACTACTCTAAAACATGGCCTTGCTTGCCTCACTACAAGCGTATAATTTCAAAGACAAAAAACTATTGTGACTACAAGCTCAGTCTTAGGTAAGGTTAAGGTTGCTCCACCTGATAGTCACATGAAAAGTATCAGAGTATTATGACGATCAGAAGAATGATTTGTCAAAATTTGATCTACGATCTACGAAAAAAGGTTACCAAAGCCGTCCATCTGAGACTATGAAATTCTATTCAATTTCTAAGATCTTGAATGAGACCTTGGGGCACGTGAGTACTTTTGAGATGAGATGGAAGACCACCTCAAGAGCGTAATTTCACGATTCACAGAATTGCTTAACCGTAAAATAAAATTATCTGCTGCTGCTTCTTCTTTATACTCTTTGGTAGACATTTGCAAAAAGTTACCTACCACCCACTGACTTCAATTGAACATACTGCCATAATCAACTCACAATTCCTCAACCAAACTCAATTTCGGTAACTCACATAAATTCCCGCAGCGCCCAGCTCATATACCTACATATATACGAGTCTCATTCGCCAGCCTGTCAATCGCATGACCGAGTCACGATATGCAAAGTGCCGCAGTGCCGCAGTGCTGCAACACTGTGACCAACTCCAAACTCACAGTTGAACCACGCTTGAACTTTTGTCATAATCACGCGGAACAACGATCGAGCGACGTTGGATCGATTGTATGTTGAATTGCGCTGGCGCGATCACTAGCGCGTGATTCGGCAATTCGATTTGGCGGCAAACGATTGCAAACGTACAAATGAGTTGATGCAAGTGCAGGGAGTGTGTTTTTTTCTTTCTGCCACAGCGTGCGGCGGGGAACTCTTGCACCGAACTCATATTTAGTATTTGTAATGGAAATATTGGTAGAAGTCGATATATAAATCAAAAATGATTTACTGAATCAACGACTAATACTTGCACTTGTTTGTGATGATGAGGATATTTGCACGCGTCGCTCCACCTGCAACACATGACGCGGTGAATATCATCACATAGAGCTTTGTTTGGTGTTGTGGAGTGAAACACGTGACGCGCTTGAAATGCCAAGAGGTAGGGAAGGGAAGGAGCATGACAACAATAGATAAGGTCGCTCTTCGTACCTCTTACGATTCGCTTGTGTAATGATGAACGAAACATCAGCTATTTACCTCTAAGGGAGTTAGACATACAGTGTTGTGTGTGTGGCGAAATGTGCAGAAAAAATCTGAGTAAAAAGTTCCCTGCACGTCCTTCCAATGTCTGAGGTATTCGTTGTCGCTGAATGAATTTTAACGGATTTTACCATCGGCTCGGAGAGGTCCTGCCTAATGCTGATAAAGCTTGTCATACAATAATAGCTGCTTAGAGCTAGCTACACTGGCATAAATTTAGTCTTGGGTTACTGTAACAGTCAGAATATAAAGGACCCAGCACTAAAACCGAGGAAACCTATCAACGAAGGACGACTTAAGGCCCTGCTGCTGCTGTCTTTTATTCACCACCTGAGCCCAGCTTGACTTTCGTAAAGTGCACAGCCCATAATCCCACGTAATGCCATAAATTCCACAGATAATCAATGACTTTAACCAAAATCGACTCTGCGCACGAACTGTTCCGGTAGCTCTTGATCTGTCACTAGCCTCAATTAAGTAGTTCTACTATCGGACATTGTGGATCCTCATAACCACTGGGATTGAAAAGGTGTACCATGAACTATCTCAGTGAAATCAGTAGAGTTTCGAGGTCAAAACTTAAAGCTCAGAAGAAATAAGCAAGGGGTTCGTTACACAGAGGGGTGTCTTCTTTCCGCTATTGTTTAATCTCCCTTACATTTCGTCTACAACTTCATCATCTGGAAGTGGGAGTACCGGTTCGAACTCAATCTGAAAGCCGCTGACGTCAAAATTCCAACAGTAAATTGCGCCAACATACTGTGAGTCATATTCGACAATTAGCACTCCTTCACTGCGACTTTGCTACCAAAGTACAGATCTTCAAAACAACCTCAGATCGCTAACCGGCAGCACCCGGTGGAAAGATAAAGAAACGTTGCGCCCAATTTTTGAGGAAATCGGCCGGTCGTTCATTAATTGTGCTGCACCAATTTGGCCTTTGGAGATAAGTAACGTGCGCTACCGTAGGGATCATTCAATCACAAGTCTACTAGAAATCGAACCACCACCGAGGCACATTAGGAAGAGAATACTTGACTTAAAGGACTCCATTCAGTATAACAGAACCGCTGGACAGGTCGAGGTACCAACAGTTCCAAAACAGCGCCCACAGAAAGTCCGCCAACATTGTTATGAACTGTCCTCTTCTGAATGGCGTGCTCGGAATCTAACCACCATCCATAGCAGACGAAGATCTGCGCTTATGTTCATCTTCAAGCTCTCTTCTTTGACGGAATGTGTAATCGGATTACTCCCACCGTCAAGCCCATGCGGAGGACTTGTCGCGGAAGCTGAATTTCACCGCTGTGGTACTATGGGTACACGAATTGTCCATATCCTTATCCATATTTGAACGCAATTCGTGTAGACTCACGACACTGTCTGCCATGCCCAGCTCCGTGTGAATAGCGAAAGATGACAAAACCCCTTACTAGCTGCTGCGACATGTTGGTGACACTGCGGTTGCTGTTGCTGACATAAACAACACGCCGAATCATTGTCAAAAAGTGCGCGTTGAACCAAGTAACTGAGCCGATAGATAGTTGGTCTTGAACAGCCATACCCCACACGCCATGCGCCATCCGCCTGCCAATGAATTTTCAGACCTAAGCAACGAGCAAGTCCAGCCAATCAATTGAGTGAGTGAGTGAGTGAATGAGACTCAGTCCGGTTGTGTGGGATCACGAAGAGGAAGATTAAAGAGTTTAGTTGGGTTGAGTTCGCACGGAGGCGCATACATCACAGTTAAATGATGTTATTTGTTGTTTTTGTTGGAGTTGAAATAGAATTGGACAATCATTTGTGTTTATTTGATGGAAAATCTGCTGCTCCTTCTTCTCTGTTGGTGGCGGCTGTAAAGTTTAACTTAAAACTCTTGCTGCTGTCGCCTGAGTTGTTGTTGTTACTGCATTTTTATTGCAAAATCATGAGGTACCCTGCTGTCACATCACAAAACAAGCAAGCAAGCGACTCTACCACCATCGAATCCATTAAGTACTGCAGCTTCTGCGCCTCGTCCCAACCCCGCGGTGAGTTCAGCTCCGCTTTGAGCGGTAGAGCCGTAGTCACAAATTTTGAACATTGGTTTTTTGCTCTGCTCGGTAACTGTGATTTGCTATTACGTTTCGGCATTCGGCATTCATGTGGCACACTAAATCTTCCTCAAAGTGGCTGCACTTGCTGCCACATGCCACACAATACTACTATACGAACACTTAATGTGGGCTCCTTCCTTCATACTCTCTCTTAACCTCACACACAAACACACACACACACACTCCGACGTCATCCAGTCAGTCAGTCAGTCAGCCATTGTGAATTTTCATGCTGCTCGCTCCTTCTGCTGGTAGCGCCACCAAGTGTTTGTCACTGCAGTTGCATGCAACACTAGGCAACAGCCATATAACCGCAGTCAGTGCGCCACAGCCACTCTTGGCTGATATGCAAAATGGGGGCTATGACGAAATTTGTTGCAACGAGTGGACGAGAGACCGATACGAGGTTGGGGAGAGGGCGCAGTAACAACAACAACAGATTTTGTGCTGAAAAATCTAGCTATAGCACGCATAAATTGCCGCATAAAGCACTATTGTGGGCTGGCTGCAACATACCCTCGGACACACACACATCCAAATGATTACCCGTTTAAGTGGCCGAGTGTTTCATATGGTGGGTGCGCACGCGTCTGTCCAACTCGAAAATGGGAAGTACTTCCAACTCAATCACCGAAAACCAATTCCGATGCACGGACGGACAGGCGGATGCGCCTCTACTAGTTGAGTTGAGTTGAGTTTGGTTTGGTTTGCTAGTCTATCTCGTAATTATTTTGTTGCATGCCACATGGCGACGCATATACCCCTGACGAGCTTTCTAACACACATACTACGTACCCAGCGTGTGTAGCTGTAGTGGTGGTGGTGGTGGTCTGGTGCAGTGCAACAAAGCAGTGACAGCATAAACATCACTCCTGTCGGTTCCCTTTACTCGCCACTGCAACCTCCTTCCTCCTTTTTTTACTCATTTCCCCCCTACTTAAATGCGAATCGAATTCCTGCAACGTGCAGCTGTGGCCGTTTGTTGTCTCATAAATACTGTGCCACAGTACGCAACTTGGCATACAAATGATGGTGCGTGCGTACACATGTACTCGTATGTATGGGTGAATACTCTACATATGAGTGAGAGTGTGAGTAAGGAAGTGCTAAACTGGATCTAAATCGTTCTGTCGCTACATACATATTCGCAAAACTCAGCCCATGACGCAAAGCTCGTATGTTCCCTGTAGGGACGGCCGGAGCTGTAATGTTTTTTTTTACGGAATTTTTGGATATTTCGTGGGTCGAAGGTGAGTTATGTAGAGCCTTTTTGCCATGGATATTGGTTAGCCGTTTGGTTGGTGTTCCGTCAAAAACACACAGCACAAATTTGAGTAGAGGCTCGCCTCAACACTTATCCATCGTAGAAACTTACTTCTAAAAGAAGCAACTAAGTTAGGTTAGCTTGTAGTGGCTACCGATCTATCGAGTCGGGTTCATTTAGGCCTAACTAAGACCCATTGTGATGCCACAAAAACTTGACCATCAGATATCATTATCCATCTATTTTGTTACTCTAATGAACCCCATTACATTCATGACTTCCCCGTCGACTACCTTCGATATACCTTCCAACAGTAGGGTTCCAAAATTTCGAAACTTAGCCCTGCTCAAAACAGGACAGTTTCATAAGAGATGGGTGATCGTTTCCTCCTCGTCATCCACTAGTTTTTCCGCGTGCCGCTCCATCAGGCTGTCAGGGCTCCTATTACTTTGGATATATCGACTCTTTTTAAGGAGTACATGTGTATCTCGTGATCTCTTCTTATCCCTTTCGGCCATGTGTGCCTGGTTTTGCGACAGTTTGTAAAGTCATTCCACCTTGTTGCGGCTTGTACTCATACAGATGTAAATTTCGTGAGAAGTAGTTTGCAAATGGCAAAAGGCATATCAAAGCACTCTTTATTGAGAAGAGTTTACTTGATCGTACCTTATCTGGCAAGTTCATCCGCCTTACAGTTTCCCTAGAAGCCCCTGTGAGCAGAAACCCACCTGAGCGACAGTCTGTTTAGACATCTCCTGTAGAGATCGGCGACGGCCCAGCACTAATTTGGAGTTTAACGTAAGCGAGCCAAGTACTATCGTTGAAAATGAATATGACCTGGAAACACTACAATGGTCACGTAGACCGAAAGAGAGTTCCATCGGAGGGTTTTTTTGAGAAGATACCTCCGCCAACTCTCTCTTTAAGCTTTGATCCGTCCGTATATATTTCCAGACTTCTTCTTCTGGTGAGAACTCGTATTCTGAAGTAGTTATCAGTTAATAGTATTGGGCCATATCGATCTGTATAATTTCGTATAAAGTCGTATTTATCCAGTATTGCCTAGTGCCCCCAGTTGAGTAGTCTATTGAGTTGACTCTCTTAGACGAAGTGCAGTCATTGTTGCCGACTGATATACCACCACGTCGAGTAATAAGATATTGAGTATTACATTTAGAGCTTAACCTGTCGTACTGCTCAGGCTACTACGGGCCACCGAATATGCAATGGGAAGGTCATTTCCTCTCACCACGGCAAAGATATAGCTCCATAAGTCACTCGTCATGTCCGTGTTAATATATAGAGCACCAACTGAAGTAAGGGAAACAAACAATGAGTTGGTACTGGGAGTTTTCGTGAGAAATAGGGACGACAAACTGCAGAGCAACCTAGTACTAATATCGCCAGCACTAATTCGCCCGGACTCCTACTTTAATTCGTGAAGTGCTTCTACAAAGTAAGCCATCTATTCTAGGCTGAACGTCTTCTGATAGCGGCTTAGTCAACCGAGAAGAGTAAGAAACTTCGTTACCCTTTTGAAAGTTGATCAACATAAAAACTTTGGCCCACCGTTTGGTGTCAACCGCTAGTAAAAATTTCAGATGAGATCACACGGAAGTAGTTCTGCCCAGAGAATTTAAAAACTAGAGCATTTTCAGATGTTCCTCTTTGTTCCGGGCAGATCTAGACATCATATCTAATGAAAATTAATCTGCCATCTCTTTCGGGTGTTTCGAGATGTCGGGAGAGGCGCTTTCTTCAACTTGACGATTGTTCTTTGAATATCCGCTGATTTTAGTCAGAGCGTCTCATACAACTTGAAATCTGGACCCTGATGTGTTTCCAGCAAATGGAGAAAACCACAGTTTATCCCACAGTTTACCCAAAGGTCTAATGACTCACTGCACATAGGACATATTCCGAGTATATTTGAGTCAAGTATGGATGGATAGACCCTACTACAGTATCTAGGACCTATGTGTGCCATTATTATTCGGATCTTACAAGACAGCTCGAGCTCTTCGTCTGATATGGGGGGTGGCTTAAAGCCGAGCACGTCTTTTTTGGGAATGGAGTTTAGGGCTAGTTGGTAAGTCATCTTGTTCATCGATTATGTTCTATGGAGGTGATTGGGGTCCTTTAAGCTTAATACTCCTGGTCTGTCTAGGTTGGTTGGTTCAGTTTCCAGTAGGTAAACTAAATTATTTGACTTCTATACCAAAACGACATTTTCTCCTTGGGTCTCCTATCCACTCAGTTGCGTATTCGCCTAATTGTATTAGTTTGTGGCATTTGGGATTTACCGTTAGTGTTGATTTCATTCCCAATTTTTATTTGTTTTTTTTTTTTGGGGAAATTCGAAGGAAATCGTTTGCTGTGCGAATAAATTCGAACTCTTCATGAAAATGCAATTTTATTTCCTAATACTACCAAACAGGCACTCACACATACATACACATATACACTCGCTCATGGGTATGCGTTATACACGTACATTCAAATGAATAGATGTAGATGGACAATACATACTGACTGCCACATTAGGCAGATGCATATCCACATGTGATCTGTGGCATGCCACCACCACAAAGCACACAAATCGCAACGCAATCGAAGCAACCAATCGGCAGTGAAATGATGCGTTGATGCCACGTTTTATGAGCCTACCAAACATAGCCGCCATACGCACAGTGTTCATGTGGAGCAACTAGTACACGGAAGTGGCAAGAGGGATTGTGGCTAAATCGTTATAATGACTCTTTTACTACTTATGTCGACTACAATATTGGCGCATATAAATTGGGAAGCCAAGTAGTGCTGATTAAGGTGCTAAGAGTCAAGAGACTGTACTATTTACAAACCCGGTTACTCGGAAACTTCTTCAATTCTTATAGATATACCAGTGAAACAACTCGAAAAGATCGGTTAACAGATATTTCCGGGAATTGGTGCTAGTTTCGAAGCGCGAGCAGTCGGAATATGTCACAGCGCAAGGTTGTCCACCGGGCCAGATGAAACCTATAACAATTCGTCATTGCAACCCTTCGCCCAGCTGACGAGAGATCGACCGACTGATAAAAATCCCGATCCCACCTGTTTACATAACGAGGCGACTGGTAAAGACCTCGGCCTGACCTGTCCAGATAACGAACCGACTGGTAAAGACCTCGGCCCGACCTTTGCAGATAACGAACCGACTGGTAAAGATCCCAAACCGATCTGTTTAAAAAACGAACCGACTGGTAAAGATACCGAACCGACTGATAAAAATCCCGATCCCACCTGTTTACATAACGAGGCGACTGGTAAAGACCTCGGCCCGACCTGTGCAGATAACGAACCGACTAGTAAAGACCCCGGCCTGACCTGTGCAGATAACGGACCGACTAGTAAAGACCCCGGTCCAACCTGTTCAAATAAAAGAATCGACTGGTAAAGATACCGAACCGACTGGTAAAGACCTCAGTCCAACTTGTTCAGATAACGAACCGACTGGTAAAGACCCCGGTCCGACCTGTTTAAATAAAAGAACCGTCTGGTAAAGACAACGGTCCGATCTATACAGATATCGAACAAACTGGTAACGGAGCGACTGGTAAAGATCCAAAGCCGAACTGCCCATATCAGTAACTAATCTGTCCAGACCGTGAACAGACATATCCCTATCGAAACCTTCTTATCCGGATCGCGAGCCTAACTTTACGTCGAATTCACCTGTCCAGATTACGAGCCGGCATGCCAATATCACAAACAGACCTGTATAGCCAGCCAGGCCCAGAGCGGGCCAGTGCAAATCGCGAGTCGACCAGTCTTTATTGGGATTCGAGCTATCCTGCTGACCGTGTCGGCCCGAGTGGAGCTTTTATACTCAATAAACCTGATAAGTATTGTTGAGTTATGGATATTCGTTTACTCAACTCCTTGAATACGATAGAATCCACATCGATCGTCCTTTGATACCAATAACACTTATAGAATTTTGTCTTTCCTCTCAAGATCGATTCTGCACCACTGTGCTATCACAGACCCAATTGCTCCCTTCAGCTCCACCGAAACGATTGATGAGCTCAAGCCAAATCAGATGCCTGCAATATTCGTTCGGAAAAATCGACTATTATCTGGCATACTTGCACTTGTAGCCACCACCAATACCACCAGTGCCACTTCAACCTACCAGCCTACCAGCCCACTAGCTCGCCCCAAATAATGGGCGCAGCAACTGACAGTCACTTGTCCAACTAAATTAGATTTACTCGATATTACATTTTCAAATTTTCGAATTTTTGCATTAATCGCCGCAATTGCAGCCGGTTTGGAGCCATGAGACAGAGACAGCTCAGCTATCAGGCAATACGGTCTCATAATGTGTGGATGCCACACATCGTAGTAACCCTTCTCCTCGGCGGTGATTCGATGGCTGGCAATCATTCGGCAATGCAAAGCAATGATTCCCATTGCTCAGTGCGACAACAAATTCCACTACATCAACAATAACAACTACAACTACAACCACAACAACAGCAATAGCAGAAGCATTGACAATAATCACAAAAATGAGGCTCACATATGAATTCCGGAGACCAATATTGGATGTGTGTCATTGACTGTGTGTTTATATGTGTGTGTGTGACAGCAATTGCTGCGAATTGAATTTTCAAATTTTCTCTTCATTTTACATATCCAAATCCAAAAATGCTTTGGCCAATGTATGCTGACTGCAATTGGTGATAGACGCAGAGCATATGTGTAAGTATGTATTGTATGTGAATTTCATTTCAAGCGGCAGAGAACTCAATTCGAACACCACACAGGCGGGCAAGCAGGCGAGTTAATAGTCGACAAAACAATCAGTTAGTGACTGATAATAATGCGTTCTCCTGTGAAATTGCGAGCGTCGGATATATGTATGTACTAAGCATTTTCCAGTAAATAAATGATTTAAAAAAATTAAATTTATTTTTGAAAAAATTGTTTGAGTTTGTACGTTGCGCTTGGTACCCGCCCCATAGGAACTATCTACAATGGAAAATTGCATCAAGAGTGGGATGATGGAGACTACTCCCAACCTTATAAGTACTCTGGATTAGTATGGGAATGCATCTGGAATGTCCGTCGCTTAATTGGGAAAGTGTCGCTGCCTAGTTAGTTAATTCGGTTGCTCAATCACGAGGTCCCTGGAACCTCTTGACCCGTTGTGACATCTATGGGGGGCCATAGAAGAGATACCTCTCACCTATCTAGATGCTGAAGCCACGTGGTTTGTTTAATAAAACCCAGGCAGGCGGGACAGTAGTAGAGGTAAGGCTCCATCGACTCCATATCGTATATATTTACATAAAAACAGAGTTCGGTAGTGGAAGTGCTGGAAGGAGTCTCTACTCCTAATTCTTTTTTTATGGATCAATGGCCACATCTGTCCGGGCGCATTGCATGTGGTTTCACCCTGTCACCTGCTAGTGACCTTTGCAGGAACTTTGCTGAGGAAAGCGTGCAGAGTTTACCGTGATGAGCATTGCTAGCTCTTCGGCTTCGAAATATCCTGGGATGTCACTATGTTCTGCGATCCAAACCACAATCGTTTCGCATACAACCATGAGTTCGTTTAAGATTACCCTACACCTTACTGCCACCTTTAAGGTGGTTGGAAAGTCTCCTGCTCATGTGGATTACAAGTGATTCTGAGTGAACTCCGCATCCACTTTGTCATAGATCTTTGAACCGTCAGGGAAGTTCAGTACGGATCTTTGATCCAGAACTGTTACGTTTATCCTTTCTGAGATTTATTTCCAATCTCTGGCAGCGCGCTGTCGTCAGTTTATACTATTACCTCGTAGCTCGCGCTTTTTAGTTTTACGGAACTGCATGTTAACTGTGAGATACCAAAAGGGTGGAGAGAGAGCTCCACTCTGTGGGATGCCTCTTTTGGCCCAAATTTTCCGTTGAATTTGAGCTGGAGAAAACTCTCTCATATTGAGTTATTCCTGCTGGTCGAGCGTCTAGCTACAATACGCTTGCAAGGGCTCGTTCTCCATATCGCAGCACAACATATGGCTATCGGTGATGACAGATTATGGCATCAAATAAATCAAAAAAGTTACTTAGTTGAGTCTGGATAGGAACACCCGAAGCAAAATTGATCATAATGTGTTAGACACGCCTACAAAGTTAGGATGTTGCCATAGAAGAGATACGCATCCACCTCTCTGCAGTAAGGAACGGACGAATGTCGCGCTGAAGTTGAAAGAAAGTTATTATTAAAAGCTCCTACGATATCGGTGAAAAAGCCTACTGAATACTCTTTTATGGCGAGACCCTTCGCAATTCTCGTCACAATTTCGTGAAGAGCGGTGGCAACAGATTTATGCTTACAGTAGGTATGCTGGTTCCTCATTATGTAGTTCGGAGGTATCTCCTGACGTATAGAGAGGTCAGGCCGCTGCTGATTGTAGTTCAGCGGGAAAGATGAAAACTAAGCTCGGAGATTTGATAGATCGGAAAGGTGTTATTGCCCTTTCCAGCCTGTTTGAAGAAGCTAGACATTCTATTGTACATTCTACATAGCAACAAGGGAAGTGAGTGGCTATTAGAGTATCTATTGTAGTACTTTTCTGCGAGATATTGTCCATTCACCATTTGACTTCTGGATTTTATTTGGGATAGCAAGGCTCAGGGTACCTTGTCCTATAACCACAATATAGAGGACCTCAAACGTTTGTTGAATTCGCGGTGGCAAAAGGTCTCTGACGTCGAGGTCTCCCCGCTGGTCGTGGGTCTAGTGTGACCAAAAATGATAAAAGAAAATATTTTTGGTATAACGGTAAAATTTGTTGTAAAATTTAGCCTCTCCGAGGAGACCTCTCTCGAACGGGCTGAGGCTGATCATCTTTACCGATGCCCGACATTTAGTTATCGGTGATGCCAGATTTCCGCAGAAACCGATATTCTCGTGTGACCTGGGGCAAAAGTGAAACTCACTGTGTTTTCCGAAGATTTTATGTTGATTGTACCTTTGCATGTTCTTACGCATTTAGACTTTATGTTGACACATTTAATTGCCTTAATTGACTGTCTAGCAAAAACCTGATAGAACTTCCAGTTAAAGCGGTTGCCCATTTGGCAGCTAGTCTTATGCCTACGATCTAAGTTTGAAAGACAGAGTTGTAGTCGTTTGAAGCTATCTTGGTTATTGGGGTGATCATAGAACACCCATGCTTTTGTGCCTGACTCGCATTTAGTCCCATCAGTATGGGCATGGATATATGGTGACTTTAGTTCAGCGTATTAAGAGGCGTTTACTCCGCTGTCGTTCGGATGAATAAGAATACTCCAGCTTTGAAAGTTTTCGCTGGAAGCAAAGGAAGTGGAAGACTTCCACGTCTTTGGAAAAAACAGGTGGATAAGGACCTGACATCACTTGGTGTCTGCAACAATATTGTTGATTTTTAAATATATTTGGAATTTTTATCATTATCTTTAGAATGAAATGGTATATGAACTTTGGTCCGAAGTATGTAACTACCAGAACGAGAAGAGATGGACACGTCAATATTTATACCGATCGCACCAGAAGAGCGAATTGAGTTGATTTGGTCATGTTCCTTTGACTGTACGCAAACTAATCACTCAGTTTTTGAGATATTTCAACCAAACAGGGTACAGAGATGCACTGGTATATTGAAACGAACATTTGTCGGAACCGGCCAGATCGGATTACTATAGCATTTAAAAGTCAGTTTTGAGATTTTACAATAGTTAAAAAATTTCTTAAAAAAGCAATTAGAAAATTTGGTATTCTGTACACATGATGAATTAGACATTCGGAGGACTATATCCTATACAACCGATTTGTTCAGAAATGAAGTTTTAGGTCAAAATCTGTCAAGCCTAAGATTTAGCTACACATATACATATGTATGTATATACAAGAAAAATTTGACTTCGGAAATCAGCGAAGTCGGAGGACTACATCATACGGCTTCCATGCAACCGATTGTTCTGGTATGAGAAAGTAATATTAAATCCTAAAATGAAATACCACAAATTTGATATGGTAATGAAATGTATAAAGACAACTCTTCCATCTTATTTTCCAAATAGATTTCCACAAAAAAAAACGGAATAAATAAAAAAGAAATTTAAAAAAAAATCTTCCGATGGATACGATATTTGAATATCTCATATCCGCCAAAACATAAATTTTTGTAAAAAAAACAAACACACACAAAAGATCACAAAGGAACACAAAAGAGTAACAAAATTATAATGTGGCACAATGTTTGTGTTTTTTTTTTGTTTATTATTTCTTATTTGTTATTTTGTTGCCACATCTGCCGTTGAAAGCTCGCGCAACGCGCATCGGCCAAAGCACACATACACACACACACAACCAAATGACGTTGTTGCCGCGACATAATAATATCCTTGAATCCTTTTGATCTCAAAGCAAGAAAAATGCTAAACACACGCACACATGCAGACATACATACACTTGCATACAGGCGTATGAACTTATAATAAACCGAAATGATATAAAGTGCGCGGCGAACAATTCCAATGGCATTCGTGCGTGAGCTCATTTAGTTCGTACACTCACTCTATACCTGCCCCCCCGCATTTCTACTCCTTTCCTCTTTTCCTGCTTTTGCATATTACTTCATGTGCCAGTGAAGATACACGTATTTTTACCGCCACCACTGTAGCTGTACTGACTGTATGTAGCGGCATTGTTGCAAGCAGGCAGGCAAAACTATTTTATTCATTGTAAATAATATTATTTTCTTTTTGTAAAATATTTTTTAGACTTTTTTTAATTTTTTTTTTTCAAAATATTCATTCGTTTAGTTATTTATTTTCGATTGCGGTACTCTGTTGCAGTTGCAAGTTGCATTTTTGTTGATTTTCCCATTATTATGCAGTGAAGAAAAATGCAAAAAAATATAAAAAATAAAAATAAATTTATGCAGCTTACATTTTGTTTTTGTTGCAACAATGTAGCATACATATACATATATATATGTATATATATATATATTGTATTGCATTTGTTGCATGTTGTTATTTCCGTAATTGTTTTGTATGCTTTGACTTACACTTTTTGAACAGAAAATTATGCCTGCGGCAAACGGAACTGCACCTGCAATATACAACGAACAACAACAACAACAACAATAGCAACAACGAATTTAGTTATTCAATTGCATTCATTTCATTTTTGTGAATTCTTTACTAATTCCATTACATTACATTGCATTACATTGTATATATTTATATAGGTATGTACCATATATAATATGTTTGTGTGTGGAGAATACACACACATACAGACACACGTAGACACAGGCAAATAAATAAAATTGTTATCCTTTTAGCCATAACAAAAGATTTAAAGAAATCTAAGTAAACGGAAAGATGATTTCTTTACATTTACTCACACACACACACACATGCACATAAGTACACATACACATGTACTCACAGTTGCAATCATGCAAATTGTATAAATAAATTGTTCTTTTGATTGTCTGTTGTGCTTTTTTCCTACTTTGGCTTGTGCTACACTCACCACACAAAATTTCATTTGAAACCTGGTAGGACCAGATTGCAGTGAATTGCTACAGCAACAAAATAAATTAAATGTTGTTATGAAATTGCTCAAAATTTGTTGTAGAAAAAAGTCAAAAAATTATGGAGTTTTATTATTAATTTGAGAGTTTGTAACAACTTATTTTTTCCGTTTTCATTCTAAAAGGAGTGTAATGTAGACCTATGTACTTCTGAGTAACACTCGTAGTTACAATTTCAAAACAATATTCAATGCTTAAGCTTACGTCCTCGTCGCACAATCTGGGCAACCCTTGTGCCAGCAGCGGTAACCAACACTTGGGAAGCTTGTGGTCACAGCTAAAAAGGAGAGAAAGGAGAGAGCTTTAATGAAGCCATTATGGATCCTCGGTTTTTTAAAAAAAGCAACTCCCACAGTGAGCAAAAATCTCGGACGAATACTGTGAGGCTCACGATTTGTGGGCATATGGCTGACATCCGAGGGGATTAACAGAAGTTCGGTAAGTTGACCAGAAAAAAAAATTAAAACAAATTCGTTTCGTATTTATTCGTAGTCTTTGCCCTTTTGTATATTCTTTGCATAATCGCCATTGATTTCAATGCATTTCTTAAGCCTATATAACCAATTCTGAAAACAGTCTTCAAAGTCTTGCTCTTTAAGCTTATCAAGTTCAACATTAACCGCATTAATTATCTCCTCGTTGATATTAAAGACCTTAAAAAGTAGCGTCGCAAATCATCTTTCTTCCTGTTTTCCAACAAATTTTTGAAACCTTTTTGGTAAGCACTCTTCGGTGTACCATTTCGCAGTTACCGTCTGACCCTTTTCCAGTGGATTAGCAGCTACGATTTTATATTGGGTGAAGTGAAGTGACATCATTACTTTCGCTGCTGATTTTTGTTGCTTAAATTTTACGGGTGGGTTTGCTACTGTTGGGCTCTATACCATGGACTGCTGTTTGGTTTCTGGATCGTAATTATGGAACCAAAATTCGTCACCAGTAACAATTTTACTAAAGTTGCTAGACTGACCATTTTCCAATTTGTTTAGGAAAAATTGATCAAAATGCACTCGAACCTCTTTTTGGGCCTCATTTAAAATTCGTGGTACCCATCGAGCAGATTTCTTCGTGTATCCCAGATGATTTCTTAATATTCATGATACAGACATGGCATTCAAGCTCAATTCATTAGCAATCATATCTTGTGTTAATCGTGGGTGTTCGTCAATTTTGGACTTCATCAGAGCTACAGTGACGTCATCAGTTGAAGATTGTGGTCGACTTTCCCGGGGCTCGTCCTCTACGGAAAAATGTGCGATCTGGAATCTTCGAAACCACTTAGAAATAATTTTTAAAGACGGTGCAATCGTTCTCTATGCAATTTGGCATTCAATAAAGATTTGTATTGGCTGGAAATTACGCCGAAACCCGAATAGAATCACATGGCGAATTTCTGTTTGCGTTGGTGGTGGAATTTCATCTGACCTATCCTCAGCTATTTTGTATTTTCTCGTATCCATTTTAGCCGATCATTCTAAAATTTGGAAGGAAGACTAATAAAGTAATTGCAAAGGATTTGGTTTTTTAAATTTAACAAAAAACAAATTGAAAGTCACCAACTGACCGAACTTTTGTTAGTCCCATCGTATACCGTCCCTCAATTGGAAAATTGAGTAAGAATAAAGGCTGACATCAGCGCCGTCCAAGAAGTACGATGGACGGAAGAGAGAACGGCATAAGATGTAAAATAGCGCAAATTTGGTGCTGCAACAGAGACTCAGTCGTTGAGCCCTGTAACTTATTTTGGCGAGTAAGCGTTTAATCACAATCCATATCAAATCGAAGTTCTCCAATATATCACTGATTTACGCCCAAGCAACAACGGAATAGAAGCGCAATGTACGTTTTATGAATTAATTGGCGAGTTTATTATCAGATTCGGCCAAAGCATCTACGACGCAAATGTCGTAAAATTAACGCTTCCATGGTGGGCCAAAAATGTTTTATGCCAATCTACTTCACTAGTACCACAAATATTATTGTCTATAGTACTAGATTCCAGCAAAAGAAATAAATCGACTTACTTGGCTTCCTCCGCAGCGAGAATCGAGCAACCAGATCAATCTTGCTGAGATAGACGGACAACTTGTCTCTAGTGTTATAGATGTGCGTACGTTTCGAGGGCCTAACACCTACTCAGACTACTATCTTGTAGCAACCGCATCTGTGCAGCAAAGAATATACTTCAGCAAACGCAAGGTAGTTTTGATGTGAAAAAGCAACAATGACAACAGTCATCCAGTCAGTTTACTATTCGACTTTCACTCCTGTGCTCTGAAAGCATTGGGAATATGGAAACTGTGGGACGGCATGTCAATTTCATTATGTAAGTCAACAAAAAAACGTTCCTTTTATATGAATATGCAAGTCATTGCCATCTTGGTGTCTACGCTTCGTTTTCCGACCACTTCGGTCCTTTGGTAAACCTTATTAGATCGATTTCCTTGACGTCAGCTTTGGTATATCATAAAGAAAGACAATCACACAATTTCGAAACCTAACACTATAGAGTGGAACAGAGAAGTCGCATTAAAGATGAGTGATCGTGTCGTCTTTATTATCAATAACTTTGCGGCATCTCTAAAACATCTCTCTGCATGTCGTCACATCAGAGATCCTTAAGAAACATTTTGTACATGGTTAAAAGTATACGAAAACGTTATTTATCGAAAGGAATATGCTTGGCCATGCCTTGCTTAGCAAGTTCTTCTGCCTTGTGTAGTTTTCCTCGATGTTCCTATGACCAGGGAACCATTTTGATCAGGGCAGCATTTAAGATATAGTCTGTTCTATTTGCCCTTCTCAACACATATTTGGAGTTTAACGTAAGCCAGTTAAGCGTTTTTTTTTACTGCAACTATTGTTGAAGATATTCTCATCTTTGGTGTTGGTTTCAAATCTATTTGTCGGTTCTGTGGTAGCACAGATCTCCAACTGAAATACACTGCTTCAGGTAGCTCTAATGACCACAGTGTCTTATTTCACTATTCAATCCCTCCGTTTTCATTTCCTCACTCCGTAAATTATTGGACATTCTTCTTGGATGAGGATTTGTGTACTTAACTGGAACCCTAAAGGTATTTTTAGTTGTAAAAAAGAATATTCCGTAAGTTCCAATCATTGATTACTCTTCACTGTCTTAAACGAAGGATAGTTAGTGCTGACGACTTCAGTACGTCGATTATTATATATCGTAAAAAACCTCATTTAGCGTGCCGCATATTACAATTCTACTGAACTTTAACGATCATTTTTTAATCTATCTAATAGTACCGTTTGACACTTACACTTATAGCGAAACATCACAATATAGCACTTTAGAAGATTGGTCTGGTGGGATAAAGCTTGGAGCTTAGGCCCCATCACTTACGAATTAAGCATTTGAATGTGGGGAGGACGGTAGAATCCTTCTCGTATTTTCGAACTATGTACTTGTTTGAATTCCTTAGTCTATGATCACTCCTAGACATTTTTCTTTAATCCCTTAGATTAGGAACGTACAAAATCGCCTTTTTTAATGTTCTAAATACCGCTTATGCGATTATAGTCGAGTTAACGACTGCGCGGCATTCCTTCCGATGTTTGTCAGGTTCTTTGCCATGTTGTCATCGTCCAAGCTTCTACATCATATAACGGGAATTATAAGTGACTCATAGAGTTTGGTATTTGTACGCCGAGAGAGAACTTTACTCTTCAATTTCCTACTCAGTCCAAAGTAGTATCTGTTGGCAAAAGTTATTCTACATTTGATTTTCAGGCTGACATTGTTGTGGGGTTAATGACTTCAAGATAGACGAAATTATTTCCGACTTAAAAGTTATGATTATCGCCAGCGACGTGTGGGTTGTGTCGCGAATGCGATATATGTATGCTGATTTGAAGATTGGAGATATTTCGTCTTGTCCTCGTTAACTACCAGATCCATGCCCTTCGCTTCGTGATCCTATCTGGGGAAAGCAGAACTCACGGCAGTATTGTTGGCGCCAATAATGCCATCGGCATACGGCAGCAGCTGTACACTCTTATAGAAGATTGTATCCTCTTCTTTCAGCTCTGCAGCTCGTACTATTTTCTCCAGCAATAAATTAAAGAAGTCAAACGATAAGGAATCCCTTGTCTGAATTTCGGTGTTACTCAACGTCAGTTTACTCAGCTGTATATGTTTGGGGAGATACCAAATCCAGATAAGGCAGCTACTATTCGTGCTGTCGAAGGTTGATTTAAAGTCGTGTCGACTTCTTTTCACGGGTGAATATCGAGTCAATGGTTGGTTTACCAAGTCTTAAGCCAAACTGATAAAGTCCAATAAATTTGTTGACGGTGCGCTTTAGTCTCTCATACAATATGCTCAGTAGGAGCTTATGTGATATTGGGGAGGCTTATCTCGCGGTGATTGGCGCAGACTGTGGGATCGCCCTTATTCTGAATTGGGCAGAGCAAGCTTACGTTCCAGTCGTTAGACATGCTTTCATCTGACTATATTCTGCATGCACCTTGCCAATTCCTCGCCACCGCGTTTGAATAGCTCATCGATCCGCGCAATTACTCAGAATGCAAAAAAAAAAAAATAATAATAATAAATCAGGGTGCGCACAGAGAGGTCCGGAAACTTTTCTTCGAGAAATCAGGTTCAGTGTATGCCATTTGAGTAACTATTTGTTATCTGCACTTTATATGGAAATAAATTAAAATTATTCCTCAAAAATCACTGCAAATTGGTTCCACCGCCACTAAAATGCTAAGCAGCTCTCGTAAATTCTGAGTAACACTCTCTCCGACAGAGTCAATCAGTCTCTCCGACAGAGTCAATCAGTCTCTCCGACAGAGTCAATCAGTCGAGGATCTTCCACTGTTCCGAACTCAACAAAATTCAACAAGAAACAACGTAGACTATTGTCAGGCAGTGCTTGTTGGTCGCGATATTTCCTATGCACATTGAGTCAAAGCAATTGAATGACTATTTTCAATGGAGAGTGTGACTAGTTCACAGAGTGTTTCTTGGTATAAAAAGGTTGTTGGTTAAAATTGTACTGCATGGACGTTTCCAAAATATATCTACCATAACAAAGTCTATGATTACTTATCAACCCTGTATGCTATATGGTAGTGTGAAACAGTCTTAGTTTGGAATTCTATATCACTACCTATTATCACGGATTGTAAACTTTCTCTCAGAAATTTTTCAAAGTAAAAAAAAAAAAAAACAATAAGAAATTATTAACTCCCGAATAAAGTCAGCATTGAACAACCACACCCTGTGGCATGTAAATATTAATCTTCACTCCGTAGAAAATTACAAGGAAATTTTCGAAATCTACATACAAACAGTTCCAACATGACTCAGCGTAACTCAAATCCGTTAATAAATAAATCCATAATGCAGTTGTCTGCAACACGCTATCAACTGCATAGTCCATTTATAATTGTTGCCCCCAATTACCTGTACGTCAACAGCACAACAACAACATACATTTACACATATAAGCATACAAGTCATTTCAATAAAAGCTGAAGCTGAAAGATGTTTGCAATCGAAAAAATGCGCCTGTCATTTGCGAAACTTCGTTGCATTTGTCAAAGTGGCTCACCCACGTGAGATTTCGATTCGATCAAGTTGAGAATGTTGTGATGATCGTATGGAAATTTTTCATACTTATATATGTAGAGCGACACACTCACTGACCGACAAACTACTCTCGTGCGAGTATGGACTCTCGTAGATATCTCTGTAGATATGTATGTACATATATGCGTTGATGCATCGTGCAAAGTGCGAAATTTTATTCGCAAATTGAAACGTTGTCATTGTCATCGTTGTTGGCTGTTTCATTTGGTTCGGTTTGGTTTGGTTCGCTGGTCGCGAACATGTCAGCAACATGAGTGATTGTCTCATTTGTTGTGAACTGTAATGTGGCGGGGATTGTCACAGATCGCCGGATCGCCGAATCGCCAGTTCATTTGGTATTGAAATGTGTTCTCATGGTCGCTTCAAATGCATAAATTAATGTCAAATGGAACAGTGGCTGCTTTTGGAAGTGTGGAAACAGAAAAAAATGTTGATGAAAAAAAAATAACAAAAACAAATTATTTGAGATCATGGAAATGTAAACGCATATAAGAGATTTTAAAAGTTAAATGGACCTTTCAGTGCCTATTCAAACCATTTGAGTTAGGAGTTCAATATGGATCTTCAACAATCAATTGAGTCAGATGTCGCGAAGGGCTTCTCTGAGCTTATCAAGTCCAGAGAAATATTTGGGCTTCCCCTATATATTCTCTAGATATTAGGTTATTGGCGGCCGCGGTAGCCGAGTGGTTAGCATTGCGTACTGACATTCGGAAGGCTCGGGTTCATATCCCAGTGCCAGCAACATCCAAAAGTTATGGAAAATTTATTTATATAAAAAAAAAAAATTAAGTTAAATTGTCTAATTGCGGTCGCCCCTCGGCAGGAAATGTCAACCCCTGAGTGTATTTCGGATATGAAATAAAAGGCTCCTCGTAAAAAAACCATCAGACGTTCAGAGGCGGCTTAGTATAAACTGTAGGTCCCTCCATTTGTTAGAAAAACATCAAGACGCAAAACCACAAATTGGAGGAGGAGCTCGGCCGAAAATCGTTTCAGCGGTTACAAAGTGCCAATTATATATATATTAGGTTAGCTTGAGGTAGTTTCTGAGTATCTCCTTCGTAAGGCTAACGAACGAACTATTGTTATACCACTGAGGACCCCTGGAGCACCTATCCGAGTGTCAAACCAATGTGTGGAGTTGGAATTTTCACTCAACTCTCTAAAAATTTTCGTCTCTAGGCGGATTCGCAAAAGAAGCGCCTTAAAGTTTTTGGTTCTCACGCATAAGTCTTTGAATGTAGTGTAAGAAGACCCATAATATTGGATATGTCCCTTCTTTTTAACGAGAAAAGCTCTCAAGAAGTTATTTTATCCCAACTCATCCACATCACCTTAGTCCCAAACGCAACAACACAGATTTTTACACTACTTGCGTCAAAAGTTTCTAAAATAGTTAGGTTTTCAATGATGACAAAAGTAAAAAGAAAATTCTCCTCCCTGCATGCTCGTTCGCCAACTCAGTGCCCTCTGTTCCGACACTCATATCCTCCTCAGAGAGAACTGCATAGGCGTCACGTTACGTGATCTGCACTAATTCTCAATCGTTTCTGTTTTGACTCCAATTTCGTTACTCGGTAGACGAAAGGAAATGAATCGACTGTGACTATACCTATATACATATCAACGACTCTTGGCAGAGCTTCTGTTCCATTTTGTAGTGATTTCTTCCCAACAAATGGATGGGGCTATATACAGTTTATTCTAAACCGCCACTGAATGCTTGATAGATTTCAATCGAGGGGTTGATATGTCCTGAGGAATACAAATCCGTGACCATCCTCATGCACCTTAACCATTTGGTTACTTCGGCCGCGTGAAATATACTCCTTTTAAAACAGCGTGTAGTCGGATGTTCATGATGTAGTCCGTTCTCTATGGTAGACAGAACATTCTCAAGTTGTCTAGATCATTGTGGTTTGTCAGTTATCATTTTATCGTCCCCTGTAGACTTGACGTAGCATGGGCTGTGTTATACACTCCCATAATAAATTGAGAAAATTCTAGTCAGTAACCAGACCAACCAATTCCAAGGTTTAACTTTTAAAAAGGTCTGTCTCATTATGACTTCTCCCCAGGGTTCTCTGAGCTCTTTATTTCCTTCCTATAAGGGGGATCTAAAGATTGAATCTTGAAGTTCATGAATCAAATATGTCTTTATGATATTTTAATGATGTGTTAAAATGCCAAATAATATATTCCCAAGCTTTAACTTTACTGGCAGTGTAGTTGGAGAAGGTTAACCTTGGCCGTTGGACAACAATGCCTGTACCTATTTATATGGACGGTTCCTTGTAGAATTCAACACATTTTTCACTCAGCATCAATCCGACTTAGCAAATGTTCTCAAAAACAATGTATGTATATGTAACCATAGAGTATAAATGCGCATGACTTTCATAAGACAGGCACATTAACAGTTTAATCCAAAACAGAGCCTATAAAATGTCTGCTTAGACAGAGCTCCAGTTTGGGTTATGTAGAAGTTATCCACTTCATAAGAAAGTGCGGAGATGACTGTGGGGATCATGAAAAATCCAAAACTTTACCCTAAGAGTTCCCATCGGGCCAATGACCGGCCAGAACTACCACTATCTGCGTGAGTTTTTGAGCTGGTATTTGGATGGAAAGAAGCTTTGCTAACCGTTCACGGTTCCCCTTGGGCCAGAGGGATCTCACAGCTGTGCATATTTAGGTGCTAGCTCAGCGCGAGATGACTTGAATTAACGAACTGGTAGTATCCATATCGTCACCAATTGCAGTCGTTCTTCGGCAGGGAATGTCAACCGCTCCGAGAGTATTTCTCACATAAAGTCAGAAAACCATGAGCAGTTCGGTGGCTTCTTTGAATAAACTGTAGATCCCCCCATTTTTTGGGAAACTTCAAAACGCATACCACTATCGGCCGAAAATCGCTTCAGCGGTTATAAAGCTCCAATTATATATACATAATTTTTTAAACTCAACCTCACTATCTACATCTTGGACTATTGGACTAAACTGAATGAGGGATCATAACGAAAGCGACTACTTCCGGAACGACGCAAGGAGAAAATAGAAACGAATTGAGGTTATTCTTTCGAATAATCAAGATATACCCTGCAGATATCAAAGTATATAGTTTCTTATGCTTAAACCTTATAGCTATCGACCAACCGAACCGAAAAACTATTGTCACTTCGACAAACTTATAGCCTGACTTGTAATTACGAAGAGTTTGCCATAGAAAGCCGATTTTTGTCCTTTCGCAGACACACCTTAAGTAGGTTTTGTAGCTTCTGGTATATATTTAGATGGAAAACAACTGCGGTGGGCATGTGAGTATCAGTACATACTGTTAGACGATGATCGCGAGTTGAAATTCCGACTAGATCAACATTTAAAAGTTTTTCTTTTTGTCTAAATAAGGACTTCGCTCAACAGGGAATGTTATTACCTCCGAGTTTCTGACTTGAAAATCGATTTAACCCTTCGAAGGCAGCTTCATAGCTGAACGAGAGTGAGAGAGTATTGGAAAAGTCTTCTGTAAATGTTTGAAAAATTTCCGATTGATAATTTTGTTGGAACCAACAGCCTCTTGTCTCCTTCCATGTACAAACCTCTTTCTATATTTAAGGTGTTTCGTGTCCACTCCACTGTATCAATTAGCGGTTGTTGTACTTTGCTTACGCTATATTACAACTCTTTGACATAAAAATGTTTCGGCGTGATCAATGTGCTCGTAGCAGCTCATTTGACAAACACACACTAACAAAGCTCCCGACTGTGGTATGCACTCGTACACTCCCTTAACCCCAAAGCTGTTGACATACTCCACCACTTTAGCGTATCGCACTTACTTTACGCTCCACCAGATAATGGTGTGCGCTCTCTCTTTCCGCCAACGCTTCTCTTCTGCGCCACTCACGACGCCTTGACGATCATGATTGATGTTTGTGAGTGGAAATGAGCGAATGTGGTTGGGTCGAGTAATGCAAATTACGATCAAAACAAGTGCAGTGAACAACAACAAAAAAAACTATGTTGAGCAAATGAATGAGCGCAAAAAACTTATATGTATGAATTATAATCAATCAATAAATTTGTGTCGTCCAAATAACATTTACAGATTGTCTTGGTAATGGTGGTGGTGGTGCTACTGCGGTGTTGCGGTGTGGGGTATGATACTATTAGACTGTTGACTAACTATTGATACATACAAATGTTTATATATACATATATATAAATGCACTTCGCTTTTAATTGCAATAAATAAATTTTTCTAAACAACAACAATAGCAGCAACAAAAAAGTCAAGTATGACAAGCAAAGTCTTTGGATTGGCGCCGAGTTCAGGTGCGCTGCGCTGAACACAAAGTCTCATTACTCACATACATATGGACATACGTCTACAATGCTGCAGCTTTGTTGTCTCCAAGTTGATCCACTATTTGACAAAGGCATAACATGGCAGGGCAAAGCATGTTGTTGCATGCATTCACAAAAAAAATATATATGGTATATATTTAGGTATATACATATATACATATATATTTATTTACAATAAAAAGCACTTTTGTTGCATTGCGCGTAATTTGAATTTCTTGAAGTTAATCAATTAAGAAAAAACCGCGTGTTCTAATTGAAATTGACAGCCGAGTATTAATTAGCACACATACACACACACACACACACGCATATACATTACGGCTTGAGTTGAGTGTATGCCACATTCGTTTGTTCGTTATTTGTGGCATTGTGACTTACGAATATTTCTTCCAAACTAATCAATTCTAAATTGAGCTCTATGTTGGCTTAAAAAGGTGTCAGGCGTAACGGAGTAACGGTATGTGGGAATACAAGCAATTTTATTGTCTCACCCACATGATGTTTGTGTAGGGGTTGGGTCTAATGCTGGAATGTCAATTAATCATCAGACGCCACATTTTGTTGCATAGAACTTTTTTCATTTTTTTCAAATTGAATTTTAATTCAAAATAATTACAAATAATTTTTTATGATCGCAAAATATGGTTGAACTAAATATTTAATTATTTTAGTAATTTTTTATTATCAACTGAAATTATTGCCTCTTAGTTTACCGTGTAGAATTCATATTATAGGTATATAGAACTAGTGATCTCACACCAACTCGGTAGCACAATGATTTGGTGATACAGCTAGGAATAAAGTCGAGTGCTTCAAGATGAGCGGAGTGTTTGACTTCTGGAGCCGATCATTCCTGTTTTATTTTTTTCTATTCCTAATAAATCCTCTCTGAAGATGAAAAGAGAGCGAGATAAACTTTTACTTATCTCGAAATCCTTGTAGAATTTCCAAGCCTTAAATCTCTAAATTTCAACAAATCGTCAAATCTCCAAAGCTCATATTTAAAATATCGAAATTTCCAAAAATCTCTAAACCTACAATTTTCTAAAATATTAAAATTCATAATCTAATAATATCATTAACATCCAAACCTGAAAATCTTGAATATCTTCTAATATCAATATCTCGAAATTTTTAAAGCTCATAACCTCACAAAACTTTCATATTGAAGTCTAACTTTGTCAAAATATCGAAATCTTAAAATCGATAAGATTTTCAAAGCCTTAAATCTCCAAATCCCTAAATCTCAAGAAATCTTCAAACCTCCAAACCTCCAAAATATCAAATCTTTTAATCTAAAAATTTCAACATCTTCATATTTTAAAATTTCAAAAAGAAATTTCAAATTAAATATCAAAATTTCGAAGTTTTTAAAGCTCAAAATCTTACAAAACCCTTATATTGAAGTCTAACCTTATCAAAATTTCCAAATCTCATAAATTCTTCAAGTTTCTTAATCTCTAAATTTCGAAAACTTAAAATCTCCAAGATTTTCCATGCCTTAAATCTTCAAATCCCAAAAAAAATTCCAAATTTTTAAAACTTCCTAATTTTACAATCTCCTACTACAAATCTCGAAACCTAAAAATCCTCAAACCTCAAAATATCTTAAAGCCTCAAAATCTCTAAAAATCAAATCTCCTTATATAAAAATTTCTTCATATTTTAAAATTTCAAAAACCTCCAAATCTCAAAATCTTAAAATTTTGAAAATATTCAAATATCAAAATTTTTAAATTTTTAAAGCTCAAAATCTCACAAAACCCTTGAGGTCTAACTTTGTCAAAATCTTCAAGTCTATAAATCTCGAAATCTCCAAAAAATTCCAAATTCTTAAAATCTCCAAATTTCAAAAATTTCCAAATTTTGAAAACCTTTCAATTTAAAATCTTCAAATTTCAAATGGCAAAATCTCAAAATCTTCAAATATCCAAAAATTTCAAAACCCAAAATCTTAATCTTAATCTAAAAATCTCAACATCTTCACATTTTAAAATTTAAAAAGATTTGCTCTCAAAAACTTAAAATTTTGAAAACTTTTTAATATCAAAATATCGTAAGTTTTGAAGTTTAAAATCTCAAAAAACCCTTATATTGAACTCTAACTTTGTTAAAATCGCATAAATTCTTCACGTTTCTAAATCTCTAAATTTCGAAATCTTAAAATCTCCAAGATTTTCCAAGCCTTAAATCTCCAAATTCAAATTTCAATTCCCAAATCCTCAAAATTTTAAAACTCAAAATCACATCCAACCTTCATATTACCATAAAGTCTAACCTTGTCAAAATCTCGAAATCTCATAAAATCTCATAAAATCTTTGGGTCTTTAAGTCTCAAAAATTTAAAATCCCTACAAATTTCCAAGTCTTAAAACCTCAAAAATCACCAAATTTCAAATCCTGAAACTCCAAATCTACAAAAATTTCAACCTTCTGAAGTCTCAAACTTTTAAATCTAAAAACTTTTATAACTAAAAATCTTTAAATCTTGAAAATTTTCTAATATTAAAATATCAAAAAACTTCACATCACGAAATAACTTTAGACTGATCTATGAATCACGGTGGGGAGCTTGCTTAAATTGCTTATGGTTCCAGCGACTTTGAGAATGTCCTTGGGCATTTGATACAGTAGTACGTTAAACCCAAATGCGAAGCGTAAACTAATGGCCCCTATCTGCATCCATTGCTAACCGTGTCGTGGTTGCCGATTTATAACAGAGAATCAAAAATTGATCTGAGTAGCCTTTCCGGTACATCTCTTTATGCTCTTCACATTTTTTTAAATGTAAGTAAATTGAATGCTCTAGAGTCTTATACCCTACAGTCGTATACAGAAATATCTCATTTGATCTGCTACTTTGAAAAGAAAGAAACGTATAGGTATAGTGTAGGCTATTCTAGTTCAAATAACACAAAGCTGGGTTAATAAAATTTCCAGTGATATTGGTTGTATATCTCTTACTCTTGTTCTTTGAATGAGATCTTATTAAACCGGGTAGATTCTTCTCAGCTTTCTGTCAATTAACAGTGGATTTAGTAATGCTTTTGCTTTTGATGTCCCAACTGCTTTTTATATCTTTACGGGATTGCCAGATTATAGTCCCAAGGCCTCTCAACGAAGCCTTTTTTCCCCTGGCTTCTTTACGATTTCCTCCTATTGCGGAGTCAGTCAGAGGGGTAGCATGCTTGAAAGCAGTGAATAAAATATTTCCAGGTATACATACAACACTGTTACTCCTTTTTTCGCTTACTATTTAGTTCTTAGTTGATATTCTTGTAAAGTTATTCCGTAATGTTCTTCTTGGTTTCCGATTATGAAGAGTGGTACTGGATTTGTCGTGAATATAAAGACAGCCTGGTCAACAACGACTAGGCTGTAACTCTCAGTAGACAGTGTTGAATCCTAAACTTTCTCCCATCCCGAGAACCTATCCAAGAATTTAAATTATGATTTATATCATTGGCGTTCTGTAACCGCTGAACCGATTTTCGGATGAACTCCTCCTCGAGATTGTGGTATGCGTCTTGATGGTTATCCGACACATGGAGAGACCCATAGGTTATACTAAGCCGCCTCCGAGTGGCCAATGGATATTTAGGGGGAGCTTTTATTTAATGTCAGAAATACATTCGGTAGTCTTGACATTCTCTGCCGAGCGGTGACCGTAATTCAAAAAAAATATTTTTGTCTGTTATTCGAACCAGGAATCGAACCCTGGCATTCAGGATAGCAGTACACAATTCCATCGACTCGGCTATTGAGGCCGCCTGCCATATCTTCACATGTAATAAGTGCTTTTGAAGAACTGTAAAAGGATGATAACAATTCTATCGACTCTGAAGTCAAAGAGATGGAACTTCGTCGTCTGGTATTGTTTATGAAGATAGTCAAGCCGATGAGCAATTATCTCTCACAAAATGTGCACTCAGACAAATCGTTCTAGGTAATTATGATAAGAATTAATTTCAACTTAATATTGTGTGAATGGATGAGCAGTCATGCTGTTAGATCGTGGAGCCAGAAGAAAATGAAAAATGACAACCCTGTTTTCCCTGAAAACGCAATCATTCGGGATGTTTCGCAAGGGAATATGGGAGATCAACAAATTTTTTAAAGTCTAAATCTCATGCGTCCAGCAGCTTTCAAAACTCAGCTCCAGTATCAGTTTTAAGGTATAAAACTATACCACCTTTCCTATTTTCTGTATAAAAATATAATATATAATATATATATATATACCTTCCAGCCTTTATGATCGACCGCCAGCTATAGTGTTACTGTCACCAAAAACAAACAGTTGACTACGGCACAACTGCCAACTGACAACTGACAAATTTCTTAATTGAACTGTCTGTCAATCAGCTGAGTGCGTTATTTGCGGAATTTCATGTTACCCACTGCCCACGTGACCGATCAACCAATCAACTGTCGTCCGTCGTTTGCATGTGCCTTGAGAGTATAAAAGTTTATTGCATTCCATCAGGGTAAGTCCGATCGGCGCAAGAGCCGGTGTTAAGTGACGCTGCACAGGATGCGCTTGGTGTTTGCGTGTCAAGGTGACTAAGTTGATTTTCACTGAAGAATGGCGGCTCTTGTTGATCGAAACATGTTTGTTGAATGAATGGAAGAAGAAAGAAATATTTAAAACTCAAGTGAGCCCATTACTTTGGCTAAGACAAATTTGATTAACAGATGAACGCTTTGAGGATCAAACTTAAATTTTCGATATTTTGGTATGCAAATCAAAATCTCAGTACATCCGGCAATCAAACTTAAAGATCCAGCTAATCATGTCTGCTTTTGTATTCAACCTACTAGGCTTTCATGCTTTCAAGTTGAATTGTCAGCCGCTGCTGTAGTTTAACAATTGCATACCACACTGCGCCATTCACACATTGGTGCAACTTCCTTACTTATCAACTTGCACCTTAATTGCCAGCAACTTGGATGCGTAAATGGGCAGCACAACAGCATAAAACTTGGCACTGCATACAGTAGCGAAGTGCGCATCATTTAATGAACCTGTTGCTCAGCTACACGGGACAACATCCAGCCTACGTTCGCGTTGCAACGCAAATTACGAGGGGAAGTCCGGAAGGTCAAAATAAAATGAGATAAAATTAAATAAAATATAATTAAATTAAGTAAATTAAAATATATATACACAATATATATATATGTCCGCTAACGGAGCGGGACCCGAAATGTGGTTGTCTGTAGTGCTAGATTCCAGCACAAAAAAATTCATCAAGCTACTTGGCTGTCTCCAGATCGAAAAACTCACAACCGTATCGATCATGTTTTGATAGACGGAAGACATGTATCCAGTGTTTTAGATGAGCGCACGTTCCGAGGTTTCAACATCGAATCGGATCACTATCTTGTCGTAGCGTAAATACGCACCCGCCTTTGTGTATCTAAGAACGTCCAACAGCAAACCCAACGAATGTTTGACACCGAACGATTTTCTACTCGGCTTGCACACCTGCTCTCTGAGAGCACTCATCAGCAACTTGATATAAGGAAACTGTGGAACGTAATCTCACACTCCCTACCAACCGCCGCTACGGAAACAATTGGTTTTCGGCAGTGGCAGAACAAGAGCTGCTACGATGAGGACTGCCGTGTCGCGGTGGAGAGAAAACAGACTGCCTACCTTGCAACGTTGCGATCGACCACTACACGGGGGGTGGGATAGATACCGAGAGCTGAAGAGAGAATTGCAAGCAAAAAAGAAAGAGGCCGAAATGCGTGAGCTTGAGAAGCTGGCCGACAAGGATAATGCTCGAAAATTCTACTAAGAGATACTACGGCTTACAGAATGCTTCAAAACCGGAGCAGACTCTTGTAGAATCCAGATGGATGATCTGGTGTCAGATGCTTAGGGCCTACTGAATGGCAGTGAAGATGAAATACCTGAAGATGGTGAATCCAAAACCCCTATCGATGACGATGGAAAAGACATTCCACTAACCGACTGTGTCGCGTTTCGAATAGCGATTGCCTGCTTAGAGAACGAAAAAGCGGTTGGAGCTGACAGCCTACCGGCAGAGCTATTCAAATATGGCGGTGAAGAGCTGACAAGATGCACGCATTGGCTTCATTGCAAAATATGGTCGGATGAAAGCAAGCCCGACGATTGGAACCTAAGTGTGCTCTGCCCAATCCACAAAATGGGCGACTCCACAGTCTACACCAATTATCGTGGGATAAGCTTTCTCAATATCGCATATGAGGTCCTATCGGGCGTATTGTGTGAGAGACTAAGACCCACCGTCAACAAACTGATTGGACCTTATCAGTGTGGCTTCAGACCTGGTAAACTAACCATTGAACAGGTATCCACCTTGCGCCATATCTTGGAAAAGACCCGTGAAAAGAGAATAGGCACACACCACCTTTTCGTCGATTTTAAAGCAGCCTTCGACAGCACGAAAAGGAGCTGCCTCTATGCCGCTATGTCTGAACTGTAAACTGGAGTTAAGCAACACTAAAAGCTCCGTCAGGATCGGGAAGAATCTCTCTGAGCCGTTCGATACCAAACGAGGTTTCAGAGAGGATGGTTCCTTATCGTGTTACTTCTTAAACTTATTACTGGAGAAAATAATACGAGCTGCAGAGCTGAATAGACATGGCTCGACGAACGAAAACCAAACTCTAGAAGTCGCTTATCGTTCCCGACCTACTATATGGCGCAGCAGCGTGGACGATGTCAACATCTGATGAGTCAGCTTTGGGAGTCTTCGAGAGACAATTTTGGTGAACGATTTACGGTCCTTTCCGCAATGGCAACGGATAATACCACAGACGATGGAACGATGAGCTGTACGAGATATACGGCGACATTGACATAGTTCAGCGAGTGAAGAGCCAGCGAATAGGTAAAAGCACTCCAGCTTTGAAAATATTCGATGCAGTACACGCCGGCGGAAGCAGTGGAAAAAGAAGACCTCCACTCCGCTGGAAGGATCAGGTGGAGAGCGACCTGGTTTCACTTGGTATTCCAACTGGCGCCAAACAGCTTAAAGAGGATATGAATGACGCGCTAATATTGATTCGGCTATAAACGGGTAAGCGGGGCCAATGCCAATAAAGAATAGGAAATTAAAATAAAATAATCCAAATTAAAAAAAATTATAATTAAAAAAATTTAAATAAAAAAAAAAATAAAAAAAAATAAAAAGGATTAAATGAAATAAAAAAGAAAATTAAATAAAATATCATATTAAAAAAGTAATGAATTAAAAAAAATTAAATAATAAAATCAAATCAAACAGTTTGCAATTATGCAGTTTCTCAAACTTTTAGGTCATCCCTCGTAAATATGTGGATAGTTTGCAGGCTGGGACTGAAAAATAAACCCCAGCTACTGCTTGCACCACTTCGGCCGTGGCATTTGTGAAGTGTAAATTTGTCGCCAACGCATTACATTTAGCACTTTGGTGTGTGCTTCGCGACTGCGCTTCCTCGACATGTTTATGTTGCAAGCATGCGTCGCAACATGCAACAACGAATTATGCATAAAAACTGTGGATGTTTTACAAGTGGCCAACAACAACAATCAGCTATGCAATGCATGGAGAGCTGACAATTTTCTCACGCATGAAAGTTGCTTGGCATTGTTGTTGTTAAAATTATTCCTTGTTTGTTTTCTATATTGTATAAATGTAGTTTCATTTCACTTTTAATTGCGCTCATTAGCGTTGCATTAAATAACTGGTTCCATCACATTATTATCCATAAATTCGTGCAGGTTAGCGTCACCGTCACCGTGAAATGCGCATGCGCATTACATTGACTATTGACCATGCTTGTCAATCAAATTTGGCGGCTTCACACTGCCAGCGCCGACGACGACCTCACTAGTCCACAGTCATTGCCATAGTCAGAGAGGCGCGTCGGCTTGTGGCGTCGTATGCAAAGTGACACAGCATATTGTGGCTTTGTTGTTGTGCATTTGTCATTTATGTGGCATAAATATTGACTACACAACTGTTGTTGTTGTTCTTGTTTCTGTTGTTTTTTATTTACCTGTTTATTTGATCGGCATTACACCTGTCATAATCAATCACATTTGCGTCCAATGACAATCAATTGCAACGACGAGTCTGCCCGTGATCGGTTGTCTGATGTGTTTGCCCATCAGCGCGCTTATCGCCGTCTTACCGACGGTTTGACGGTTTGTAGCATCTATTGATGAAGTGATATTTGTATAGTTATAAATAGATTTTCTTGAACAATGACGAGTATTATTATTTTCAGTCAGAAGTCTCATTTATCATTGTAGAGCTTTACCCTGGATGGCACTGTAATAGGTTCGTTAGTTGTTTTTCTTATCTAGTCGTCCGTAGTAGTAGCGCTTGAGTAGTTTTATCTCTAATGTTGTGGCGCCTTGCAGCAAAAACCCTGATGTGGAAACCTAACTGCATTTGATGTGAGCGTACCCCAAATCTTCAAGTTATGTTAACCAAAACATCCTATACATTGTGGAAAACTGGTGCAAGGACTTTAGGCGAAATCTTCATCCAGCAAAAGTCAAAAGGGACCTACTTAGAAAGACATTCAAATAACTCTCCCGAACGAAGGCTCCGGTAACTCTATCCAATTTTCCTAGAAGGTATAGCAGTATAATACTGGCCTTTGCTAAAAAAATCCAATATTAGAAGGCTTAAGGAAACAACATGCATCATGGCTAGAATGGCAGTGAAAATGATACACCCGGAGAAGGTAAACCTTCAGGTCTAATCGATGACGATGGAAAAGTTGTTCTGTTATCCGACTATGAAGAAATCCGAATAGCAATCGCTCGCCTAACAACAACAAAGGGGCGGGGACCGATGGATTACCGGCCTTCAAATATGGCGGTGAGAAACTGATCAGGTGCATGCATTAGCTCCTTTGCAAAATATGGTCCCATGAAAGTACAGCCTTGGCCAAAAGTATTAGGCACCCCACTAAAGTTACCATTTCATTTTGTAAATGACTTACATGGGTGTTTAACTGTTGATTAAACGAATAAATTGTGTAATATTAAAAGTCATAGCACTCTGGGTAAGCTAAACCTAAAAATTGTCATTTTTAAGAAATTTATAAAATATTTCCGGATTTAAAATTTGAAAGTGAAAGTGTAAATTACATTTAGTGAAAAGTTACCAATCATAATCATATTTATCGAAATGCCTAAAAAAGGTGAAATTAGTTACGATGATAGAGTTATAATTCATGTTCTAAGTGAAGAAGGTAAGTCTCAGGTTGAGATTGCCAATTTGGTGGGATGTTCGCGGTGAGCGGTCCAATGTGCTATCAATAATAAATCAAAAAGTGGAAGAAAGCGTCTAACCAGTGAACGAGAAGACCGAATACTTATACGCGAGTCTCTCAAGGATCGCTGCAGCTGCCCTTTCGGATGAATTTAGTAAGCCAGTTAGTGCTCGAACAGCTAGAAGAAGAAGGATGTAATTCGGGCTTTATATTCGGGCCGTGGCTCTAAGAAAAGAATAGGAAAAATCGTTCGGAATTGGCTCGCCGATACCAACATTTCACGGAAGAAGATTGATGAATCAAACTTCGAGGTAAACTTAGTTAAGATCGTATTAAAGTATTGACAGCCATAGCTTCTCAATACTGTGCAATTGGGAAGACATAATACAAATCTTATGAAAAGATTATATTTTCTTTTCTACAGAAATAATATCATCCAGATTGCGTGGTGCTCACTGTTAAGCATGGAGGAGGCAGCATTATGATCTGGGGCTGCATGGCTGCTGATGGTGTCGTCGAAATGTTCGTTTGCGAGGGTCGCATGGATAGTCAAAAGTACATAAATGTATTAGAAGCTCTTCTTCTGCCTTCGTTAACATGCATTTTCAGCGATACTAATTTAGACGGGGTTCAATTTCAGCAAGACAATGCTCCTTGTCACAAATCAGCGACTACGATGCGTTGGTTTAGAGATAACAACATTGTTTTGTTAGATTGGCCTTCACAGTCTCCAGATCTTAATCCCACTGAGCACATGTGGGCTAAACTGCCTTAAAGGATGACTTAATTAACGAGTGGTACACCATAGGTGCAGACGAATGTGCAAAGCTTGTACGCAACATGTCTAAGAGAATTGCTGCCGTTATTAAATCGAAGGGTGGACCTACTAAATATTAATGTTATTATCACTAATTCATTGTATTTTCACTGTTTTACTAATAAAACTTCATTACTTCACTTGTTAAAACAAACAATTCAGTAATTAGTGGGGTGCCTAATACGTTTGGCCAAGGCCATGGTCGTACTTTGGTTGGGTTGGATTGGTTGGTTGAAGTGATTGCCGGTCATCAGCTCACTTAGGCCCCAGTATGCTACCACAAGATCCTAATGACCCCCACCCGGCAATCAAACTAATGGGTGGAGTTCGCAAAACTAATCAGTCGCCGTATCTTATTTCTCGCTATTTTGCTCAAGTCTCCAAAGTTTGCCGTGTCTAAAAACTTCAGCGTACTCCCCCATAATACGAGTCATTTGCAGAGGTTTCAGGTTCTTCAGAAAAAGTAATTACATGGCCCGTCCAACTTCTCTTGAGTGCCTGTCCAATAAATATGCCCTGTAAGAACTAACTGTAGATATCTCCTTTCTTTTTAGCTCGATAAGATCACGTGAAGTTCTTCTGTCCTTTTCTGGTTACACTTGGTCATATTAGATGCATAGAGACTTCTGCATCTTTAGTTAGCATCTTTGATGAATAAGTTTGCTATAGTGAGCTTATAAGTGGAGAGTGACATTCCCAAGAGTTTCCATGATGGCCAACGTAGAAAGGAAGGACCCTTTCTTGCAAGTTTCTTACCCGATATGTTACTGTTCACGCCAGGGTCAAAGAAAACTGTTCAGCCCTCACGTCAAATATTCTGCGGCAATTCTCTATGGTTTTCAATTTTACTGGTTACATATTCCGGGGCTTTTACTGGCTTTCCGAAAAGATCTTCTGATGGTATCATTGAGCTGAAACAACTCCGCCTGAGGACCACTACAATGATACGGTAAATGAAAAGATTTGCAAACACCAATTAAACTCCGCCACCGATCATTTTATGTAGTTTTAAGCCATCCGTATAAAAATGAATAAAGCCTGCGCTTGCTAGGATTATCCTGTCCCATTGGTTTCTATCCGGGATAACTACACGTACATTGATATCTGTCATGAAGTCAGTGAATGATATGCACTAATGCGCTGTTTCTGGTAGACGGAACCTTCTTAAGATAAGGATAAGATAGTATCTTCTATTCGAACACCTTTTGTAGTCTTACCACGGCTTTATGCAGCCCCAGAATATCTAAGGAAGTAGATCCAAGAGGACATTCAGAGCCTCAGTTGGTGTGGTATATAGTGGCCAGAAGCGCCATCCTCTACACTCTATGATATTTGGAGATAACTTGATTTTTTCTCGAGTGTTGGCCACCAAATTACAACTCGTTGGAGAAGTATGTGTCTAACAACTGTAATGTAAAGCCAATATACTATTTTAGGTAACATGTCCCATTTCCGGGCTGTCGAATTTTTGCCAGTATAAATTCTTGTCTGGATGAGTCATATTGAATACTCCGTAATGCGCTGATCCATGCCTGAGAGCATCGGTGTTGAAAACTTTGGAATTTTATCATCTGCAGTTCCCCTCTCAGAAGAAATTTTCAAAAGTCTTGCTTAATTTTAGAGTTTAATGAGACCGAGTCTAGAGCCTTTATTGCTGTCTGACGGTTACTCAATATGAATATGTCTGTCTCTTTCTGATTTTTCGGTTCCAATGTATTTAACAGCTTCTACGTTGGTATAAATTTCGCCTTGTAACTCGAGGTAGTGATGAATGAAAGCTCAAAAGAAGTATGCTTACGCGATAAATACCACTCCAACCGCTCTATAGTAAATTCCAAAGGACATCGATTCTGGTCTATTTCTATATTTTGGGAAGCAACTTCGCATAACCCCACAAAAAATAATTCAACGGTGCTAAATCGCACGATCTTGGAGGTCACGCTACAGGCTCACGCCCCGAAATAATGCACACACCAAAAGTTTCCTTCATAAACATTGATTATTCGTTGGCTGTGGCATGTGGCGCCTTCTTATTGAAACCAAAGATCGTCCACAACAACAGCCTCCAATTCAGGAACGAAAAAGTAATTATTCCTGGCTTCAAAGCATTACCCATTGATTGGAACATTATGGACGGCTTCATTTTTGAAAAAAAATCGACTAATGATTTCCTCTGCCCATGGAGTACATCAAGCGCTGACTTTTTGAGGATGTTATAGCATTTCAACAATGGCTTATAGATTATCATCACTCTAAGCACACAATTTCCTTTTATTAATGTACATATTCAACCAAAAGCGAGCTGCACCGCGGAACAAAAATTTCTTGAGAAACTCACATCGGTGGCCATCTCATTTTGGGTTCATTGAACGAACGTGCGTCGAGCTTGATGGTCCTTCGGCTTCAATTCTTGAGCAAGTTGGATTTTGTTAGCTCTCGAACTAAGGTCCTATCGCGGAACCTTCCATAAGGTGTTCGTCCACAGTCCCAATTGCTGCGCGCTATAGCGCTAGACTAAACGTGACGCGAAACCGATCCATGGTTGCTCGAACTACCAACTCTGCTGGGCGATATGTCGTCCGAATATTGGTTAATTTTTTTTTAATTTTCCTTCATAATAATTTGATGAAATACTTTGCATACAATTTCTTTAGCCTGCAATAATTTGTCGTAACAATTAAAACTTTCACGCGCAACGTTGAGCAGCTGTGCTGTACAACAAAAAAAACAAAAATCGTTGTATTTACTTCCTTGGAATATTTAAATTATGGACACAATGTAAATATTGAACTCGCACCCAGAGCAAACCGCTGTCACGCCACCAAAATGACATTTCTGTCTTATGTCTGATGCTGTCGTTTGCCTCTTCACCGCGACGCATACACATACACACATATATATATGCATACATAACACTGACAAGAGTTTTTATATTAATTTATTACGGTTCATCCGACAGAGTATTAAGCACACAGACAATTTATGACTTTGTTTTCAAAACTAAATGAAATGACAAAAACAATAACAATTACACGTATGAACATACATATGTACATATATAATTTAAACGGCGCTAATACGAAGATACAAATAATATAAAGCAATAATAAAAATATAAAGCAATAAAACAATAAGACTTATTACTAACTAACTAACAAACGAACGCGCGATTGAGCGACTGAGCGACTGAACGATTGGTTCGCTGGACGGCTGAGCGAATTGCCAACACCAACGATGGTGCGGTGGTGCGCGACGCATAGCGAGAGACGCGCAAGGCCGTTAAGTGGCGCACAGTGCGAGTATGAATAAGAAATCATTTATGCAAATTACAAATGTCAAAGCGCAAGCACCAAACAGCACACAACGTCACACAGAGAGATGCACACAGCTGAGCGCTTACATATTTCGAGACGCTTGACGTTTCGGTGTGACAATTTCGTACTTTTTTTTGCGCGCCAAGCTTGCCGGAGTGTTGAGTAGAGTAAATGATGAATGCTGATGAGAGTAAGCTTAAATAATTTGCTTCTTGTTATACATATATGCGGATGCGCGTTTACCTACGCTGCGCGAAGCACCGCGGCAGTGTCCAACTGCGCGCTGACGACTTTGAGTCTCGCTGTTTGGCGCAAACTGTAAATAGTGCAATATTTAGATTAGCAACAGTAGTAAGCGCATATTATGTAATAGTAAATGCAGCTCATTTGGGCAGACGCGTTCTGACGCGGCGGCGACGGCGGCGCGGCATAGCGTAGTATTGCAGTTTCATGCGTTTCAGAGAAAAAAATCATAGGAGAATGCACAGTCCAACTCGAGCGCATTCGGAATCCACACATTCGACAGTATGTCAAGCTTACACTTCACGTTGTTGTAGTTCTTGTTGTTATTCTATAAATGCTATGCAGCATTTGCTATGGCTGTCGCTGTCGCTGCTGCTGGCACTGTCAAAATTTGATTTACCGTTTTAATTTTAAGTTAAAACCTGTCAAAAATAAATCATTCAATCGCAGCAACTTTTCTGCTGCCTCCGCGTTGTTGCTGTTGTGCGCTGAACTGTGTCGCATTTGGCACACATTAAACGCGCTTGAAGTAATGTGTGTGTGTGTTGCAGTCGATGCGGCGCGTCGACAATGCGACAATTTTGTTTTTTTTTTTTGTTTTTTACACAAACAAATATTTATAAATACACTTTATTATAAAGGCAAATATGCTTTTGTATGGAAGTTTATTTATTTTTTTGTTTAGCTTTCAGCATCTTCGGCATTTATGCTTGCTTGTCCGTCCCGTACCGTCAACCGGCCGACCGAGTGTCTGTCTATCTGTCATGGCTGTCATGCCGTGTTGTCACTCGTTTGCTGTTCATTTGTTTGCTTGCTTGCGTTGTTGCCTCATTTTGGTGAATGTTTTGTAATTGATGACACATTTGCGCCCGGCTGGCTGTCTCGGCGATCGAAATTGGCGCTTTTTGTTTTATATCAAGAAATATTGAGGACGAAGCCATTCATATCCTACAAATGGCAATATTGAAAGTTTGGAGTTTTTTTTTCTAATATTTGACAATCGAGTATGTCCATAAAAGCGCTCACTCAATAGAAAACCTGTTCGGTTTCCATTTTGTACTGGTTCGATTTGTCGAGGACATAACAAGCTACTTGGCTGTCTCCAGATCGAGAAACTGGCAACCAGATCGATCAGATTGTGATAGACGAACGACATATCTCCAGTGTCCTGGACGACATTTGCATGTTACGAGGACCTAACGTCGATCACTATCTGGTTGAAGATTTTATTTTAAATTTTCTAAATATTGAAAATCTATTAGTTAGCTTCTTCGCTGTTGATTCCCCGACGGCTCTCACCACATAGGTAGTAGATAGATGAAGCGGTATCCGAAAAGTTTGGTCCAAAGCCCAATGCGACCTTAACAATCCATTCGAATTTAACGCTCATTTACTGGTCTCGGCTTGTCGGATGTTGTGAGCAAACGATCAAATCCGTGATATAATCCCTGATTAGGTCAAGTAAAAGGTTCGTTCGGTTTTAATCTAAGAGATGGCGTTATTGTCCATAGAACTAGTGTTACGTGTCGCATCATGTCATACTATATACTATGAAAAGGTGTTTATTCGCGCTAAAAGTTTGTCTTTGACAGTTTTTCGATTGATTGACTCAGTACCTTGTGAGCGCTCATCAAAGATGGACACCAGAAACTCCAGGAGCTCGGATGGGAGATACAAATGCACCCAACTTATGGTGAGAAGTTGTCCTCAAGAGAGGCCTGTGAAAATTGGCTCTCCGAGTTTTTTGCCAATTGGGATGCAGCCTTCTACGAGAGGGGTATAATGAAATTGGCATCTCGTTGATAAAAAGTTTACGAACAAAACGGAGCATAAGTATTTGACTAAAATCGGACAAATGTCAATAAAAAAAAAACCCGAATGAACTTTTTACTTGACCTAATAAATGCCGCAAGAACTACCAATGCCCAGAAGAACGGATTTATTACGCCTGGATTTTCGGTGAGTTTAATGTCCTGGAACGTTTATGAGCTTTGACTGTTGCGTTTCTTGTAGCAGCAAAGCTATACGCACCCGCCTCTGTTCAGAAAAGAACGCTAGTCAATAAACACAAGAACGGCCCGACGTAGAAAATCAGCAATCTCAACCGACAGTCAAACGATTTTCTACTCGGCTAGCACCCGTCAGTGACTCGATATAAAGGACGGTAGGGACGGCAATTCGAAATTCGCATTTTCAGCTGCAAATAAAATTGTCAAAGAAAGGGTAAAAGAAGCGTTGGTACGATGAGGATTGCCATACCACAGAGCAGAGAAAAATATGCGACGTTGAACACATAGCGCGCTCTTTGGGAGAAATAGTCTAAGAGGGAAGCGAGAAGCATATGCAGATAAGAAGAGAAAGAAACCAAAATGCGTTAGTCTGAAGAGCTTGAGAAGCTGGACGACATTAGTGATGCTCGAAAATTCCGCATATAATTGCGGCAACTTGCAGAATGATTCGAGACCGGAGCATACTCACGTAGAACAAATAGGCGTGATCCAGCGACGGAGGCGGAGAGTATACTAAATTGATGAAGCGAACAATTCTCCCTTCTGGTAAATGGCAGTGAAAGTGCAACACCCGCGGATGGCGAAGCCGAATCTCAATCGATAAAGATGGTTCAGACGTTCGGTCTTAAAAAATAAGAAAGCGGTGACAGCCGATGGCTTACCGACCGTGCAATTCAGATGTGACATCAAACAAACTGGCAACGTGCATGCATCATCGCTGTACAACAGAATATAGTCGGATGAAAGCATGCCCAACAATTGTAACCTTAATGTGCCCTGCTCAATCTACCAAAGGGCGAACTCATAGTCTGCACCCATTACCGTGCCATAAGCATAATGATAAGCAGGCCAAAATCCTGGTAAAACATCGACACACCACTTCTTTCTAGACTGTAAAGCTTCCTTGGATAGCATGATAAAAAACTGCCTCGATACCATAATTTGGAACCTCGAAAAACTTAAATGGTTGTTAAAACTGATGTCGAGCAACACCAAAAGCTTCATCAGGATCGGGATAGGTTACTTTTACTGCTGATTTTTGTTGCTTAGATTTTATTGGTGGGTTTGCTCCTGTTGGGCTCCATTAGAACCAAGATTCGTCACTAGTAATGACTTTACTAAAGTTGCTAGACTGACCATTTTCGGCTTTATTTAGGAAAAATTGAGCAAAATACACTCGAGCCTCTTTTTGGGCCTCATTTAAAATTCGTGGTACTCATCGAGCAGATTTCCATGGTCATGGCATTTAAGCCCAACTCATTAGCAATCAATTCGTGCATCAATCGTGGGTCTTCGTAAATTTTGGACTTCACCAAAGCTACAGTGACGTTATCTGCGGAAGATTTTTATCGGCCTTCTCGCGGCTCGCCCTCTACGGAAGAATATCCTGGTCTGGAATCTTCGGAATCACTTAGAAATAGTTTTTAAAGACAGTGCAATCGTTCCTTATGCAATTTGGTATTCACTGAATATTTTTATTGGGTGTAAACTACACCGAAATCCCAAAAGAATCACATGGCGAATTTTTGTTTGCATTGGTGGTGGAATTTCGTCGGAGCTATTCTCAGCTGCCTTGCGTTTTCTAGTCTCCATTTCAGCCGATCGTTTTAATATTTCAAAGGAAGACTAGTAAGGTAATTGCAAAGAATTTGGTATTTTTAGATTTAGCAAAAACAAATTGAAAGTCACCAGCTGACCGAACTTTTATTAATCCCATCGTTTGTTCATCTTTATAAGAGTTGACATCTCGAGTGCCTAACTATTGACCAAACAGCCGGTCTGGTAACGCCAATAATTCGAATGACTCGTAATACTTGGTTTGCCAATGGCAGGTTGCGATGAGCCCAAGCCAAGAACTTCAGTAGTCGCACAATAACAACAGCAACCACATTAGTACATCTCTAAAACTTATCACGTCATGTCAAAACATCCTCGCAACGAGATCACAACATACCCAGAGCAATTGTTTTATCATATATTGGAATGCAAATGTAAGCCTAGCAAAGGACGAAACAAGCAACTGTGGCTAAAAAAATATTATAAAATGACAGCCGCAGACTTAGATTACTTGAGTCAACTGTTGTAGTGACGGGTTGCTTCCGTATAAATAGCTGAGTTGATATTATTTTAGGTGTCAGGAGAGAAGTGATTTAGATCAGCCATTTAGAGGCGACTATGAGCGAAGAACTCTGGGAAGGTCGTGATGGGGAGCTAGTATCGCCTTTATAGACATATTCAGCCATTAATCGGCGGCAGGAGAACTATTATTCCTCTGAGGAGGCCGTTGGAATGTACCAGTCTGTACAAATAAAAACTTATTTACTTACTTACCTACCCTTAGGTGGAGGGAACATATTTCCCTTTTGGGCGGATAATACCGAGAGTCTACCACTATACCTTAAGAAACCTGCAGGAAAACGGATGAGGGTAAATAATACTAAGGAAGCTCGGGTTGGGATGACTTTCCTACGAAAGCGAAATCGTCGATCTATCGACTTTGCGAAGTGTCATCACAGAGAAGACGCGCTCGTCTCGGACTGCCGTGAATTCTTAGTGTTTATTGGGACATACTCTCTCACTCTCTCTATCTCTCTCTATCTTTCTCTCTCCTCCCTCCTCAATGATAATGACACAAGAAATATATTACCGTCGCGCAATCAGCGAACATCAAAGGACATTATGAGTTGCAGGCAGAAAGGGAAATAAGAAAAATAGGAGAAAAAACATGAAGCGAAATGGTAGGAAAGAGAGCCATAAAACATTTGCACTATCAAATTCAACTATTTGATACGTATGTGTTCAAAAGTATCTAGAAAAAACCTACACACATACACACAGACACACAGAGATGCATAACCGTAAATTAGCTTAAATCAGACAAAATGAGGGTGTGCAACGATTGCCAGGACATTAGATAACACAAGAATTTATTGTCATTGATGTATTGTCGAATGACGACCGAAAAAGCAGTGGCGGTAAGTTCTTGAGGAAGAAGCCAAGAAAAAAAGACTTTCTCGTGTAACGTATATATATAAATATATTGGTGTGAACATAAATTTTCAAAACAACACATACATATGGTACATATATATTTGTAGTTTGTATGTAAGTAAGCACTATTTAATGTCGGCCCGTAGTAAGTTCACTACTATTGTACCTACCGTTATACCCACATTTCCACAACTGTTGTCGTAAGCACCACACAATTTACCACCGCTGTCAATGCCAGTGAGCCAAGATCGCTGTCTATTTGCCCATTTTCATCCGCAAGCCAACGCCACACCACGTCCGCAAACACGAGCTTGCAGGTTGTTCTTAAGGATTCCTCGTAGTGTTTGCTTGTAACATTTTTCTTCTACGGTTATGGCACATCAGTGCCAATGGGCGTTGTGATGAGCTGGCGACACTGGCCGTGAATCAAGTGTACTCGCCCGCCCGAGCCCACTCACCCACATGTTCAGGAATGTCAGCAAACGCGCGAACTGAAAGCGACCAGTGTGTTGTAGGTAGTGCGCCAACTATTTTGAAGAGAGAGAGGAAGAGAGAGAGAGAGAGAGACGTAAAAGAAATAATAATGTCAACGCCGTTAAGACAGAAGTTGAGCAATTCTTCTTTCGCTTTTCTTAGCTATAGCTCGACATATGGAGTAGCTCGCAACTAGGCGTTCAAGCCTGCCGCTCGTGTGCGGGTGTTGTGGACATATTTATGTCGCTATGGGGAACATTTCATTCTCATAAATATTCCTCACTCATACATATGTAAGCATTATACATGTGTGTACAAGTGTAGCTCATGCCATTTCATGCCTTTTTCACATGCTGAGCTTTGGCATTACTCAGCTTTGCACTCGTATTTCCTTCTCACATACTCGTACATAGTATTTACATATTTTACACCCTACTCTCGATATCTGCGTAAGTTGAGAAAGAAGGGAAGAGATTATCTATTAGTTCGGTTCTTGCCGAAAATGCAAGCTCGGAAATATGACAAGTAGGGAACATTTGATTTGTATCTCAAATCACTCGTCATTATCTTCTAGTGAGTGGTGCTCGATCTGAGTATTGATCTTCAGTAATAAGCGTTCCGTTACTATGTCTATGCTTGTTGGTAGCGTAAGTCTTCTTACCTTAACGCTACTTCTCTCGCTCGCCTTATATTCAATCGACAGCCTCGTGAGACCCTGCCCAAGGCGATTATATACATGATAATACTACGGATGCTATATTAAAGACAGTCCGAGCCTTCCTCAAGTTATACCAAAACCAGTTATAGGTAGTGTATGCAAAGTCTAATGAAAACTTCGAACTATAAGTATTTCGCCGGACAATGAAACTTTCAGATTGACCTCAACAAGACAAATGCTTGCATGGTAGATTTCAAGGGCCAGGTTTTCAAGCTAGACACATGTCTTTTTCTACTTGATTGGGGTAGGATCTCAATTCTGGAGCTTGATTTTTTTCATCGATCCGGGACCTAGAGTTTATACTAAGCCGCCTCCGAAGGGCCGATGTTTTTTTTACGAGGAGCCTTCATTTCATGTCCAAAATACACTCGGAGGGGTAGACATTCCGTGCCGAGATGCGACCGTAATTAGAAAATTTAACTTAATTTTTTATTTGAATTAATTTTCCATAACTTTTGAATGTTAGTAGCAAAGGGATTTGAACCCGAGCATTCCGAATGTCAGTACGCAATCCAATCAGTTCGTTTACGGTCAACCTTAGCCTTACACATAATACGCTAAACCAGACATGATAAGGATTGTGGCGAATGCCAGGGTTCGTTGAATGACTTTCTCTCTCACCACAAAACAAACAAAAAATGTCTGCACCTATATTTGGAGACTGTGGTAAGTCCCAAGAAGGGCTCCTGCACTTCCCATTAAGGAATCGTATTGTCCACCATGTTCATGAACTTAAATCATGATCCTCAATACATTTGCTGTGGATGTGATTAAAACGGGGACTCTAATTCAGTTAGGATAGGTTTAATTGGCTACTAAACGAGCCGATTGTGATAACACTAATGATTTCATTTAGCCCCAACCGATAATCAAACCAATGTGTGGAGTTGGAAAAACAGAACAACCAACGAAACTTTGCAACCACTATTTCGTTGAAGTCTCCACAGGTTTCCGCCCCTAGAGGCCTCACTCTTCTCCTCCAAATTGCTGGACATTCGCAAAGGAAGTGCCTTAAGGTTTCAGATTCTTCCTCCTCTCTACAACTACTGCAGACGTCATTTGATGGTACGCACAGCCCCTATGTATACCTATGCCCTTTGGTTTTTTTTCGGCATCTGAGTGAAAAGACTCTCCTATAATGAGCTTTTTCTATACTCTTCCATGTTTATCGACATCCATTGAGACACACAAAAGCTGCAGAGGGAGTAGATCCAAGAGACTATTCATACCCTCAACAAGTGTGGTCCGCAGATATTCACTAATAGCTTTGAGAACTATCCTCTGCACTCTATGGAGTTTAAAAGTACATAGTTGATTTCTTCTCGTGTGCTGACCACCAGACCACTCTTCCGTAGAGAAGTATAGGCGTAATCACCGTAATTTAAAAGTATTGTACTACCTTACGAGGCTCGTTCGAACGCGGAGAGACGGGTTTTTTCATTTTTGATTTTTTTACTTTTTGGTTTCAGCAGATTTTTAATGGGATTGATCTGGGTTCTCACTTGAGCTCGCCTTCAAACAGATTTTCATCGGGAGATACTTGGCATAAGGCCGGATATCGAACTCTTCTTGCCAGTACCTCTACGAGTAGTCAAAAATTGTTCTCACTTGCATGGGCTCTCTGCTCCACTCACATACCTATACATATTTCTGGCTACTTGTGTAGGGTATCTAAGCACTCTTTTTGGGTTTTATTTTATTTTCCTATGTATAAGTGTGTGGCGGCCGCAGTAGGCGAGTGCTTAGCATTGTGTACCAACATGGGGATGTCCAGGGCTCGAGTCCTGGTTCCGACCAACATTCAAAGTTATAGAGAATCAATTTTTCTAATTGCGGTCGCCTCTCCGCCGGAGATGTCAAGCACTCCTAGTGTATTTCTGACATGAAAATCAGAGGTCTTCATAAAAAACCAACAGTCGTTCGGAGGCGGCTTAGTATGAGCTGTAGGTCCCGCCATTTGTTGGAAAACCCATCGAGACGCGCAACACACATTGGAGAAGAAGCTCGGCCGAAATTCGCTTTAGCGATTACAAAGTGCCAATTTTATGTACATATGTATATATATGGATATGTATGTATATGTAAGTGTGTGCCAGCTGCTTGTCCTTCTACTTCTGTATTTCCTTTCCTTCTTTGAAGTGTTTATTTTTTTTTTTTATTATTTTTATTTATTTATTTTATTTTTTTTGTTGTATTCCTTGTGAAAAATCAAATAAAGTAACCCTGAATTATATCCATCAAGATACCGTAAGTAATAGTAAGCGTAGTTATGCGAAAGGGGTCGGGTTTCCTTTGCCGTACGCCACCTTCACATTTCCGTTGATGCTGCTGCTGCTGCTGCTGCTGCTGCTCGTATTTGTCTGCTTTTTGCACGCTCAACGCCATCGCCGTCACCCGTTTTGGCAGTAAATTGTCAAAGTGACAGCTTACAATCCGTTCCATCAGTTCACCACAACCACCACCACCACCGCTTGTCGCGCGCGCGCTCTTTCTCTCTTCAACGCTTTGATGTGTATGTGTGTGATGACACATCTTGCTCGCACCACCGACTCGGCTTTATAATGTTTCAAAACCGGTTTGGTGTTTGGGTGCCGTTGTGTTGTTGTTGGTTGTTGAGTCTTTCATATACCCGAATGTATGTAGTGGCTTGCCACACACTTCCTTCCTTGCCACTTACTTTGATTTAATGTTGCGTGTGATTTATGACCAGTCAGTAACGAGTATTTTGTTATTTCTTATATATCATAGTGCAACATTGGCAATTTTCATTGTTATTATTGTTATTATTGTTAGTGTTGTTGTTGTGGAAATAGTGGTGGTTGATGATTGTTGGGCTTGCGTTGTTATCGGCAGACGTTCGTCTCTTCGTCTTCTTTGACTAACGTCGAAAAAAAACCCTTCAGCTGCGCCGTTACTGCTACGTGCTTAATGTCTTTTTGGGTTACTACACAACTTTTCAATTCTTCTTTTTTTTGTATTTTTTTTTTTTTGCAATTTTTGTTGCCCGTCCATCACAGCTATGCAATGCTGAAGGCGCCGATGAGGACGAGGACGGGTCTTCCTTCAACCACCTTTCGCCAAGACGGCGTTGCGTTGCCTTTGGTTGCCATGTTGAAGTTGCATGTCATTTCTGACACATTCAACATTAATGGCAACAACAACAACAACAACAACGATAACACCACTACTGTATGGGTGAACGCCTTACATGTATGTATATGTACATATGTATGTAGGTATGTATGAGCATATAGCAAACATTTAAATTATCAGCAATACAATCAACGCGCAGAAATAAAAGAAATAAACATTAATGAAGCCAAATGCACACACACACACATACTCATACAAACATGTTACACACACACACACATCATATACATTTAAAGAGGGTTTGTATTTCTTTGCGTGTCTTCATCGATAACGCTGACATTGCGCCTTCCATTCATTTGCCTGCCTGTCTTCTTCGTCTTTTGCTGCTGCTTCTTCTTCTTCTTCTCCAGCGCAAACTTTTGCCAGCAGTCAACTTCTACATAATTTCTGAGCAATAAATCACTCACTTTTCACAAGTATTTCTTCAGCGTCTCCATTTGATTGCCTACAACACAGACAATTCATCTACGCCTCTTTCGCCTTTTTGTTTTTGCTTTTTGTTTTTGTTTTTGGCTTACGTCTTACCTCTCCCCGTTCGTACCGTTCAACATAGCATGATGACGATTCGCTTTTAAAATTGTGTCATTAGAAGCTAGGCAGCGCGGCTCAGCGCGGCGCGGCGTCGATTTCAAACTCCTGTGGGTGCCTTTAACTACACACGACTGGGTGTCTAATCAGCGGGAAGAAGGCGTCGGTGAGGGTTAGTGATATCATATTTTGCTTCTTCTTACGAGGGTGTGTCTTAATTTGTGTGAAGACATATTAGCAAATTGTATTTTTATTATCGATTTTCAGCAAAAGTTCAATAGGTTTTGGAAGCTTGCAAAATTTGTTGATTGGGGACAAAAGATGAAAGCTTTTGAGCTTTTGTATGACATTGATTGACTAAATTTATCTATTTAAAGTCTTTAAGTGAAGCTTAGTGTATTGGAATGATGTTCTGATACTGGATGTGAGGTTAAACTTAGTTAGTTTCATCTCTTGAGTTTTCGCCACAACACAGTGGAAACGCAGGGAAGAGCTTTAATGGAACTCCTTAAGGGTTCGCTGCAGTTTTGTTCCCAGTCCTGTTTATAATTGCGAATATTCTTCGGTCTTTATGCAGGCAGCTCTTCAAGTAAAAGTCGGCTCCAATAAGAAAGTCAACATAGCCTCGACTAAAAACCTCTAATATTGACAACGATCGCAAAAAACTAGGATTTTAGAGCATGTACTTAGCAGTTCTGGTTCCTCCGTGGAGAATTTGCCTTTGCTCAGCTCGGTTGAAGTTAAGCCTGACATCAGTGCCGTCCAAGACGCGTAGTGGATGGGAAAAGGACAAAATGGCGTAGGTTCTTGTAACAGACAATACAGCAGTCTTTTAAACGTATGCAAATAAACTTATGTGGTGAGAGAAACTCTGTCGTCGAGAACTATTGTTCACACCGGAGGACGAACGTCTTACCACAATCTGGACTAAAGCAAGATTTTTCTACATATCGCTGATCTACGCGCGCGCCTCGGTAAAAGAGAAGGATGATATGACCTAAGATGATTTTCATAAACGCCTGAAATGAAGCTCACGGCAAAGGAGGTAGTTTCAGCTCAAAAGTTCACCATCCATGATAAAACATTCCAAAGTAGACTGAGGCAGATCGAATTCGCTGGACCCGAAGTATGGTTGACTGTTGTAAAAAAATCCAGCAAAAGAAAGCCCATCAAGTTACGTGGACTTCTGTCCATTCGGACCCCTACGCTCTCCCCTCTAAGCAATTACGAGCGTCCATCAACAAGCACAAGTTAGGAAAGCCGAAAAGCACTTCCGCTCTAAGAGCACTCATCAACAACTCGGTATAAGAAAAGCACGGGGCGGTTCCCTACGTTCTGCCGCCAGCGGAGCTGTTGGTTTTTTAAACAAGTCGAAAGTAACTCTGATGACATGAAGACCACCGTTGTGGAGAGCAATAATACTACCTATTTTGCATCGACCCCAACGCTAGTTGTATGGTAGGGAAACCGATAGGCAAAGACTGAAGAGAGATATGTACATTTCCAGACAGGCCAAAAAGCCTGCAACTAAAAAATTGTGTTTGAAGACGGGGTGACTTGCAGATGGTGGGACATACACCTGTGGAGCAGACCACACGTTGAAATTCGGCTAGAAATATACGCCTAAAGAACAACTAAGCTACGAGACATGATGGCTTTCAGGTTGAGCGATCAACATATGGTTTCAAAGAGCTGATAAAGAACAAAGATTCTTTACATAATTTTGTCGGATGAGAGCAGCCCTGACGATTAGTCTCATCTTATCTAGCGTACTGTTTGAAAGATCAACGAATTGTACGCGCCTCAGTGGAATTTCAGACCTGGTAGATCCATCATTGATATGTGCGAAGTATTGGAAAATACCTGTGAGAAAAAGATAGACACACACCACATCTGCGTGGATTTTAAGGAAAAAACGAAAAGCTCTGCCAGAATCGGTATGAACCTCTCCGTGTAATTTCTTTAACCTTGAACTAAAGAAAACAATATGAGCCGCACAAAGGACAGTGCATCTGAGGAAAGTAGAATGAGAAGCAGACCTCTCATCTTATGCATTTCCCAAATAGGATCACCCTCGTAAACTTGAAACGAAAAGAAGTCCACATTGTACAGCTTCATATACAGCTCTTTGCATATCTATTGCCTTCAGGGTTGTTTATTTTAGTCAAGAGGCGTTGGAGTGACTAACAGCTTTGACAATATTGGCATTTCGACTGACTGCCATGGTTCTAAATTACTTGACGTCAACTGATGCCGTTGTACATCATTTACTTTTGTTATCCATCCGTTGTTCAGCTTTTTTTTTATTGTACGTCATTCTAAAGCTGTATGTACATATGTATGTATATATGTATGTATGTATTGTGCTTTTACAGGCACTTCATTTCCAATGAAACAGCTTTGGAGCTACTCAAGATTTTGGGCTCATCGAATTTCTTTCAATTCACAAACTTATGTATATATAAGTATGTACATATGTATGTATGTTTGTATGTTTGTGTGCATATCCCTCTCATTCCATCCCCTTTGCGTTTAGAGCTGAGCTAATGTGCTTTAGTGCGGAAAACGTAATGGAAACGTGAATGAACGCGACAATGTCAGCGGCATCGACATATTCTTATCGGACCTGCAATCAATAGGAGATGTCATCCCAGAGTGATTTACCGTCAATTTGGGGATGCCTTGCAAAAAAAAAAAATAAATAAAAAGAAAAAAAATATTGCCATACCGTCGCAGTTGATATATTACGCAGTTTCGTCGAATTAAATGTTATATAAAATTTATTTTTTTTCTCCACACTTAATTTATTTTATATATATATATTTGTGAGTGTATATATAAGTATATATGGCTCATTGTAGTCAGTAATGTGAGAATAAAGTGCATTTAATCAACTTTAATGGTATAGACCTTTTGTGTCTCGTAATTAACTGGAAACTATTGCGGTAGGAGGGACAGACAGAAGAGTGTTTTCTTTCGTCTTGAGTTAATTTTTAGCCCAGAAAAATAATTATAATATTCAAGTTTAAATTTTTGTTGGCAAATATGTATAATTTTTAATCAGTATACAATACATACATATGATATTTTCTTAAATTTATACAAAAAGTTTCTTGAATACATTTTTTTGGTATTTTTTTTCTAAAAATATTTTGCTAAATGAATTTGAATATGAATGTATAATATTTCAAAATTTTTTTGTCACATCACTGTGTAAAAAAAAGTAAATACATAAATTATTGTTGAAATTCATATCTTTCTTATATTATAAATATTATATTTTATATTTTTATATTTTATTTTATATTTATAATATTATTTTATTTAATTTTTTTAATATAAGTTATTTCACTTCCTTTCTTTTATTTTGGTTTATTTTATTTCATTTTCATCTACTTTATTTTACTTTTGTTATTTAATTTAATTCTATTAAAGTTGTATTGTATTGCATTTTATTTATCTCTTCGACTTTATATAATTTAATTTAGTTCAAATTTCATTTAATTTATACAAATTTACTTTACTTCATTTTTTATTTTATTTTATTTTGGATTAGGTTAATTTGTTTTCTTTTATTGATTTTATGTAAATTTTATTTTATTTTATATATTTTAATTTAATTGGTTTTAATTTTTTTCTTTTTACTACATATTTTATTTCATTTAAGTTGTTTTTTATATAATTTCCTCACTTATATATTATATCTTAATTTACCTCAATTTAAATTAAATTAAATTGGTTTTATTTAAATTTTTCTTATTTTATTAAATTTAGTTTTTTTGCCTAATGTTTTTTAATATATGATATTGCACTTTATTTAAATTTCCTTAATATTTGAATTTTTCCTTTTTGTTTTAAACTTATATTTCTTAAGTTTAAAACATTTTTGGGAACTGTCTCAGGCCATATATTTTTTTAGGAAACAAAATTACAACAATTTTTTTTAGTTTTATATTTTAAATTTAAGTTCAGACGATCATATTTCATTTTATTTTCTTTTATGTTCTTACTAAATGTCGTGTTATATAATTAAAATATATTAGATTGTTTAAATTCATTACTTTATTTATTTTAGTTATTGAGATTTATTTTGTTTAAACTCGTGTTATTAATTTATCAGTTTTATTTTATTTAATTTATTTCATTTTCTCGGTTTCAGTTCATCTTTTAAATTATTGTATTCTATTTCGTATTTTTTAATTTTATTCTGTAGTTTGGTTAGTTTATAAATTTATTTTACTTTATTCAATTTTTGATTTTGTTTCAATTCATTTTGATTTATATTATTATTTTGTTTTATTTATTTTTTATTTAAGTTTTTATTACTGTATTTAACCGTGTTTTGCTTTATTTTATTTTAAAACATTATTACATTTTTATTATATTTTAAATTTAGTGAAATTTAAATTATTTTTATACTTTATATTTTATTTTACTTTCTTTGATTTTAGGAACGAATAAAATCGTTTTATTCAACTTTATTTTATTTCTTTATTTTATTGTATTTTATTATACTTTTTTTTTATTTTATCTTATATGATTATTTAATTTTAGTTTACTTCATTTTCTTGTTTCATTTTGTTTGAGTTTTTTATTTTATATTAATTTAGTATGTTTCATATTATTTAAATTGTTTTCTTTTATTTTCTACCGTCATTTATTTTATTTTTATACTTTATATAATTTTATTTAACATATTACATACATATATTAATTAGAGTTTATTTTTTTATTTTATGCAATTCAGTCGCTTTATATTTTAAATTAAGCTAGATTTTAGTTTAATAATTTTAAATATATATTTTATTCTCTATTTTATAATATTTTCTTATTTATTTACTTTATTGTTTTAATTTCATTTTTTTAATCATTTAATTTAGTTTTATTTTATTTAATATTATTATTTTATTTTGTTTCATTTTTCTTTACAATATTTAATAGAATTTTTTTTGCTTTCTCTTTTTTTATTTTATGTTGTTTTATTTAAGTCAACTTTATTTGGTTTAATTTCACTTTCTTCCATATAGTGTTTAATTTGAATGAATTTCATCTCATTTTATTTGTTCTACTTATTTTGTCTTATGCTATTTTATTATATAATGAGATTTTCTTTAATATTTTTTATTTTTTTTATATTAGCTTAGATAATTTTATTCACAATAAGAAAATCTCTTTTAAGATTATTCGTATCTTCTTTTCATATTTTTTAAATTATTTTGTTTTCTCTTATCTCATTTTATTTTATTTTATTTAGATTTGTTTTATGTATGTACATATATTACCTTATTGTTTATTTATTTTCATTATTTTTTAATTTTACTTTTCTGTATTATTTGATTTGAATTTAATGTTTTATGTATTGTATTTAATATTTATTTTAAGTTTTTTATTTTATTTCATTTTTTACTTCATTTTTTTTTAAGTTTTTTTGTTCTTCATTTTAATTTATATTATTTTATTTTTTTCGATTTTAGTTAATTTTTTATGTACATTATAATTTCAGCAATATTGTTCTAAAATTTTGGTTGAAAGTTATGCTTTCGCAATTTTTATTTTCGTCTTTGTGTTTCTATCCTTTCCTATTCTATTATTTATTTGTAAGGCACAATTTATTTACCTTACTGCTGTGCACTATACAATTTTTATTATGTATATACATACATACATACATAGTCCATTTATAAAACTTTATTACTTAAAATATATTCGTTTCTTTAGAGCTTTCTGAAATTTTTCCAAAAATTTCTTTTAATATTTGTAAATTTATATTGACATGCTATAACTAGATATGCATGTATGCATGTGTTGGTATCTTATAAATATTGCAACAATCGCTTTCTTCCAACAACAGACATCTGAGCAAGACAGCTCTAAATCTTTTTGCTGGTTATTTAGTTTTAATCTTTGCATATTTTTGATATTTACGTTCAAGATGACGATACACGCTTATGTATTTATGTATGTACATACATTCATGACATGGAGTTGTATCTACGAAAATGTTTTAAGTTTATTTTATGCGAATTCAATGTCAAAATGTAAAATGCAATCAAAAAATTTTGTAAAAAAAAATACGAAAGAGTAAAAATTATTTAGGGTACATTGTTGTATGCATACACAAATTCTACTACTAAAATTAGGGTTGCAGTATTTTTTAGATTTTTAAATATCACTGCCAATATGAACATTTACATTCTCAGGTAGAACAAATATTTCTTATCACATTGTTATATGTTTGAAATATATATGGGTGAAACTTTCATTGGGTCTACCTTCAAAGGACTTTACACCATGTCTCCCCATATACGACGGTCTACAGCGTTGACTACTGCAGAATTCAAATAAATATATCGCACTTTATACTTATAACGAAGCAACCAACAAGTCTCTTCAATGTAATCACACTATCTCAAAGGTGGCAATAAGATGCAGAGAAGTTTCAAAAAAACTCGCGATTTTATGCGAAATTTGGGACATAAACATTCCAGGGAATTGTGATGTCGACGAGCTAGCTAGAAGGGCAACAGTCCCAACCATTGTAAGCCCTGCACAAAGTGTTTCTTTAGATCACTATTTACCAATAACAGATGGCATGATGGAGCCACTTGCAATCAAAGAGAAGAAAACAAACTTTCTACGCCTTCTAAACCGAACCTCCATCAGCATAACAACGGACGTAATAACCGGATACAGTTTGATGGAGACTCATGATACAACTATGGGTTACTTCTCTAATGCTTTCTTTCCCTGCTGGGAGGAGGAGTCTATTAATTTGACTGCTTTACAGAACTCATTTAAGTGACCATAAGCAATCTCTTGGGTTTCATAAATTCCCGTAAATTGTTAAAACGTCCATAGAGGAGACAGGAATCGCTTTTCACAGATTCACTAGAGGTATCAAAAAGGGCCAACGGGCCTAATCAGGGTTCCGTGACCGATCAGTCTCAAAAACTAACTATGGTAGCTAACTTTATGTCTACTTATGACGCAGAGATTCTGTAGGAAATCTATATACGCGCAGAGATTTTTTAAAATTTGTATAATACTGTCCTCTGACCGAATGCTTGCTTAAAGCTAATAATGCCACCACACCACCAATAGATTAATTTTACCCAATAGAACATGTAAACCGTCAAAAACACCTTATCATTATCTTCATTGATGCCTTTAAGTTCTCTTGCCCAAAACGCATAACCAAGAGCAGACGAAAATCGATCTAGTGTAACCCTGAAGTGGGTCGCTTAGAAGACAAGTGGTTGTTTATGCATGCAACCCTGCTTAGCCTCATACACAGATGTCGCTTCTGTAGTGGAAAAAGAGATGACGAAGCGTTTTCGGAGTGAGTCCTGTTATCCACTCCGTTTTGGATTTCCACCTTCTGTGGAATCTATAAAGGCCAATGTTGCCACGCAAACGGTCTTCTTTTGGATCAAAGTGAGTCATTCCAATTATTTTACCTTTTATATTTTTTCATTTTTTACTCAATAAAAAGAATTATTAATCAAATCGCGTTTCTTTTTTTTGGAAGAAAGAGTGGGTTTTACCTTTTCTATATGGCTAGGACTTCTGTGGAGAAATGGGGATTTCCGTTTCCGGATTTCATGAGAAATTCCGACCCCAAGTAAATCCGGCATTAACAGGGGGTTTTAAGTCAGCAAGGAAATCGGAATTATTTCCTTGCTGTGCATAATACAAGAAATTCCTGAGGCTATATAAAGAGCTCATAAGGCAGGACAAGAAAATCTCCTCGCAAAATATCTACTTCGGCATAAAAACCTCAACGGATTAGGGAAAGCTTTGTCCAAAGAACCAACAGTTCAAGCATTTGTTAAATCGGCCTATCGGCCAATAATACAACAGATTTTTTGAAAATGCTTTTAAATGCTCACTTTCCATCTTGCACACTTTGGCGGGATCTTCTAGAGGCGACCGATTATAAGTCACCAGGTATGAATGAAATGTTCACAGTATTGTTACTGAAATCAGGCGATCAGACAATAGGTTCCTGAGCAATGATGGTGAACAGCAATAGTTTTCCTTTCCAAGGCAGTGAGGACAAGGTCCATCCAAGAGACTATCGTGTAATCGGCTTGACATCATTTCTGCTAAAATTATTGGAGCGCTTAGTGGATGTTCACAACAAGCCATCAATGGATGAGAGGGTGCTCTCGGAAGCACAACATGCAAACGCAAAATGTAGATCAGTTGACATAACAACGTGGTGAGCTTCTATCTTCCTTGTCGTTTGCAAACGGAGAATAAGCCGTAGGAATCTCTTGCGTCATATCTGGAGCGTTTAACAACGTTTTAAGCAAGGGTTAATAGATGACTTAGAACTGATAGGAATCAATCATATCCTTCGGCTTAGGATAAATGCTTTACACCAGAAGGAGTACTATCACATCTTCTTTGGAGGAGAGCCACGCTAACGGCCTATGCAGAAAACTTTTCAACCTTTGGTCCCCTAGAAAACCAGGCACTTGACATTAACTCAGTGGGAGTCGGTGTCAACACTGAAAAAACGTTTATTGTGCTATTTAAAAGAAATACGTGGTACCGACTTGGATCAAACCAAAGCTAGAAGTGACTACATTACAGCCAAAACTAAGCGCTAAATACCGGGGCAAGTTATCGTGGGGGCATAATGTGGAGGGTCGAATACAGAATTCATTAGCTGCCTAATATAAATGAATCTTTGGCTACACTTGGGATCTGTCACAACTAGAACTTCGGAGCGATTGTGAGGCCAATAGTTATCTAAGGTCTTGTAGTATAGTGGAAGGCTATAGTTAAAACAACATATGTAGAAGGGCTGTAAAGAGTCTACAGGCTATCAATAATCAGTACGGAACACTTATTCCAAGCCACCTCCTAACGGCCGATGGAATTTTATAAAGAGCTTTGATTTTCATGTCAGAAATACAATCTGGGAGCTTGATATTCGCTGCCGTGGGATGGATGGATCAATATGGATCCTTGTGAACAACACTGGTCAGAGAGAGTCTGTGAGGCTACTGATACAATTTCCAAACCCCTGACTCCACTTGATAAATAAGTTTTTTTTATAAGAGATGGCGCATTTTGCCGAACCAAAAATAGTACCAGAGCTTTGAACGGAGCACTATATGTAATCAACGGAGTCAGATGCTTTGGAGAAATCCAGTAAACACAGCGGAGTTAATACACCTCTGACATAGCATATTCGCAAGTTGTCTAAAACTTTAACAATTGCGTTATCACATTCATACCCAGCTCTAAGGTTTGATTGAAAAAGTGTTGCAAAAACCTAGGTTTGTCCATTCCTCGTCGTTCTTTGGCATTGGGCATTCCACAAACGTCATTACACCGTATTTTGCTTAAAGGTTTGGGTCTTAGGGCTTATAAAGTTCAGTTAACACAAGAACTCTAGCCGGCCGATCATCGACAATATCGTGTCTTTGCAGTTTGGGTTCTTGAAATGTATGAAAAAGATGCGGAATGTCAACTTGACTGATGAGGTCCACTTCCATTTCGAAACTGTCATATATGGGACTCGGAAAACACACGATTTATTACTGAAAAGCGTGTAACTGTTTTGGTGCAGTTTATGGTTCGGCAGGGTCTTTGTGCCTTATTTTTTTCGAAAATGAGGTTAGAGCAACAGTTATGATGAATGGATTGCGCTAACGAGAGCTGATTAATGATTGGATGGTATTGATCTGGACAACGTTTACTTTCAACAAGATGGTCCTACGTTCCACACAAGCAATAAAATCACCGAGCTTTTAAGGGAAAACTTTCCGGACCGTGTTATCACTCAAATAGGTGAACGCAATGGGCTCCCAAGATCTTGTGATTTAATACCTTGCGACTCCTCTGGGGCCACGTGAAAGATAAGGTCTACACCAATAGGCCAACGTCGATCCAAGCTCTTATTGGGAAAAACCCTCTATGGCTTTATGAATCGAATCATCATCGAACAATCATCACCAACTACTTTAGATTTAATTTTGAGTCTGCATCTAGCCACATCACCTTCCGTTCTTGTTCGAAATAAGAACAGCCCTAAGTTATATACATATCGAGTCCATTTCATTTAAGTCTGTATGTGTTTACCAGATGTGTTTGTTGAAGATTGCCGGTTTTACTAGTAGATGTCGCTAGCAATATGTATAAATTTCTATGATTTGGCATGTATGTCATTTTTTTCTATTGACATTAACCTACAAAAATACGCAAGTCACATTCCGCCAAAATAATAGCGTCATATTTGTTTACCTCAGTGAATATATCGAGTTTCGTTCCAAGTAAATCGCATTTGCGGTATTCGTTGCTTTTCTTATTTCTTATTTCATCAAAAGTAAAAAGCAGCTGAAGCTCACCGGTTGCTGGTAGAAACTTATGGTGAACATGCTCCAGTGATTAGAACATGTGAGACATGGTTTCGTTTCGATTTAAAAGTGGAGATTTCGATTTGACAGACAATGAACATCCTGGTGCAGGGAAAAAGTTCGAAGACGAGGAATTGCATGTTGATCCAACCCAATCGCAACAAAAATTGGCGGAAACACTACATGTGACTCGAGGAGCAATTTGCCAACGTTTAAAAGCCATGGGAAAGATCCAGAAGCATGGAAAATGGGTGCCACACCAGCTGAACGAAAGACAAATGGAAAATCGAAATTTGAAACCGTTTTCTGCATCGAATTGTCACGGGGGACGAAAACTGGATTTATTTTGAGAAATCGAAGCGAAAAAAATCATGGCTCTCCCCTGGTGAAGCTGGCACATCGACTGCAAGGCCAAATCGCTTTGGCCGAAGACAATGCTCTGTGTTTGGTGGGATCAGTGTGGTGTGGTGTACAACGAGTTGTTAAAACCTAATGAAACGGTGAACACGGATCGCTACCGACAACAAATGATCAGTTTGAATCATGCGTTGATCGAAAAACGGTCGGAATGGGCCCGAAGACATGGCAAAGTTATCTTGCAACATGACAATGCGCCGTCTCATACCGCTAAACTGATGAAACACACATTAAAAACACTTAATTGGGAAATATTATCGCACCCGCCGTACTCTCCAGATCTCGCCCCGTCCGACTATCAACTTTTCGCATTGATGGGACACTCTCTTGCAGAGCAATGCTTCGCTAATTTTGAAGAAGTCGAAAACTGGCTCGTCGAATGGTTTGCCTCGAAAGAGAAAAAGTTTTTTTGGAATGGTATTCATAATTTGCCTGAGAGATGGGCGAAATGTGTAGAAACCAATGGTCAATACTTTGAATAAAACAATTTTGAGATTCCTCTGAAAATTAAGTGTTTTCTTTATCGAAAACATCTAGGAAGATCTTATTTGAAATAAGAACAGCCCTAAGTTATATACATATCGAGTCGATTTCATTCAAATCTGTATGTGTTTATATATAGGTATTTTTTAAGTAACAATCACGTTTACATCTCTGTCTATGCATTTCATCATCCATACAAGTGAATATTGCTGATATGGACATTCATAATTGAACTACATAACAATTGCAAAAATCGAGCCAAATTCATGTAAAAGTCATTCAAGTGTTCATCCCAGTCACCAGTCACTAGACGCCAGGCAACGGCCACCAGTAGTCACCAAGTAAAAAAGAAAAAAAACCTAAACTATTGCTATTGTATATACATACATACATATACATATACATTTATCTCTATATTGTGCTCATTTCTCGACTCGAAACAATTCCAACAATGTCTCATACAGACAGCATCAGCATCAGCAGCACGAGCAACGAGCAGCGAGCAGCGAGCAGTGCAACAATGACAACGAAATATAACAACTAAATATTTTTATATGCACTTGTGTGTATGTGTGTAATACACATATTGCCTGAAGATGAAAAAATATGTTTATTTAAAATTTCAAAACGAAAGTAATCGATTTAATAAACTGTCACCGGCATGTTTCGTCCAACAAGACTGAGTAAGCTTCAGCTCTCCGCACCACCACAACACCACACCAACATCACAACACACACACACTTGCGCTATTAGTTGAAGGAAAAACGCTTCAAAACATTGCAATAACAACAGTCACACATGTGTACAAATATATATGTATGTATGTATGTATGTACCGTTTACCTAGTCAATGCATTGCAGCTGCAGTTGATTGGATTGAATCGCTTCGTAAGCGTACCACAAATCTTGGCCACAGTACGGGGGGTTTGCTTGGTTGTGTCCGCTAGAGTTGCCCAACTTAAGTATTGCACGTAATTGTATGCTGTCTATCTAACCGAGACTACCTGTGTGTTCAACTGCATACTCGACACACACATACACACACACACATTTCATTTTACCCATTTCGATTGACCACCAACACCCAAACTGTGGGGCGTGTGTGCCTGCCTGGGCGAGGTGGCGCTATTCAGCTCAACTATGAGGGACATGCTTTTGTCTGTCTGTCTGTTTTTGATATTTTTTTCTCTCTCTACATTTACTTATAACTATGTTCACTTATGCATGCAATAATGCACAGACATAGGTATACAGACTCACTCAAATATACAATTATATTTATTTGTACAAAATAGAGTTAAGTCACGATAATTGCATATCCAGGCTGAGAGGGGGAAGAATAAATATTTACGTGAAATCTCATAGAGAACAAGTCGTACATTTGTGGGTAAGTTCAATTGTTGTTGTTGTTCGACATTTTTTTATTTTTTTTTTTTTGGTTATCAAATGAGTTTGTATGCATCACAAAAAAAGGATTTTCATTATGATTCCCCAAATATAAATTGGTAAACTGATATTGATTTTCATCGTTCGGCGTTTGCGATATTGTGATGATTCCACAATTTGAAGGTGGGAAGGTTTCAACTTTGAAAATAGCAAAAAATTACTTTAAAATGTGAGTGATGTCAGTATGAAGAGCATGAAAAGTTAGCTTGCTGGGAAGGCCTGAAAATGCTCATAAAAAAAATCCGAGCCTGAGTTTAAATGAATAAACAAAAAAATATAAATAAGTAGAAAGTAGTAAATTTCTGCTTTCTCCAGACTGGATAAGGAAGCGAAGGATATGGGTCTGGTAGTGAATGAGGACAAGACAAAATATTTCCTATCATCAAACAAACAGTCATCGCATTCGCGACTTGGCTCCCATGTCACTATTGATAGTCATAACATCGAGCTCGCAGATTATTTGCTCTATTTAGCGACCAGCATAAACACTAATAATAATGTCAGCCTTGAAATCTAGCGCAGTATCAGTCTTACCAACAGATGATCCCCTGGACAACTGGTACGCTCTTTGGTCGGGAGATGTGATTTGAAAATAGGAAATAGTCACTGGGAGCCAGGGCCGGACCGTAGGGTGGATGGTCAATTTCAGTAAATTCAGTAGCTTTTAAGGCATTCCACGCAACCCGAACAGTGTGTGTGAACGGGTGCGTTGTCTTGAGGACACTGTCTCACGCCCCTGACTCAACAAATTGGCGTACCACCGGCCGTTTATTGTAGCTACCTTTGGCAAGTAATCAAGTAATAATATTCCTTCGCTATTCCATATAATGGTAGCCATAATCTTCGACGCCCACTTTTCCACTTTGAATTTTTTTGGTGGCCTTTCCCCTTTTTATCCACTGAATTTCATCCAACTCATCTTGGCACAATTCCAAAAAATCTTTAAAACTCACCCATCGTCGCTGCTTGTCGAGCGGCGTGAACACTCGAGGTACCCACCCAACGCGCATTAATTTTTTTCATATTCAAATGTTCATGCAAAATCTCTCCAGTTCGTTATTTGCTAATCTGTAATCCTTCTGCTATCTACCATAATTTAATTCTTCGATCAGCCAATACTAATTTTTCGACTTTCTGAATATTTTCTTCGGTCACGACCGTCACTGGGCGGGGGTCATCTTCAGAGGTCTCTCCACATACAGCCGGGCCTATTTTTCACCATCATATATGAAGCGGCAGAGTACTGAAGAACCGATGATATTTTTTTATAAACATCCGCTAACATAAATAGTGTTGTTACTTGTTCCAGGAACGAAATGTTAATGAACCTAATTAAAAAAAAGTTCTGATATTTATACTAATAATAGTATTATCAGTAACGAGATGATGTGCCATCTCTGAATACCTAAGGCAGGTTTATATTTTTATATATTAATTAAGCAATTAGTCTTATTTTTGAAATTTTGGCAGCTGCCTTTTGGCAACTTCAGATCCGTGTGTCCTCACAATATAGCCGCTCAATGATTCAGATCCTGTAGGTCTTACAGCCACTTTTACAGCTAAAAACTTGCCTGCAGTAACCGCAGACAACTGCACAACATTTGGTGTTGAGCGTCAGATTGTATACCTCAGCAAGGACCACACAGCAAAGCCTACTTGGAAAAATGTATTTTAAACGTGCTTTTTGGTGGGTGTTCGTTTCTCTTTCTCGTCATTCCGACAGCTACCACGATATCTTCTAAAGGCGACGTTCAGTACTTAGGTCTGTTATCCTAACAGTCAATGGCTTGTTAGAACTCCTAAAACCCTTGACCTCTTCCGGTTCTATCTCAGCTGAGTTTGCCTAGATTTGCAACAAGCTGAGTTTTCCTCCCACCTTTTTGTCTATAAGAATTTGCTGAACAGTTCTATCAGGATTTTTTTTTTTTTAATTTTCTTAATTTAAGAGTTTGTGTGATCTTAAGGAACAAAACTTTACTTTAACACATTGAAGTCCCACCCTCTTAGACATATGAGTTAATTTATAGACGATCTTTAAAAATATATTTGAGAATTGGTAATTATTTGGCTTAGCAATAAAAAGTCGAACTAAACACTCATTGGACCATGCATTTTGCAACTTTAGCATCTCTAAATGAGACCACTCCAATTTAAAAAAGGGTTTTGTTGGGTCAGTCAACTGCGATGAGAAACTAATACTGATTAATTACATTTTCGAAAATGGTGGTGAAACTCTTTACTTGAGACTGGGTTACTGTGGGAGTTTCTTTGAACCGTTGATGGATTCTTAAGGGCAACCCTCAAAGCACAAAGCTGTCAAAGTGTGATTAAATTAAAAAAACTTGCTAAGACGCTGATCTGGCCACGGCTCAACCCCATGATCACCCGGTTGATAGCACACACAGCTACCTACTTGGCTGTTGCACTCACCATATACCTACTACTACTGATTGTATTTGTATATACTTATACCTATTGTATTATTTTCTTTCTAAAAATTATCTGTTTTCAAAAATCAAATACTTAAAAATGCCTGACCAGTGAGCCATCCAACATTTTACCATCAAAAGTTTTTGTGAAGCCATCCTTGCGATGTAGTGGAGTGCAGTGGAGGAATTGCTATCTCGTTAAGCAGAAAAAATGCTACAAAATACCTGCTCAGCTACAGAAATTCATATATTTTCCTTTTTTTCTTCTTTTTTTATTTTTATTTTGTTTTGAAATCCTTTATGTTGATTGCATGAGCTTGAGTTTATTTTATTGAAATGAAATCAAATGAAATGAAAAGAAAAGCAGATCAGTACACTATATATGTATCTACCATACATATATATGCGAATGTGCATATTGTATATGCCAAAGGTGGTTGAATGGTGGGTAGTGTGGAACGAAAGAATTGGGGTCAAACGTATGATAAGTATTCCGTAGCAGAAGTCAAGGTGCACCGAGTACAGTTCAATTGTTTGGATATGTGTGTGGTCAATGCAAGATTGCTACTCTCTTTGTGTAAATATGTACATGCTTACACACACATACATACATACATACATACATACATACATACATGTATGTATGTGCATAAGAATGTGCTTATGTGATTGCGCCTGCTTTCTGTTAATGCCACATGCATGAAAAATTATTCAACTTGACTTGCAAGTGCATGCAACCACAGTAGCATGTACAACAACAAAAACAACAAAACCATACACCTTACAAAGGACTTGCAAGATAAAGGGTAAGTACGAGTATATATTATGACGTTTACCCTCAACAACAAAATCAGCTACAATAACAATAGCAAAACTGCATTGAGAGCTGCTGCTGCTGCTGCTGTGAGTTGATATGAAATCCAAAGAGAAAAATTTTTGAAAATAAAAATAAAATAAATAAATATAATATAAATTGGCAAAGATTTCACAAGTAATTCACATTTGGTATGAATTCATTGTTGAGTCGATCAGACGGGCAGTCAAGCAAGCAAGTTATTGCTGCTGATGGGTCCAATTTAAGTAACAAAATAATTGTGGATATCGATGCGGCGTTTAATGGGGAAATTTTACGAAGAGGGAAAATTGGAAAAAATACATATATAAATTCGTACAATTGCATATAGAAGAGCAATGTATGTAACCTCATACACCAGAGGTTATGAATAAATTTATAGCTTCTGGTCTCATCCATCCCACAGCCCAGCTACAATCTGTGCCCCGAGAGTAGAATTCTTGCACACAAGAATATTGGTGTATGCATTAATTCGTGCGGTTTTTTAAGAGCGGGCTCTACTAGTATTATTTCCCGTCGTGTTCATCTGTGGCTATATTCCTTTCAAAGGTTCTGTCATTTCACGTCGTTTTCAGCAGATGTCATTTGTTTTAGCGTGAACAACAATTTGTTTCATTCATTTGAAAATGTCGAAATTTGTACAAGATAAAGTGTTTTTGCGGGGAGTTCTTCTTCATTACTTCAAAACATGAAGAAAAGTGCTACCGAAAGCCATCGTATTTTACTGGACATTTATGGTGACCATACTTTAGCCATACGAACGTGCCAAAAATGGTTTGCACGGTTTAAAAGTGGCAATTTCGACTTAGACGACGGAATTGGAGACATTGCTCGACGCAGATGCATGCCAGACGCAAGAAGAACTTGCAAAAGTATTAGGAGTTGATCAAGCAACCGTTTCCAGACGATTAAAATCATTAGGATTCATCCAGAAGCTTGGAAATTGGGTGCCTTATGAATTAAAGCCAAGAGACGTCGAACGTCGATTCTGCATGTCGGAAATGTTGCTTCAACGCCACCAAAAGAAGTCATTTTTGCATCGAATTGTCACTGACGACGAAAAATGGATTCATTATGATAACCCAAAGCGCTAGAGATCGTATGTGCAGCCCGGCCAACCATCGACATCCACGACAAAGCCGAACATCCATGGTGCCAAGGTTATGCTATGTATTTGGTGGGACCACAAGGGTGTGCTCTATTATGAAATCGAGTCAGACGGTCAATGGGGACCTCTACCGAAAACAATTGATTTGTTTGAAAAAGGCCATAGCGGAAAAACGACCAGAATATGCGACAACGCTCAGCCACATGTTGCAAGACTGTTAAAAACTATTTGGAAAACTGTGGGTGGGAAGTTCTACCTCACCCGCCTTATGACCTCCAAGCCGGAGAAGTTCTTTTGGGATGGGATCCACAAACTGCCAGAAAGATGAGCAAACATCGTAGCTTCCGATGGGCAATACTTTGAACATTAAATGTATAAGAATTTTTTCACAATAAAGTCTTAATGGGAAGCCAAAAATCATATGTCCCACAGTTACAGTTCTATGGAAAAGGGTCCTTGACAAGTCATTTTCAAGTTGTTTAAAAGAAAGTAGGGCGCCCACAATTGATGAGTGGTAAGCATTGCTTACTGACATTCGGAAGGAATCGAGTTCTGGTTCGAACAACCTCTAAAATAAACGGAAATTTATTTTAATTTTTCTATTTGAGTGTATTTCTGAAATTAAAATCAAAGCTGCTCATAAAAATCCATCGCTGGTGCAGAGGTGACTTAGAATAAACACCACTCCAACATTTGTTGGGAAAACATTAAGACCCATACAACAAATTGAAAGGGGAGCGGTTAAAAAGTATCAATTGTAACGCCACGCTATACCTGTGGTAATAGATTATAAAGGGTGGTTAAATTGTAAGGGCCGATGTTGAATGTGAACCACACCTAAACGCCAAGTTTTTTTCCGAATTTAATTTGACATTCCTCTATTTCAGACTTACTCAATTTGAACCATGGAGAGATACACAATCCAACAACGTGTTAAAGTTATCCAGACTTATTATGAAAATTTTCGAAGAAAATCATCTTCAGTGATGAGGCACATTTTCACCTCAGTGGATTCGTCAATAAACAGAATTGCCGCATTTGGGCGAATGAGAATCCAAGAGTGATTGTCGAAAAACCAATGCACCCACAAAGAGTGACTGTTTGGTGCGGTTTATGGGCTGGCGGCATCATCGGGCCGTATTTTTTCCAAAATGAGGCCGGTCAGGCAGTTACTGTGAATGGTGTTCGCTATCGTGAGATGATAACGAATTTTTTATGGCCACAATTGGAAGATATGGATGTGGACGATATGTGGTTTCAGCAGGACGGTGCCACTTGCCACACAGCTAACGAAACAATGGCTCTTTTGCGCAACAAATTCAATGGCCGTGTTATCTCACGTAATGGCGATGTCAATTGGCCCCCAAGATCATGTGATTTGACACCGTTGGACTTTTTTCTCTAGGGTTATTTGAAAGAAAAGGTGTACGTCGATAAGCCAGCAACAATTCAAGAGCTAAAGGATGAGATAATTCGGCACATTAACGGCATAGAAACTCCATTATGCCTCAGCGTCATCGAAAATTTGGACCATCGTATGGAGGTGTGCCGCCGAGGTCGCGGCGCTCATTTGGCCGATATTTTGTTACATACATAATTGAGTAATACCAATATATCATAATAAAATAAAATTTCAATAATTTCCTAAATAGTTTGTGTTTTATTCAAAATCAACATCGGCCCTTGAAAATTTAACCACCCTTTAGTTGAGTTGAGTTGATGCGGTCACCGTTGTGAGACCGTGTGGAGTACTTCTCGCCTTCTCAGATGTAGTCCTATTAAACAGTGTCCAGTTAGTATGTTCGTTTCTGAATTAATGCTGAACCGGTCTAGCCAGATTAGATGCCTTGATCTCTTAGCGTCTAACACAGGCCAAAGCCATCTAGTCACGTTGCAAGTTCCTTCGCCAAGCCGTCTAGTGTTGATTGGCTTGGTGAAGGTCACCTTCAATCTGAGTTTTGCCGTAGACAAGGATACGCCCGCGACTTTACAGAGTGTTAGAGCGATACCTTCTCTCGCTAGCTCATTTACCATACAATTGTCTGAAGTGTCCCTATGTCCAGGCACCCAGACCACGGCTGTATTGCATCTAGATGTATTGCATCTTTGATGTAGTGTAATTACATTGAAGAGCAGCTTGGTTATCTTAGTATATACTGATTGATTGGTTTGTAACCAGAGACCGCAGCAACCTTTTTGGGGCTTCCGTGATCGCAGTAAGTTCTGCTTAGAAGACGTTGCGGTAGCCTGATAGCGTCAAATCGAATTGGTCGGGATTCTTGTAGAGAAGAGGAAACAGCGTAGTTTAATGTAATGAAATCTATATCTATCATTATTGAGATTCAAGAGCTTATTGTTATGGTCAAAGAAAGGTTATTCCACAAACAAATTGTTTACTTTTTTTTACGACAGCGCGCCATTCATTCCTTCTTTTCACTGTTTGGCGTCAATTGCAAATACCAAGTACAACCAGCTCCTTCTTCCTGGCCTCTTCAACGGTGAGGAGGTCTCTTCTTCTGCTTCCATGGTTGAGTTCTGCATCGAAAACTTTAAAATCTGGCTTGCTTTCATCCTCTCGGATGATATGACCTAGCCAGCATAGCCGATGTCTCTTGATTCGTTGAATTATGTCTGTGTCGACCTATACCTCATACAGCTCATCATTCCATCGGTTGTGGCATTCGTCATCCCCACCTCGCCCCCAAAAACTTTTTCTCGAAAACTCCTAACGCCAACACATCAAATGTTGTCATCGACCATGCTTGCGCACCATATAGCAGGATGGGAATAATGAGCGTTTTGTGGAGTTTGGTCTTCGTTCGTTGAGAGAGGACTTTTGTTGGATTGTTGTTGGTGTTAATGGTTGTCTACGACTTCAAAGTATGGATCGTCGACCGTAACGTGGAAGCCGAGTTGCGAATGAGACGACTATTTGTTGGAGCTATTTCGTCTTGCCCTCGCTCACTACCCGACGCTTCTCTTCCCTATCCAGTTTGGAGAAAGCAGAACTTACGGCGAGGTTGTTGAGGCCCTCTAATACAAGATTGTACGTTCTCTATTCAGCTTGTCTGAAACCGCGTTTGGCATTGAATGGCTCGGAGAGATCCTTCCCAATACTGACGGAACTTTTGGTGTTCTCCAGCGTCCGTTTATATAGCCGCTGCTTTTTGTACTACCGAAGGCTGCTTTAAAATCGACGAAGAATGGGTTTGTGTCGATCTTCTTTTCACTGGACTTTTCCAGGATTTGGGGTATGGTGAAAATCTGGTTCAAGGTGGATCTAATATTGTAGATCTAAAGCCATAAGGATAAGATCCAAAAAGTTTGTTGACGGTGGGCTTTGGTCTTCCACACAATCCACTGGGAAGGATATTAAAAGCGATATTGAGGAGGCTTGTCTCATGGCAATTCGAACTGAAGCATGCATTCTTACGATCGTATTGAAAGCAAAGAAGCTGCTGCATGCACCATATCACCTCTTCGCTGCCATACTAGAATCCATTGTCCCCTGCCGTTTTGTTCTTTTTCAAGCAAGCGATTGCTATTTGAACTTCTTCACGGTCAGGCAACGGAACAACTGTTCCATAGTCATCGAATGTATCATCGGGACCAGCAGGTTTAAGAAGTGTTCCTTCCCTAAGTTCAGTCGAAAGAAATCGTGAAAGAAGGGCTTTTCTCGGGTCTATGCATTTTTGACATTTTTAAGAAAATGAAAAAAATATGAAAAAATCGGTTCTTCTATTAAAGTATGGAAAAATATAATACTATACATACATACATACAATAAAAGGTAATTTATGAACTCAAACCTACATATGTGTGTGAGCTAATAGAAGTTTAGTGCCAAGATTGATCAGAAAATGTCAAATCGACAAACAATTGATCAAATATTTGTATAAATATTCATACATATGTATGTGCTATTTAAACCACGTTTGTGTTGTTTCATTTACGAAGTTTATTCAAGTTGCGCTTTTGTTTTTTACTTTTCTGTTCGGTTCTGTGAACAAATCTGCCAGAAATTGATGGCATCATGGCCGCATGTCCACGCCGACCAACTGTGCCGCCAACAGCAATAACAACAGCAGCAGCAAAAACAACAACTGCTATAAAATCACATTCGAATAATATTTATGTGTGCAATGATGTTGAGCATAACAGTTGCTGCCAGAGCCGCCGCCTTCACCGATGCCTTCATTACAATTCACGGCAAAATAACGCTAACTCGGTGTATATGGTATGTGTATGTGTGTGTGTGTGCGTGTGTGTATGTGTGACTAACTAAACGTTGCATGTTTACAGTTTATTTTTATGCTTGAATGTTGCACATCAAGCTATCAAGTTTTAACCGCGCCATGCCGCGCCTCTTATTTAGCCTTCGGCCGTCATTGTACTAGCAATCCATCGAAGAATTGAACATTTTAGTTTTTGGTTTCGTGTGTTAGGAGGGGTCGTTAAAGAAAAGTAATGAAATGAAAAACTTCTATAAAATTTTAGTTCATTGCGAAGCGCTCAAAACACAGCAGCAAAAGAAGAGGAGGACTTGAGCCACTAAGTCTGTAGCGAATTCCTTGTCAATGTTGACACTTACAGCAATAAAGGACTATAGTTTGGCTGTTTCTTAGTTTTGCGTATGAGAGGCAGGTATAAACTCCACTGTCACTCACTCTTCAGGGTGCCGAGGACTTCAGCACTCTTCTCCATATAATACTTTGCTGTACTTTGTATAACCTGGATGAAGTTTTATTTGTTAGCATTCGTCATGAGGGTGTATATGGTCGAAATCCCTTCTGAAAACAAACACAAGTTGCCTAGAGAGATGTTTGATGGTTCTCTCTAAGGAAGAACCCGACATGATACCTCCTGATATCTCAGCAATCTAATATAACGTACATTGGGACGGTTTTGCACTCTAGGTATAACCTTTAAACATAGAAATCTACGATGGATAACATACAGACGGGTATGGTACGTTTTTCCAACCCACCTACCCCCTTGTCACTCTAAAAACCGTTTATTGGAGGCCAACCCTTCGAGCAGTCTCACAAGACCGGAGTAATTTGTCTCTTTATTACAGCTTAAGGAACTTTCGACTGAGTTTTTAGTTCAACACTAAACAGGAAGAACCTGTGCCACCTCGAAATGGTTAGTGAAGTTTTAAGAGAACCTAGTATAATTAGAGAGATGAGCGAAGCTTTTAGTAATAATTTCAGAAATACAATTCGGGGTTGAAATTATCTATGGAGAGACAATCGTCTTTAAAAGCATTTTCTTGGACCGATAGAGATTTGAACTGCCTCATTTTTAGACCGCCATCCTTTCGATTAAAATCGTCGCAGAGAGATTACTTCCGCCTTCCCATCCTGAGTCGTAGACAACATATTTAACACTTATAATATTGTGCCTTGCAGAGGAGCAGTTCCCACAGGTATCCTGAAATCTTAGTTTTTTATTAGAACGTTTTCTCTTTCGCTGTAATCCAAACAAATCGAAACAGCTCGTTACCTGAGGGGGAACTAAATGCACCTAACCTTTCTTCTAAAAATACCGCACGATTCCTTTAAAGGCTTGAACGTCTTCCGATCACGAGTCGCCGACGACAGTATTGTCTTCTGCTGGAATGCGTTTCCATACACCAGCTTAAACCTTAGACCTTCTCTTATATCGAATATCGAAAGACCACATTGAGTCGACTGCTTTAAAGACAGGTAGCTTCTGCGCAACTCGATGAGGTACTACTCCCGATTTTGGGTTCATGGAGAATGAACTCCCTCCCATATTTTATATTAGATCAGTAGTGAACTACCTCCCTCTGAGAATGTCTGGGTGTGGTGCCACTTTCCACCTGGACGATTATTAAGGCACTTAGAAGCGGCGAGGGACTACTCCCCCTCTGCTATGGTCATAGTGATGTGCTACTCCTGTACCTTTAGGGCCTGCACGAAGATGGACGAATTTCTATTAATTTTTCGTGAAAAAAATCCAACATATAGCGAGTTTCGCTTTAGTTCAAATAAGTCAGCAGCTCGTTTCATCGAGTGGAAACTTGAATCGAAACGCATGTTTGCCAATTCGGCTACCGAAGTTACGAACACGCTTTGGTTATTTTAGGGTATTGAAACTCTTCCCATTCCTATCCATGCATCGTAAAATCGTACATCCTTCTTATAGTGCAAACTCGTGCTAAGGATTTCTACCGATGCCCATTGGCCTGTTGCGATCGTCAAGTATTGTAAAAGCATTTTAGTGTATTTAATTTCTTCTTTCATGTCTTCTGCGTAAAAGAAGTTTCGTAGTTCTTAGATCCAGCCCTCCTTTAGTATAGTTTAAACTGGTAAGACCAAAATCGCTTCTGGTGAGGATTAGAACCCATACAGCTCTCGTTCGCATCGCTGCCTGTACGACTACCAGGACCTTCACGTATCGTTAGTGATTTAGTGTTTTTCATTCTTCACCCGACATCTTCAATATTAAATACAATATATATATGTATATCGTTGTGTATAAAAATAGTTTCCGTATTAGACCCTTCTTAGTTCGAGCTCTACTTCGCTATAGTCTATACTCGTCGAGGCAGCTCGTTCCCTGAAGCGGCTTTTCGCCCTTCCTAATTTCATCTTTACAGCGAAGGAAGGAGAGAAAAATCTAATCTAATCTGCCGTCTCCACTCCAACATGAGTTCCAGACCGTACTTCAGCAGCGACAGATTTTTGAACCTACGAGAGTTTTTCCAACCCATATCAGCCCCTTCTTAATGTGTTCATATCGGCTAAATGCCAAAACGAATATGCGAACGAACGAACGACGACGATGATGGACAGCGGTGTGGACATGGAGTATTTCGCCGGAGCACTCTGTGTGTGTAGTGTGCGTGGGTGGGTGGGTGTGCGGGAGCGAGTGCCAAAGTGCCATGAATGTGTAGCGTGTGAACGAACGTGCTGTGCTGTGTTGTGCCGAACTGAGCTGAGCTGAGTTGAGTTGAGTTGAGTTGAGTGGAGCGCGATGTCCAATCGTTTATTAGTTTACGCTTTGGCTGATGTTGCTGTTTATTATTTGCAGTTGTTGTTGCTGTTGTTATTGTTGTTGTTATTGCCGTTGTCTGTATTGCATGTGGCGAACATGTCATGTGTGGCATGTTGTTACTCTCGTAGCCTCTCGTAGCCGTTGCCCGCTTTGGTGAAGTTGTTGTGCGAAATGGCAATTATTTACAAACGTTTTATATTCGTTCATGTGTACACGTATGTATGTTTGTTTGTTTGTATTTATGTAGTTGCACACATCAATATCAACCAATATCACACACATCTCGTGCAATGCCTCTGTTGCCGCAGCTCAACGATTTACTAGCCGCCGTTTATTGCGCTTTGGCTTGTTACATATTTTGTTGTTGTTGTTGTTGTTTTATTATTAGCTTATGTTACGAGTTGTAAGCTGTTATTGTCCCAGAAGCGATTTTAGTTGCAGCTACCAAATCAGCGCTCACAACAATGAACTGTCCGTGGCCACATTTATGGTTGTGGCATGGCATGGCATGGCATGGTATGGCATGGCGATTGATGGGAACGCTGCAGGAACTATTTGTGTATGCATACAAATGTTTATAGCAGACATACGTGCATACTTACATGCATACTCATATATAAATATATATATGCCAATATTAGCAGTTGATGTACTCGTGTTTGTGTGTGGGGAAGGTGTTTCAGAAGGCCTTGCCTCATATGTTCTCATACTATTTTGTATATACACGTATGTATGTATGCCCACACCGCTCGATGTACAGACATACACGTATGCACATCCAAGTATGTCTATCTGCCAGTCTCTGTAGTCAGCCTCAAGCTAAAGTTTTGACATTTTCACGCTATTGCTGGCTGCTTGTACGGCTGGAGGGATTTGTATACGGTTTTGGCTATTTAGTAAATACATCTGTATGTATGTACGTATGTATGTATATTAGTTTTTCTTTGCTTGTACTTGGTTATGTAGTTTTCTGTTTTACATTTACATTTTAATCGCCGATTTATGGTTTGCCTCCCGTCGAAGTTGTCCACTGCATTTTGATGGATTTTTACAGATTTTCAGGGGAGAATAAGAGAAAGGCTTTGCTTTCGAAGATCTAAATGTATACAATATTTGGTCTTGGTAATCGTTGTAAAAATTATTCTAAAATATATTGTATATATTGTATATGAAACTGTATACAAACACATCGACGTGGACACGGCTAAGGCTCCCGCTCGTCCCTTTTTTTATTTTGCTACTTGGCGACAATTGGAGATAGCCAGTGAAGCTCCTGAGTGGTTATCTTCCTATTCTTCTACTCCCACCGGCAGCATCGAATACTTTCACAGCTGGAGTGCTCTTGCCTACCCGTACATACTAGAGCTCTAGATACCCGTGTATCGAGCACTGAGAGCTGCCCGATACGCGTTCGTTGCTCAACTGATCAAGCTCTTATTTGAATTTCAATTTTGTTTATCAAAAATTCCTTTAGCATTTCAAAGAGTTTTACACTTTGCATATATAAAATGAAAATTATAAAAGAAAGTTCTGGGAAAAAAGTCAAATTTTTTATTCAAAATGATCAAAAATGCTCGAAAAAGCCCGAATTGCTCGAGCAGCTCGAAAATATTCGAACAAAACCAAACCAAATAACAGGATGGAAATGATGACGGACTTGTAGAGTTGGTAGAGTTTGGTTTTCGTTCCCCGAGAGAGAACTTTACTTCCCAATTTCCTACTTAGTCCAGAAGAGCAGCTGTTAGCAAGAGCTATTCTGCTGTTGGTCTAAATGTTGGTTCCAAGATAGACGAAATTATCTCCCACTTGAAGTTATGACTATCAATAGTGAATTGGGAGCCGAGTCTGCAGTGGGATGACTGTTCACTCTAATAAAAGATTGTACCTTCTCTATTCAGCTCTGCAGCTCGTATTATTTTCTCCAACAACGAATTAAAGAAGTCACACGATAAGGAATCACCCTGTCTGAAACCTCGTTTGATATCGAATGACTCGGAGAGGTGCTTCCCGATCCTGAGAGAGCCTTTGGTGTTGCGCAATGTCAGTATAGGCATCCGTATAACCTTTACGGGGTACTAAATTCAGAGATAGTGGCGTAGTTGCAGCTCCTCTTCGTGCTATCGAAGACTGCTTTAAAATCGTTGAAGGGATTGTAGCTTTTTAAAGTGAAACTTTCTTTTCATTTGTTGACGGACATTCTTTGCTGCAAAGAGCTAGGTGTGTTTCGTGGCTGACCGAAGATAGTGTTCCAAGTCACTACAGACATGTCTGCCACCCAACACAATGTGACATATTTGGTTTTACATATTTCGATCTGGTGAAAGCCAAGTGGCTATGGTGGAATTCGGTATTACATAACCAATCAGCTTCAGTCCAATTAAAGAGGCTTCGTTATGTAAGCTGAATCTTCCGAGTATTGCACAATAGATAACTTCTTTACTCACTCTGGTCAACCACGATTTAGATCGTGGGAGTGCATATAAAGACGTTCGAAACTCTCATAAAAGACAACTTGCCTCATATCGTCCTTCTCTTCCTTTGGGAAAATTAGAGAAATATTGAAAAGCCAATGGTAATGAGACGTTCGTCTACCATATATATATATATATATAATTGGCGCTTTGTAACCGCTTAAGCGATTTTCGGCCGAGCTCCTCCTCCAATTTGTGGTTTTGCGTCTTGATGTTTTTCCAGCAAATGGAGGGACCTACAGTTTATACTAAGCCCCCTCCGAACGGCTGATGTTTTTTTTTTTGAAACTATGCTGTTGTAACAGGTAGCTTCTGCACAATTAAATGAGGTACTACTCTCTCTTATGGGTATATGGAGGAGGTACTCTCTTTCCTATTTTACATCAGATCAGTTTTTTAGTGGTGTTGGGAAACTACTCCTTCTCTGGGAAAAGTCTTCGAAGGTGGTCTTATGCGAATAATTCAAACGATTGGTGCTCGCTATTCTATTAATTTTTAATGAAATAAGCCGTGACTAGCGAAGTTTTGCTATAACCTGGAGCTCGTCATAAATGGATTTCACCCGGAACTAAATGCAAGTTCTTGACACCCTACCTTTTACCTACCCTTCCATCTAGCTCAATTCATTCGTGGATAAGTACAATGTTTGCCCTATATCGAACTCTTCATTACAACCAATGGAAGTAAAGAAGGTGGCAAAGTTTTTGACTGTATGGGGTACTTAGTTGAAGTGATAAGACTAAATTTGCAGACCAAAGGAGAGCTCTTGTGCTCAGGAAGGTGAACCAATCAATACTGCAGTTTATTAATCCACAAATCTGCCTGCCTCGCTTCATTCACATATTCTACAAGCATTTTTTATTTGATTATAACACAATGTCTCTTACCAATAAACTCTCATCAACAATAGAGTATTTATATATAATTGGTGCTTTGTAACCGTCGAAGCGACTCTCGGTCGCTGGTACGCGTCTTGATGTAACTTCCAATAAAGGACGAGACCTAAAGTTTATTCTAAGCCGCTTCTGAACGGCCGATTGATTTTTGAGGAGCTTTCATTTCATGCCAAAAAACATTCGGAGGGCTCAACATACCCTGACAAGGGGAGACCGCAATTAGAAAAATTAATTATTTATAAGTTTAGGTATTGGTTGAACCAGGACTCGAGCTCTGGCCTTGCGAATGTCAGTACGTAATGTTAACTACCCGGGTGTTGCGGCTGCAACTTAATGCCTACAACCTCCATTTCTAAACTCTCTAAGCTCCTTGCACTTGCCCATCAAAATCCAGCCCCTTTTACTTGGAGAATGTATGTATGTACATATATACTCGTACATTCATAGAGATTTGAAATTCAAACATTCCATCCACATTCAGACTTGCAGTTGCGTCAATTCTGATTTGTTGCATTTGTCACTCACTGCAAGCCCAACACCCACCAAAACGCCCTGTGCCCACTGTGTAATGTCTCCATTCATCTTCTGCTCTCTGCGTTCCAACCTGGTTTTTTTCGTTGAGTGCTGCAGTAGTAATGACAGTGAGCCCCATCAGATTCAATTATACACTCTGTTGTGTTGTAATGCCTCTGACGCATGTACAAAGTACCGCTGTCCGCTGGCTGTCCGCAAACTGACCGAACATCCGTCATGCGGTGGGTGACCACCAATCAACTACCCCTTTTTTGCAGTGCAGCACCCATTGTATAACGGTTTTTGTAGCTGCATTGTGCAACAATCAGCGTTTTTTTCACGCCGACGAGAGAGTATTGAGAGTATGAGAAATGACATGTTGGTTGCATGCATTCTTCATGCGTTCATTCAACAGTTGTGCGCTTGTATGTGCGTGTATGAGCCTGAGCCACTTTGGCACTTTTATGCGTTTGCATGCCACTGCGTATGCGTTACACAGATATACTCGCATGTAGGTGTGTACAGTTATGCTTCGTTTCTAACCAGTGCCCTCGCCCGTGTTCTACTCTACTCGTATATTTTTTACGTGTTGCGCTCATCATCAAGTCCTTTTCAATCTACTGCCCATGTTGCACGGCCCTTCGTTTGCTGCTGACTGCTGAAATTTCAATCAAACGAAACGTTGCAACGAAAATGTGGCGAAGCAGTAATGAAACGGTCCACTTTGTGTGGGGTGTGTTATGGCGAAAAAAGAAAGAAGACGGAAGTACAGAAAGAGGAAAAGAAAAGAGCATGAATACCTTTGATGAGCTGAAAGCGCATAAAATCACAGCAAACTGTGGGGCAAATTAAACACCTGGGCACAGTGCTGTTGGAAAGAGTTTGTAAAACCCGAAAGTATGGAAATTTAAAGACTTTGAAAGGAAAGTAGTAAGACTTTTTTCTACCAATAAGCGATAGTAAGACGATCGATCTTCGGCGAGTTAGTTTTCGAACAGCTCCTTTCAACTCAAATAAGATCTAACGTCTGATGGGTTTCCATTGCCTTGTACTTCCCTAACTGGCTTGTAGCGGAGTGAATCAGTCGAATATCCAAGCATTAGAGCACTCCCTACAGCACTAACAGCTGATTACATTCTGCGCAACTATATAACGTATAGTAGTTAAGTCTAGTAAAAAGTAATCCATTATTTCTGAGTTCTCGCTTGGTTTACGCCCGATAGCGGTAGAAAGACGATATTTTGTACTAAAACAGTCTTTGAGCTCATGCCAAAGGCGGGCACCAGCAAATTCCAATTGGATAAAGGCGAAAACTTAAGTCAGGCAGCTGAAATTGTGAATGGTGTTTATGCTCCTGAACTTATTTTGGTTTCGTCCGTTCCGCCTATTTTGATGTAAGAGATGATCCACGGTGTGGAAGGCCAGTTGTCGAAAATATCGGTAAAAAAAACCGGAAATCGTCGAGTCTGAGTTTCAAGCAGATACTTTTCGATTGCCCAGGAGTTAAACATTGCACAATCAGAAGATTGGAGCCACTTCCTGGACCTCTTAATTCGGACTTGCACTGTCAGAAATTAGACAGTCTGAAAGAAGCGTTCGACAAAAAATGTCAAGCTTTGGCCAACAGGGGGAGGATTTTGATTTATCAGAACAACACCAGACCACATTCATCGATTATGACTCAGAAGAAGGTCCGAGAGATTAGTTAGGGAGATATTATGCAGGTATCCTTATAGACCGAATGTCGCACCAAATGATTACTATCTTACCTATTGCTAATGATTTGGCCGGTAAAAATTGGGCTTAAGGAAACCCTGTGAAAATCGATTGTTTTCTTATGCTTCTTTGTAGAATATGGACGGACGAAAGCTTGCTCGACGATTGGAATTCAAGTGTGCTCTGTCTAATGCATATAAAAGTGCATTGTGTGCAGACTAAAGCCCACCGTCATATAACTGGCCTTATAAGTCTGGCTTTAGTTCTGGTAAATCAACCATGGCCCAGATACCATGTGTCAAATCTTGGAAAAGACCCGTGAAAAGAGAATCGACACCCACCACCTTTTCGTCGATTTTAAAGCAGCCTTCGTTAGCATGGGAATGAGCTGCCACTACGTCGCCATGTCTGAATTTGGTATCCCCGCAAAATTTATACGGCTATGTAAGCTGACGTTAAGCAATACCAAAAGCTCCGTCAGGATCGAGAAGGACCTCTCCGAACAGTTCAATACCAAACGAGGTTTCAGACAAGGTGATCCCTTATCGTGTGACTTTTTAAATTTGATGCTGGAGAAAATTGTACTTCCCGTCAGAGTTGAATAGAGAAGGTACAATCTTCTATAAGAGTGTACAGCTGCTGACGTACGCCGATGATATTGTCATTATTGGCCTCAACAACCGCCTTGTGATTTTTGTCTTCCCCAGGCTGGATAAGAAAACGAAGGATATGGGTCTCGTAGTGAACGAGGGCAAGACAAAATATCTCCTGTCATCACACAAACAGTTATCGCATTCGCGACTCGACTCTCACGTCACTGTTGAGAGTAATAACTTTGAAGCCGTAGAAAAAAAAGATTCACCTTCGACAACAGGTGGTACTTTGGACTGAGTAGGCAATTGAAAAGTAAAGTCCTCTCTCGGCGAACGAAAACGAAACTCTACAAGTCACTCATCATACCCGTCCTGCTATATGTTAATATTTGATGAGTTGGCTCTAAGAGTCTTGGAGAGAAAAGTTTTGCGTAAGATTTATAGTCCTTTGCGCATTGGCAACGGCGAATACCCCACACGATGGAACGATGAACTGTACGAGCTATACGATGATATTGACATAGTTCAGCGAATGAAGAGACAGCAGCTACGCTGGCTAGATCATGTCGTCCGAATGGATGAAAGCACTCCAGCTTTGAAAGTATTTGATGCAGTACCCGCTGGTGGAAGCAGAGGAAGAGGAAGATCTCCACTCCGTTGGAAGGATCAAGTGGAGAGTGAGTATAGTCTTTGTGATAATCTAAGCAAAATCCCACCTGTGTATCAAATTTGAATTAAATCTAGCCATAAATAAACTTTTTCCGAATACGTTAGTCCCCGGTCCACTTCCCGGCGAGAAATGTAGTCTTCCTGTTAACTTAAGCAAAAACCCACCTATGTACCGAATTTTAAGTAAATCGAACAATATATAAGATTTTTTCGAATGGGTCATCCCCTGGTCCACTTCACGAAAAGACCTTCTCAGGACTTATAGAAATAATCTAACGAAATTTCAAGTCATTTGGTTGGTAACTTTTGAAGATTTTTGGAATTTACTGGATTTTTTCCATGCGGGCATAAGATTTTTATATATGAGAAGATAAGGTTTTCCAACAAGAGTTATATGATTTCTAAGCGTCGTTTTGGCCATTTTCAAAATGTATTGATCAGAAATTTTTTTTTTTTCATTGTATTCAGTAATGTTTACAATTTCATCATGGCAATATAAACGCAAGAACAACGTTTACAAAAACAACAACAACAACTTGAAACTTGAAAACGATAACGATTTTTCTAAGAAAATCATCTCCTCCGTTGAGGCTCATTTTTATCTGAGTGGTGCGGTAAATAAACTAAACTGTCGATTCTGGTGCGAAGAAAATTCACAAAATATTCACCTAAATTGACAGTTTGGTGTGATTTTTGGTCTGGAATCTGGCATCATCGGTCCGTGGTTCTTTCGAAATTAAGCTGGTAACACTGTTACTGCAAATAGAGCGCGGTATAGATCGATGACAACGAACTTTTTATGGCCACAATTGAAAGAAGTTGATCTTAACAACATCTGGTTCCAACAAGACGGTGCTACGGATCACACAGCACGTGCAATAACCGAATTATTGCGAGAGATGTTTTGAGTTTTGATTATTTCAAGAAATTGTGACATTGAATGGCCTTCAAGAAGTTGTCATTTAACACCCTTGGACTACTTTTTGTGGAGTTATTTGAAGACATTGGTCTTTAGCAATAAGCCAGCCGCGCTTCGAGCTTTAAAAGTCAATATTGGATGAGCTATTCATGACGGCGGCCGCGATAGCCGAGTGGTTAGCATTGCGTACTGACATTCGGAAGGCTCGGGTTCATATCCCAGTGCCAGCAACATCCAAAAGTTATAGAAAATTAATTTAAATAAAAAATTAAGTTAAATTTTCTAATTGCGGTCGCCCCTCGGCAGGGAATGTCCACCCCTCCGAGTGTATTTCGGACATGAAATAAAGCTCCTCGTAAAACAACCATCAGCCGTTCGGAGGCGGCTTAGTATAAACTGTAGGTCCCTCCATTTGTTGGAAAAACATCAAGACGCAAAACCACAAATTGGAGGAGGAGCTCGGCCGAAAATCGCTTCAGCGGTTACAAAGTGCCAATTATATATATATATACATGACATACGACTTGATTTAGTGGAAAAAGTGCTAAAAAATTGGGTTCATCGAATTTGCTGCTGCAAAAGAAGTCGTGGAGGCCATTTGAATGATGTTATACATATACAGAACTTAATTGTATTAATTGTACTTTATATTAAATAAAAGAACATTTGAATTTTTTTAAGTGTTTTTTTTTTCTTCAGTGCGTGTTTTTTTTTTTAAAGAAATCATATCACTCTCTTTGGAAACCCCTATACAATAGACCACTGTGTGCTAAACTGAAGAATTTTGTATACATACATATATAGATACTGTTAAAAACTGTGACTTGTGCAGCGCGGCGGCAACTCAATTCAATTTAATTAAAAGCGACTGTCATGCACCGCGGCCAGATCGAGCGTCCAACCGTCCAACAGTCCGACCAACTTGCTGAGTGACTTGAGCGCAGTACGCTGAGCGGGATGTGAAAGGAGTGCAGCAACTGCTTGTGAGTGGCAAGTAAAATAGTCAATGTTGTTGTTGTTGTTGTAACAGTTGCAGTCAATAGCTACTGTTTTACTTGTTATTGTAATTTTAAGCCGCTACCACTGCATGCCAAAACAACGCGCCGAGGCGCCTCGAATAGCAGCAGGTGCATGCAAAAGCATTTGTTACCAATTTGGAGTAGAACGCTTTGTTGTTGTTGTTGCTACACGGCGTAAATGAAAATATTCCGTAGCATATTGTTTTTGGTTTTCGATTTTTTTTTTTTTGTATCTTTTTTCAATTTTTATAAAATGAAAAATATTTTCATTTCTTTTCTTTTACATTCTCCTTTGTTGTTTTTGATTTTTCCTTTTTTTCTCCCGTTGATATTGAATATTTGCGTTTTTTTCTCTTATTTTTGGCGTTGATTAAGTCCGTAGAACGTGTGTGGCAAGAAAATTGAAATGATTTTCATTCACCGTTCACCAGTGAAGATGTGAATTGAAGGAATGAAATGAAATGAACTCAAATGAAGTGAAGTTTCCAATCAGCATATTTGGCATGCCATATCGCTGCCACAAATCCAAAACATGCTGCCACGCGTTGCAATGTGACTGTGCTGATAAGGTGTGTGGCAGGAAAAGAAAATGAAATTATGCAGCCGGAGTTGCGTACAGCAGAGCTCAGTTAGATGAGGTCTCACTTACACACATACATACAAATAGAAATAAGTAGTATATTGCTTACGTAGCAACAGCTGCTGGTCATCACTGTTTGCTGTGTTGCTCTGTGTTGCACGCAAGGAAATGCATTCAACAAGCTCAATTTAATACGATTTTCAGCCACATTGACCTTCTAATGGCCACACTTCCGCTTATTTGTTGATTAAGCTTATTTAAAATCATCCTGTTTGTTGCTTTCGTTGTTGTTGTTGTTGTTACTATTGGTGTTAATGCAACTCACTGTGTACATACATACATATGCTAATATTGCTTTTGCAAAATTTCGTATTCAAATGCCATATCTTTTGCAAAATCTCCATCGAATTCTATACTGACAGCTTGTAGGGCTTCCTTAGCGCGTCCTATAGCGTGCGCCTTCCGTTATCATTGTGTTTGTGTTGCTGTGTGTGTGTGTGTGTGTGTGTTGACGGCGTGAAGGAATCGCACAACTTCATCTGTCTCACATTCGAACTTCATTAATTTCTATGCAAATCAAATTGACAACGCAATAAAATCTTAACCCATGCTGCGCCAGTTGTATGTACACGTATATTGAAGTAAGTAAACACTCAGTCAGTCATGGGAGCATACATTCATTTGCATAGTGCATATGCTCACGCTTAGTTACCCGGTAGGAAATTCAATTCACCAGTTGGGGATTACTCCTGAACAGTAGGAGCTTAGGAGGACCTTTCGTCTGGTACTAAAAGAATCAGATAAGATGACTTGCTATCATATGACCTCTTTATAAAGGGTTTTCCAATAAGAGGTATAATTTTGAGTAGCCTGCTAGTCTGGTAGATGTCACTTTTGAAGCTGTATTTTTTTGAAATTTGACAAGTAATAATAATAGAATGTTACACGCTTCAACAACGCATAGAAATTATTATATCTCACTATCGAAATGGTGAAAACCTGACAGCGACGGTTCATAAAACTAAACTATTCTTCGGCCATCTCGAAGCACCTTGTCGGACCGCAATACAAACTTACTTTACTTACTTTACTAGCGTAGACACCGCTTACGCGATTATAGCCGAGTTAACAACATTGCGCCATTCGTTTCTTCTTTTCGCTGTTTGGCGCCAATTGAAAATACTAAGTACAGCCACGTTCTTCTCTACCTGGTCCTTCCAACAGAGTGAAGGTCTTCCTCTTCCTCTGCTTTCACCGGCGGTTACTGTATCAAAAACTTTTAAAGCTGGAGTATTCATATCCATCCGGACCACATGACCTAGCCAATGTCGCCGTATAACTCGTACAGTTCATCGTTCCATCGTCTGCGATATTCGCCGTTGCCAACTCGTAGAGAACCATAAATCTTACGCAAAACCTTCCTTTCGAAAACTCTTATCGCCGACTCATCAACTCGCAATACAAACAATGGGGGGAAAACGGAGCTTTTGGGACAAGTTACTGATGTGAAGAATACAACAAGAAACAAGAACTACTAGGAATATTGCTGCTGTAGCCCAAAGTGTCTAAGAAACCCCAGGTTTTTTCGTTCCTCATCGTTCTTAGGCACTGGTTATTCCACAAAAGTCATTACACCGTATTTTACATAAAAACTTGTGTCTTAAGGCTTATAAAGTTCAGTTAAAAATTATCCGGAATTTCATTTAACTGATGAGGTCCACTTCCACTACGATAGCTACCTCAATAAGCACAACTGTTGCATCTGGGGCTCGGAAAGCTCAAGATTTATTGTTGATAATCCTCTCCATCCTCAACGTATAACTGTTCTGGTGCGGTTTATGGTCCGACCGTAATTTTTCGAAAATATGGCTGGAACAATAGTTACGGTGAATGGATTGCCCTATCGGGAGATGATTTTTTATGACCGAGACTGAATGGTATTGATCTGGACAATGTTTACTTTCAATAAGACGGTGTTATGTGCCACACGAGTAACGAAATCATCGATCTTTTATGAGGAAAAGTTTCCGGATCGTGTTAACTCACGAAGAGGTGATCTCATTTGGCAACTAGGTCTAGAGATTTAACACCTTGCGACTTTCTCCTTTGCAGCGACGTGAAATATAAGGTCTACGCCAGCAAGCCAACGTCGATTCAAGACCTCAAAGATGAAATTCGTGAAGCTATTGAGGACATACAGCAGCCACTTTGCGATTTGGTGTTGGAAGATTTCATATAAAGGATACGGTCCCGTAAGCTTAGCCGTGGCGGCGAATTGACTAATATTGTTTACCATTATTAATGACATATCTCCCTCTTTACATTGAAATAAACATCCGATCAGTTAACTCAAAAACTTCGGAAAGAACGAAAGTTTGTAAACCAACGCAAAGACTTTCTTGTCAAAAGCGGCATCTTTGGATTGCGTAGATAATTGAAAATTAAAGTCCTCTCTCGGCAAACCAGAACCGAATCACCCATCTCCCTCGCCCTACTTCATGATCCTCAAGAATGAGGACGTTTTCTACACCGATTGAGATAGCATTAGGTGGCACTGACGAGAGAGAATAACAAGACATGTCAGAAATACACTCGGACAGGTCAAAGAAACGAGCTATTTCGACGGGTTTCTAACAAAAGAAAAATAGGTATGAGATGAGTTGGTTCTATGGAACATGCAAAAAGATGGAAAGTCTCGGCCAACAACTCATTACATACTGAACATAGTACGTTGAGTATATTAGAGTTTGGATTAGTAAAATTACAGTATCTGGACCTTATTTGCACCATTATTTATTTGGTCTGACGAGGCCGCTCGAGCCTCTGCCTTTCAGTAGAAGAGAGTTGAGAAAAGCTTTGGGGCAGATAACAGAGATGGAATGGAGTGAGACTTGAGTTCTATGAAGACTGACTTGTTTTGTTGACTCGCCTATAGTCGAATGGCTACGATACTGAAGGAAAGTAAGAAACTTAATTAAGATTTCCTTGTAGTCATATTGAGCAATTCTGATCTAAGAAATTAATTTACTAAGCGGTATAGTTAATAATTGATTTAAAGTCATTCTCAAGGCCGTAAAACCAGTAAAGATAACTTCATCAGTCTCTAATTTACAAAAAAAAAAAAAAAAAAAAAAAAAAACACCGACAGAACAAGTCACATTAAAGTGCGGGAGTGCCATTAGGAGAGTGACCAATAGTTATCCTAGAGCAATATCTTGTAAATGTAGGTTAGGTTCGTTTGAACTGGTTGGTTATACCATGCCCGCAATATTACCAGTTGTATTAGGTGGAGTTAGAAGATTGGAGATGAATCTCCAAGGACTTATGATTGTCACCGCAAGGACCTTTTTTTGGAACTGGGTTAACACAGACAGCTGTAACTTCGGAAATAATTTTTATTTTTTGAAATTTTCGTGACTTCAAGTCAAAACATTGTTTAATAATACCATATATATATATATAATTGGCGCTTTGTAACCGTTGAAGCGATTTTCGGCCGAGCTCCTCCTCCAATTTGTGGTTTTGCGTCTTGATGTTTTTCCAACAAATGGAGAGACCTACGTATAAACTGTCGCCTCCGAACGGCTGACGGTTTTTTTACGAGGAGCTTTATTTCATATCCGAAATACACTCGGAGGGATGGACATTCCCTGCCGAGGGGCGACCGCAATTAGAAAATTTAATTTAATTTTTTATTTAAATTAATTTTCCATAACTTTTGGATGTTGGTGGCACCGGGATATGAACCCGAGCCTTCCGAATGACAGGACGCAATGCTAACCACTCGGCTACCGCGGCCGCCATAATAATAATACCATATATTAAATAAAATTATTTAATAGCAAAAAAAAATACTGAAAATTCTCATTTTTTCGTGCCTCTGACTACCCCTAACCCCTTAAAGGCGCATTGACTAACAGTCCAAGCACTGAGCTTACAACCCACATAGAGATCGACTTCGATTAAAATATTCTTCTTTGAACCACATTAAAACTTATTCCCAAATCATTTTGACTATTTGATCATTCTTTACCTTAAGTCTCACAGAAAGTAAACCATTCAATCCGTCTATTCTCATAAAAATATTCGAGTGTGACGCTGTTGAGTAAGTATGTTAAATGTTGATGCTTTGTCGTTCAGAAGTTTTGCTTTGAAGTCAAAAAGATTGATTGAGAGTCTGTCATATCAAATTGGAGGTATTAGTATTCTCCGCATTTTGAAACATGGCGAGTATCGCTACCCATGACCCTTCGGCTCGATCCACGTATTGCTTCAATTGACTTCTGCGACAGCCATTACAATGAATTATGGTCAAGCCATAGTACATAATGAGTCTGCATATCATTGATGTCACGTTGAATCTTCTCTTTTAAAGCAAGCGTGATTCTATAATCAATTCTATAATTGTTGCAAAAGACCTGTGATTTTAAATAGCCCCATATAATGACTCTATGGAGCGAATTCTGAAATTCAAAACGAGAGAGTATACGACCTGGAAATATTGGCTAAAATGAAGACCAGAAAAAGCAAGACAGCTGAGGATAGGTCAGAGGAAATTCCACCAACAACGCAAACAGAAATTCGCCATGTGATTCTCTTCGGGTTTCGGCGTAATTTACCGCCTATACAAATATTTTGTGAATGCCTTATTGCATATGGAACGATTGCTCCGTCTTTAAAGACTATTTCTAAGTGGTTCCGAAGATTCCAGACCGGACATTTTTCCGTAGAAGACGAGCCCCGGGAAGGTCGACCAAAATCTTCCACTGATGATGACGTCACTGTAGCTCTGGTGAATTTTAAATAAAGCCCAAAAAGAGGCTCGAGTGCATTTTGCTCAATTTTTCCTAAACAAATTCGAAAAAGGTCAGTCTAGCGACTTTAGTTAACTTCACCCGATCTAAAATCGTAGCTGCTATTCCACTGGAAAAGGCTTAGACGGTAACTGTAAAATGGTACACCGAAGAGTGCTTACCAAAACAGGAAGAAAGAGGATTTGCGGTGCTACTTTTTACGTCATGACAACGCGCCAACCCACACTGCTGAAATAACGAGTAATTTTATTGCGATCTTTGGGATCGAAGAAATATGTCCAGCACGATATTCCCTGGATATAGCACCTTGTGTTTTCTGGTTGTTTCCAAAAATTAAAGAAAAAAAAACAATTAAAAGTAAAGTTCTTTAATAGCAACGAGGAGATAATTTATGCGGTTAATGCTGAACTTGATAAGCTTAAAAAGCAAGATTTTGAAGACTATTATCAGAAGTGGATCTATAGGCTTGAGAAATGGATTGAAATCAATAGCGATTACGTAGAATAGATGAAAAATGACAAAGATGACGAATAAATACAATGATTTTTTGCGAAGACTTTTAGCAACATAAAATTGAAGAGGTTTCAAGAAGGCTCTGCGTATCAACAAAAAAAAATGGTAGAAACATAAAATGTTTTTCCTTCAGGGCATTTTAAAACTTTCTCACTTTCAAGCACATAAATATTCACAGCAATTGCAAGGCACATATATACAAACATACATACATTCATACATCTATCTCTATGTAGTTTAATCACTGAGTGGCCTGGTAAATACTGTCGCACGAATAGCGATGATGGCTGCCACTTGAGGCGCAATTAAACTGCCGCAATTCAACCATTCGTTAGTTAACTAGCATTACACTGTCATATGCGTTTGTATGTGGATATATGTATGTAGTATGTTACATACCTACATACCATATACGACGATCCGTAGAGCCAACCAGTCAACCAACCAACCAACCAACCATCCATCCATCCAAGTAGGATTTGTTAGCTGCGGTTTTTGTTGTTTGTTTATGCTGTCACATGCGTTGAGTGACTGACTGGTGTGTCATACACTCATACTCGTATACATATCTATGTACACGTATGTAGCAACATAAATGCTTAGCAATTGTATTACTTGCTGCAGCTCAGCTGTTGATGATGCTGTTGCTGCTGCTGCTGCTCTAATGTGTATTCATTGCCAACAACTACACTAATAAACATTGTAACGCATATGAGTATCCCTAAAATCGGAGAAAGGCGCTCACTTACTTTTCGTACAACAGCAATTTATGGCCAAGAGTTGTGCTAGCAAGGAACAAGGCGCAAGGAGTGTGCTCAGTCTCTGCCTCAGACCATCAGCTTCTGACATAGCACACAACTCATTGGGAGTACTCGTAATGCGATGATAACGGGTTTGTAAGCTAGTGCTTCATATGCACACCCACATTTTTACATACATACATACCTACATATGTATATGCCGGTGTGTGATTGCTTTGTATATTTATGAGTTCATACTCGCCTCAAGTCCTGCAGCCCAAGAGTAAAACAACATAAACTTTACAACATCATGCAACTTATCTGCATTCAGCTCATGCTCATACTCATATTATATATGTACATATGTGTCTATATATATACATATGTATGTACATATGTATGTATTTTATGTGATGTATGCGCTTAGAAGGCAACACCGAGATTTATGAACATGTGAAGGACGCGTGTCTGTCTACTCGTTGCCTGTGAGGCTGATTGCCTTGACTGCCTTGGCTTGCTTTGCCTCAGCTTGGCTCAATCGAAATGTTCTCTCACTTGCGTGTTTTGCTGCTGTTTAGATTAAGTGGGTGATGTTGCATGTGAAATATTGTACAACATTCATTGGTTTGGTTTGGTTTGAAGTTGTAAATGTTTTTCTATGAGATTTTACAGGCAGCATTGTTGGAGTGCACTCATTTCCTTGGTGAATCATTCATTAGGTGTTTACAATTATCGCTTGCATGACTTGGAGTGACTCATCTTGGGATGATAAATTGCCAAATTATTTTTTAATATATTATATATGAATATACTAAAATGAATTGATCGGGCTTTGTCAGCCCTGGTAGTTGAACCATAGACCATCGATTTTAAATCAGCCCCAGATGGTATGAAAAAAATCTGCTTCTACGGTTGTCTAAACTATCGCCTCGAAACACCGAAACCTCATGAGAACCGGGTACCACGTCTCGATACTAAACGAAGTTTCAAACAGATAAGGAAGCGAAACGAAAGGTCTGGTTATCAAACAAAAAGTTAGCGCATTCGAGTCTAGGCTGCCTTGTCATTGGCAAGAGTCATAACCTAAAACTCATAGATAATTTCGTCAATCTTTGGACCAGTATACACACCAACAGTAATGTTGGCTTGGAACGCAGAAACACTCTTCCAAACAGGTTCTACTTCGGATTAAATAGACGCTTGAAAAGAAAAGTCCTCTTCCGGAGAACACAGTGTCCCATGTGATCCGTCTATGGAAGATGACCAGATCTGATGAGTCTGCGCTAAGAGTTTTCGAGATAAAGGTTTTGCAGAAGATTTAAAGATCTGCGCGCATTTGAAACGGCGATGAAACGATGAGCTGTATGATATATCTACTTGGTGACTCTGATTAGCGCCAAACGAAAAGAAGAAAGACTGGTCCACTTTTATAATGACGTTAGCAGTGTTTACGAAGAAGAAGAAGAAGAAGTAGTATTACAACAAAGAATTTCGGCCGATCAGCCTTACATCTTCTCAATAGAAATTCGTGGAGATAATGCTCGGCGGCGCGGTAGTCGAGTGGTTAGCATTGCGTACTGCCATTCGGAAGGCTCGGGTTCAAATGCTGGTGCCGTACTACCATCCAAAAAGTTTTAGAAAATTAATTAAAATAAATAATTACGATAGATTTTCTAATTGCGGTCACCCGTCGGCAGGAAATGTCAACCCCTCTGAGTGTATTTCTGACATGAAATAAAAGCTGCTCATAAAAATCCGTCAGCCGTTCGGAGGCGGCTTAGTATAAACTGTAGGACCCTCCATTTATTTTAAAAACATCAAGACGCAAAACCACAAATTGGAGGAGGAGCTCGCTTCAGCGGTTACAAAGCGCCAATTATATATAATGATCGTCAAGAGAAACTTACGGTTAGCTTATTGGGTATCCTCTTAGAACATATGTGCCGATACCGCTCCCCTCGATTGATTAAGGAAGAGTACATACTGAGCATTTTCTAGATTGTTTTCCGTGATGGCCACAAGTGAACTACGGAAAAAGCAAACTTTGTGAAACTCGAGAAGCCTCTTTTTTTTTTTAGAAAACATGATAATCTTCGCTGAAATAGAAGGAGCATCCATACTAAGGTAAGCCAAAAGAGGCACACCACATGACGAACTCTCTCTTCTTTTGTGGGGCCTGATTGTTAATACGTTGCTTCGTAAGCCAAGAAGCATGGGTTGTAATGTACCGGCATACGCTGGTGATACATATCGGCACATACATACTCCGAAATTCTCTTTTACAATACTAGTAGTCTACTGGTGCAGAGATTATGCACTGGATTTAAATCCTATAGAGACACCAGAAGATGCAAGCCATATGCTTTTAAGCCGCCATTCCTCAAAGTAATTGATATCAATTTGTCTACTAAGGTCAAATACGTCTAAGATAGTAAACTCAGCTAGAACCCAAATATGGTAAAAAGGAATAGGAAAACTATGACCACACTCTACGCCTCCAAGGCAGCAACGGGTAAATTATGATGGTTAAGGCTAATGATCAAGTATAATGCATTGTTCCACGGAGCCATATTGTGGTGGCCAACACTCGACAAAGTTACGAGCAGCTTGCAACCTCATTACAGGAACAGTTAACCGGTATAATTATTTCGGAGACGACAGCCTACATCATTTCAGCTTTACATTTTCTACAAAAAATGGAGATAGCAACGAAAAGGAAAATGTGCCGGTCTTGGATCAAAGATCCATAGTCCTTTTTACCGGCACCTATAAGTCGATGGCATGGTGGGCAGTGGAGTTCACTCAATCTCAATCCCAATTGACGTGACTAAGAAATTTCCAGATCACTGAAACGTCTTTCAAGCAGATCTAAGTGCAGTAACAGAAACCACTTCAATCTATCAAAATAAATTCTGATAGCCAAGTTGCCATTGGGTGCGTTCAGCGAATTTAGCGCTCAGTAAAAATGTTCAGTGAGCGTAAAATTTTTAATGTTTTAAAGATATTTTTACTTCAAAGTGCTTGTAATGACAATTTACCAGATTTTTTGGGTAGCCAAATAGATTTTCAAAGAAAGGAATTCAAAGGAAAGAACCAAAAATTTTTATGAGGAAACTGTGCCTTGTATGCAGATGACCAGTTTGCGGAACATTTTAGGATGAATAGAAAAATATGTCAAGCAAGGCATAATTGTGCCAAAAATACTTGAAAATATATAATTTTTAATACAATTACTTTAAAATAATAATTCATACCAATTTTTTCCATGGCAAAAACTTAACTTCACAATTGGTCGTTTCGACAGTAGCAGTAGCAGTATGTTCATGAAAATTAATCGCTCAGTAAAAACGCTCACTGAACATGTTTACTGAGCGCTCAGTTTGGTGAATGCACCCATTAAGTCTTTGTCATGCAATCACAATGCTTCAAAGACTTTCACGATTTGGATTCCCGGACAGCTAGCTAGAAAGGAGCATTCTATACGCGACGTAGCGGAGGGCAGGAGAAAACCATATGCAAAGTAACCGGACAGATCTGGATATTGATCGAAGTAAAAAGAACAATATTTGTACTCATTCTGAGCCGGACTTTCATCAACATCGCATCCGAATTAATAATCGGATACTATCTGATGACGACTCACGGTAGGTGTCTAATGACTACAGACACCGGTGGCACACTACCTTTGCCATTGCCCAGAACACAATTTCTTGGAAATTTGAATTTCGATGGTCTTACAGAACCTCCTTCAGTCTGTGCCAACAAACTTGTGGGTTTCATGCACTAAATGATGAGGGGAACTTTTTCACAGACTCCCATTAGCGTGACACCAAGCCAGTACGCTCAACAACAAACTAACATACATTAGTATTATTTTTTTTTTTTTTTTTTTGTTTTTTATTTAATATAATTTTTTAATTTAATTTTTTACTGTTTTTGTGATTTTAATTTGAATAAAATATATATTTTTTTATTTTTTTTTATTTTATCTTATTTGCAGTGGAGCACATAATTTGTGAATGTCCGGCTTTCGGAAGACAAAAGCTATGCATATTTGGTTCTTCAATCAGCAATGGCCAAGGGGCCAGAAAAACTACTAAACTTTGCGGTGAAAAGACCAACAATGTTCTTCAAACTAGAATCACAATAGGAGTGTAGCAGCAAAGCTTGGTCGCATGTAGTGTGCTTGGCAATACTATGTATCTATTTCGTCTATGTGAGAGCCACTCGGTCAGCCAGCTTAACCCAACCTAACCTATTTTATATTATTTTGTTATATTTAAATATATTTTACTTAACTTAAATACATTTAATTTGTTTTAATTTAATTTAATTTTGTTTAAATTAGTTAAATATAATTTAATTTAATTTAATTCAATTTAATATAATTTAATTTCATTTATTTTTATTTAATTTAGTTTGATTTCATTTATTTAATATAATTTAATTTAATTTAATTTGATTTAGCTTAATTTAATATATTTTAATTGATTTAATTAATTTAATTCTTTTTAATATCATTTTATTTAGTTTAATTTACTTCAGTTTGGCTTAGTTAATTTAAATTAATCTAATATAATTCTATTTAATTTAATATACTTTAATTTAATATTATTTAATTTAATAAAATTTTATTTTATTTAATATAATTTAGTGTAATATAATTTAATTTAATTTAATGTAATTCAATATAATTTAATTTAATTTTAGATAAATTATTTTAATATAATTTGATTTAATTTTAGATAAATTATTTTTATATAATCTAATTTAATTTTAGATAAATTATTTTAAAATAATTTAATTTCATATAATTTAACTTAATCTAGTTTAACTTAATTTAATTTTATTTAATTTGGTGTGATTTAATTTAGTTTAATTTAATTTAATTTAATATTATTTAATTTAATTTAATACAATTTAATTTATTATAATTTTACTTACTATAATTTAGTTTAATTAAGTTTAATTTAATTTAATTAAAATAATATATTTTAATTTAATATATTTTAATTTAATATAATTTAATTTAATTTAATTTAATATAACTCAATATAATTTAATTTAATTTTAGATAAATTATTTTAATATAACTTAATTTAATTTTAGATAAATTATTTTTATATAATCTAATTTAATTTAGATAAATTATTTTAATATAATTTAATTTCATATAATTTAACTTGACGCGGTAGCCGAGTGGTTAGCATTGCGTCCTGCCATTCGGAAGACTCGGGTTCATATCCCGGTGCCACCAACATCCAAAAAGTTATGGAAAATTAATTCAAAATTTAAAATTAAATTAACTTTTCTTTTTCCGTCAGCCGTTCGGAGGCGGCTTAGTATAAACTGTAGGTCCCTCCATTTGTTGGAAAAACATCAAGACGCAAAACCACAAATTGGAGGAGGAGCTCGGCCGAAAATCGCTTCAGCGGTTACAAAGCGCCAATTATATATATATATAGTTTAACTTAATTTAATTTAACATTATTTAATTTAATTTAGTTTAACTTAGTTTAATTTAATTTAATATTATTTAATTTAGTTTAACTTAGTTTAATTCAATTTATTATATTTTAATTTAATTTAATATATGTTAATTTAATTTAATTTAGGTTGATTTAATTTAATTTAATTTAATTTAATTTAATTTAGTTTTATTTAATTCAATATAAAATAATTTTATTTATTTTATTTCAATTTAAGTTATTTTAATTTAATTTAATTCCATTTTTTTAATTTTTAAGATGGTTAAATTTGATGAATAAAATTATTTCTTATTAAACAATTTTATATGCAATATTTTATACGATTATATCCATGTAGACGCCTGATCCAACATTTGTCTTAAATGACAAATGCGAAAGTCGTCAAAATATGCGAGCAATCTCTTACTCAAATGCTTGGGACTACCAATTTAAAGGTCACATTCACAACCTATCCTATCCAAAGTAATATAACTTCAGCTATTGTCTTAATTCCGCAATCCGCGGCATCACACATTACCAACGCTGATGGAGAAAAAATAGAAAAACAATTGAATGCGAGCACAGACTGAGTTGAAGTTTTCCTCATTTAGCGCTTTTGCTGCTGCAATTGCTATGATTGCTTTTTGCCTCTTTTGCTGTCGCCATTTTGTGTTTTCTTCTACATTTCAGCGAATTTCAGGGCGGGCGAACGAACAGTGGCATACACAGTACAGATGCTCTTATGAGTTTGTCCCAAAATTCAATTGTCATAAATACTCGCTCATACCAACTCAACCCAACTGCTGCTCAGCAGCAATGTTGGTACAAAAACTATCGTTGCATTGGGTCGTGTTGTCAACCCAATTGGTTTAGAGCTACTAACTGCCTGCTCGCTACCGCCCTGCACCAATCGCCCACCCGCCCGCCATCATCGTTATAGAAGTAGCTCAGCGAAAACTTCGCCGGAGCAGCAGCGCTGACGGCCGGTCGGTGGCAGTAACTGAAGATTGTTGCAATGACAAAGTTATGCCAGCAACTTCTACTGCAACTTATGCTTGTGGCATGATGATGCTTTGTGCTATGATGCTCAGCTGCTGCTGCTTCTGCTCCTCCGCCAACTGCACACACGCCAATGTAAGAGTCTGTGATGTCTGTTGTTAGTCGGAGTTTACGTTGGGCCGTCGTTTCATTCTTTTTTGGTTCTGTCGTATGTTTTGTTGCTCCACTTTGAGTTTCTGAATTTCTGAGTTTCTGAATTTGTTGCCATGATTTACGAGTGTTTGCGTCAAACGGGGAATGTGCTCCTCATATGCGCCTCCCCTCGTTGCAAAGGCGCATCAACCACCGCCCCATTGTCCAGTCAACCGCTTCCCGCTCTCTTCTCGCGCTGTCGTCCTCGTCAAAGCTGTAATTCATCCTCGGCGCATGGCTTTCATTCAATTCCATTTTTGGGCGCAAATACGAATACTGGGCTCTGTACAAGCTGGGCAGTGAGGGAGAAAGCGACGGCAGCGTAAAGTAGTAGCAAAATAGTTGGCAGCCATTGGTAGTTGTCAGTTGTATATAACGGTAACTCATTTTTGCTGCTGACATTTTATAAAATATTTAGAGCAGCAGCTGTAGCAGCAGCGTTAGCATTTAGTAAAGGCTAAGGTCGTTCTACATATTAGGCATGCATACATACATACAGATGTACATAGATCCATATATGTATAACCAACTGTATAAATAATATTGGTGCACTAAGAAAGGCTCTAAGTAGGTGGAGCGTTGAGCTGATGAGTCGCTGAACCATAAACTTTTCTACCTTCCACGCGCATGGCTCACGTGTAGGTTGTTAAGAGTTGGATAATAGTCTCTACAGCTGTGCCAGCATTGACAGTTGACAGGAACCAGCTAGTGTATGCTGTGGGTTATTAGATTCCTCAGGCGGATAATGCAGCTGCTCAACTCATCTACCATTGTTTTGCGAAAGAGGTGAGCGAATTTTCGTGAAACTTAGAAATAGTTGAGACAGGATCTACTAACTTCGAGCTCAACAGAAGGAGGGAGTAAATATTGATGTGTTAGATTAAGAAATAGAGATGGAGAGGGAGAGGAAGTGCGATGAGTATTCTCCATCTATGAGTCTTAAGCTAAGCAGAGATCCATTATTAGAGTGATATGCTAACAAATATTAACAAAGCGTTTAAACTGGTCTGAAAGAATTCAGTGCTATCCAAAGCAAGCCAGATTCCTTCTTAATTTTTAGAGCTCCCCAGCTTCTCTGCAAATGGCTCATTTAGAATTTGTCAATGGTGGTTGAAAGGGGAGGTTGAGACCATGATCGGAAGGCGCTGCCCCTAAGCCATAGAGTAAAATCGTTGTGCTCTCCCGTATAACTTAACTATAATTTAATGAACTGTGAGAACTTTTTCCAACCATGAGTGCCCAACTTTGTAAGGTTGGATCTGGTGGCTTCGTGAAAGATGTGACGTCGCAATCGGTTAAAGGCAGCACACTCGTAAAGCTAATGCTACAACGAGCTCTTGTGGATGTTCTGCACTCAGTCCCTTCCACTTTCACTAGCTCGGGGAGATGATATCTCAGGGATTGATGCACCGTCCATATACCCACATTAATACTAAGTACTCGTTTGCTTAAAGTTATTAACAATTTGGTCTGTCCACAATACACGCTGCTCTTCAATAATTTGGTGGTACATCCTACGATGGAAGTGTTCCAGGACCTTCCTCCATGGTCAATTACTTTAGACATGATTTGAAGACGCTGAAAGTTCTGACGAAGTCAACAATCTTTCATCCCTGCTAGGGAACGAGGCATTTAGCCCGCAGAAAGTTTGCGTTTCTCGGTCGCATTTTATGTTTAGCCCGAGTTGTGATATAACTTTTCGAATGCTGCCTCACTGGACCCAATTTTCCCGAACATTTTGACCTAAAGTCATTGATTACTTCTAGAGGTAGTCAAGTGCGATGTGCTAGAAGACAGGTACGTTACACTTGTTCCGAGGATTTAATGCGATACTCCTTCTTTAGTGCCGTCCACCATAGTAGTGCTCCATATTTTAGTATGGGTCTAACGTCTGTCGGATAAAGCCAATGCACCATACGAGGTCATAGGCCTCATTTGGTTTTGCACCCAATGTGCAAGTATTCCAGATCCGGAGCGCTTTACTGGACCTGATTTCAACGATTTTAGAGGGAATTATGAACTTTTGTCTTTCTAGTAAAGAGGCAAATCTCAAATTTTACCGGGTTTACTGAGAGTCCTTGTCTCTCAGCCCAATAAAGTGCGATTTCAAGTGTCCCTCTTTATTACCTGTGATAGGCGGTTGGAATGTTTGACTGAGGAAAGAATGACAAAATAATCCGCACAACATGCTACCCTAAAGTTCTCCGCTGCGAGCAGCTGATGTGATTGGTTTATCAAGGTGACCTACAAGAGCGGAGACAAGACATTCCCTTGTTGAGTACCATATGTGGTTTTGTGAATGATTTTAATACCTTCGGCTTCACATACCGTGCGTCTATTATTGTATAATTCCACATACATATAGCTGAACCAGGCAAGTAAGTTTCGGTTTATCCCAAATGAGGCAATTGACGAGATTAAGACGGTAGTGCTTAGAGCCCCCTACCCCCTTCGTCAATAAATGCAACAAGCGTGTACTCTCGATCTCGTTCTGACTGCGACGAAAAATTGATAGACAGCTTTGATTGCTATTACCTAAGAAGACAATCCTCAATGAACTGATCCGATCTAATAGGTCAACAAGTGATTTTATACACGCCTGATGCGGAATTAAAAACTGAATGAACGCATTCCGATGCAGTTGAGAACAAAGTGCTGGGTTGATTTCATCTCGCTCTGGTTCAAATACAATAGATTTCAAAATAGAGATTTGGAAGGTTTTTCAACCTTATCTTCCATGTTCCCAGAGAAAAATGAAAAGTCGAAACCACTGTTCTACAACAAATTACAGTAGATCAATTTTGGTCGAGCTGAGGTAGGAGACATGTTTTCAAGAATACTCCGGGTGGGGTGTCTACGAGTACATCGGCTTCGTCTAGGGTTATATTGAATTAAATATGCTTCTCTGGAAAGCTCTTTAAATAGTGCCTAGCAACAGCGAGCCATACGGTGTGTATTTTCGCCAGTTGTAAATACCAAATGAAACCAAATTGCTCTCCACCTGAACCTTCCAACAGATTGTAGATCTTCCTCTGTTTTCTCCGGCAGGCACTGCTTCGAGTTGGCAATAATCACCGTCTTGCAGCTAAAATAGATGTTAGTGGATCTCCTTGTCGGAAGTGATGACTCAGAACTATGGCTCCACGCAGACCGAAAAGGAAGATAGGTAAGTGGTTTCTCTGTAAATAATAACAACTCTTTTGGTCCTACACTTCAGTCGGAGTGTGGACACAAATCAGCTATAAGTTGTAGAACTTGGTTTTGATGCGCATTGTGTTACGAGACGTTAATCCACAAGAATGAATGTCACTATGGTAAAATTCAAAAGAACCGACTTTTGTCTATCCTCGTCCCGGCCATTGCACGTTGTTGTTGTTGTTGTTGTTGTTGTTGTTGTTGTTGTTGGAGCGGTACCTGTTGACCTAAACGGGGTAAGATAGCCCTTGGCCGGATAAAATCCGGTGCGTAGAACCGGCTGTCTTGAGAGTTGGCCATTGCACGTCACGGACCGCGGTTAACCTTCATTTTTGAAAGGACGGTGACACTATACTAATGAAGGAACCGGGTATTCTAGGTGCATACTCTAAAAATCCTGATCCTTGAAACGTTTGCCGAAGTCTCTTATGCAATAACACAACTACTGGGGGTTCGCCTCTTCGAGTTTCAATAGCTCATATTGAACATTAAAAAAGGTCGTAACAATTACTGGTCGCAAACTAGTTCTCGGGCAGTCTAAAATTTCGTAGGAGGTAATAATTTCAAGGACGTGGAGGGAGAGTCGGAATATTCCCTATGTCACAGTCCAGCTTTGCTTATGAACGGAAAAAAATTAGAGGCACTTTCTTTTGAGAAATTATATTTACTATCGAACTAAAATCCCATCTTTCCTTCGGTTTATTGGGACCGTGCCACCACCCACCACTGCAAATGTCTACAAGCAATGGAGAATAACGAAACACGCCTGCCACTATGCGTAAGCTCAAATGCCAGCAACGAAATGCACATCCACCAATGCACCAATGCACAGACATCGATCGACATGAACAATTAAAAGTGTCCTCGCGCTGACGATGAAAATTTCCATAAATGGCATCAAAATACGTTCATCCGCGTGAAATTCCACATTATTATCGCCATGTCAGCAGTCAACGCTGGCAAGCGGGGCGTGTGGTGGGCAAAACAGCATAAGAACTTGCCGGCCACAGACGACTGGAACATGAAGTGTACTCGTACGTTAGTATTGACATTATTCACAGGTTCGCTTGTGCGTGTGAGTGTGCGTGTGGATGTCTGATTGAATGAATTAATGAATGAATGAATGAGTAAATGCAAAGGACTACGAGGACTGCGAGGACGACGACTGCAGCATTGGGTATTAACGAGAATAATTTCGAAAATTTTTGATTTATTGGGTCAAAAGTGTCAGCGGCGGTGTGGAAAAACAGCGCGACAATGATGAAGCAGGCGGCGACTCGAGGCGGCGACTCGAGATGGTGGTGAGACAGGTAGAAAGACCTGTATGGGATGCAGACGAAATGTGAAATGCAGCAGCTGAACGCAGCGGATCAGTGTAGGCGTATGTATATATATACATTTAACGGTAATGTTTAAATGAATGTTAAGTTCCATTAATGGAAGCAGACAAAACGCCCTTGGTTTGGCAGCCAGTTGTAGTGAGGAGGGGGAGGACGGCTGTTGTTGGCTGCAACTTGTAAATGCAGCTGGCACAACACTGAGCGACAACTGTAATGGTTTCAACTACAACAAAAACAAAAGCGACAGCTTGGTTTATTTCATTATCGAAATTCGCAAATTTTGCAGTTTTTCCAGCCGCCTCTCCACTGCCAATTTCCTTTTAGTTCGTACTGTTCGTATTTCATGTCGCGCTTGTCTGTCTCCACCGTATCCTCATGTCCCAATTGCCAGTTGCCAAGCGGTCGGTCATATTGAAGGGTATTAACAGTCATTATTCAATGATATCTCATTGCCACAACTGCAACTGATGCAACTGCAATAACTGTAATAATAACAACAACACCAACAACAATAATAATAACAACCAAATAATGTAGGGTAGAGCAGAGCTCGGAGGTGGGCTCCGAGTCGGTTTCGTAATGTAAATTGCTATGCGGTCTCAATAGCCGACTAGTTAGCGGCGCGAGCTGCTCTTCGGATGGCGAGGATTGAAGTCCTCGTCCGACCAACATCCAATATTACAGAAAATTAATTTTTAAACTTCCTTGTCAGGGAAAGCCCGCCGAGTGTAAACCATCGGTCGTTCAGGAGCGGTTTAGAATAAACTGTAGTACGTCTCTCCATTTTTTGGGAAAACATCATGATGCTCACCACAAATTTAAAGAAGAACTCAACTGAAAATCGTCTCTTTGAAAGCTTAAAAAGCTCTCTTCAGCGGCAAGAGACCGTAACACTTGGACTATCTAGCGACGCTGCAGTTAAACCACTAAACGTCTGAGCCTTAGCTAAAACTACTCTGAGCGTATTATAAACATGAATTTCTATGAATGTAGCACTGAGGCCTGGGAGTCTAATCACGACCTTTTGAAGTCGAAAAATGCGAGCCGCCCCATGAAACTTCCCCGTGAAATTTTTCTAATTGCGGTCATCCCACGCAGGGAAAGTCAAGTCCTCTGATTATATTTCTGATATGAACTAAAATCTCCCCTTAAAACTAAACTACGGATCTCTCCATTTGCTGGAAAGACATCAAGTCGAATCCCACAATTCTGAGCATTCGGAAATTGCGCCGCGGTAACAAAGCGCATATTATATACAAAAGTTAAAAGCTCCGTTCCGCTCTTTCCCTCAAAACCTCGAGGTTGTAGCAAGGTAGAGTTAACCAATTCAGGATAAACTTTGCTTCGTGCTTATCGTCCAAGCCTTAACTAAAACTACTGTAGCGTCTGTACACATAATCGAACTTTCTTAAAACCCCCCTTCCTTTGAATAAAGCACTGAAAGTCTGCTCACCACCTATTCTAGTCGAAAAATACGAGCCGCCACGTGAAACCCTGTGATCGAACATGATACTAACTACCACTCTATATGAGAATTCCTAAAAAACACACAGCCGACAGGCCGCTACCTATAACTGAAAGCCTCTGAAAGTGCTTTAATCATGAATTCACTGTTATATGACGTCAGTGAATTTGCAGGTGTCTAGGTTGGCAGCATAAATGATAATTGTATCTCTAGTTGCGCGCTGTAAACTGAAGCCCCCACTCCTGCGTTCATTTTAGAACCGACAGCAAAAGTATAAAGAGCTTTGTCTGCCTTGTCGAACCTTTGTTCCAGATGTTCGCCTCTACTACAGCTCACAGCAACTCCCCGAAAGTTAGGCTAGGGATTACGAAGCCTAATCCTCGCTGCAGTTAGGAATGATCAGTTTTTAGTCACTAGAATTTCTGGTAGAATACTCAAAATCGCATATAGTGCAATGAAGATCCAGTGAGAGAGCACGGGGGAGAGACTCCAAGGGCAGCACAACAACCTTTTGCGTGTATATAGGGCGGCTGATGCCTTCTTCACACGCTCCTCTACAATGGGTCTCTATGACGGCTTGCTATCCTACACAATTCCCAGGTAATGAGTTCTAGGTTTCAGCTGTTAGCTGGTAACTCCCAGCTGATCCAAACAGGAATTTCTTGAGCCCTGCTGAAATAACCCAGCTGTTAATAGTTCCAAGTGCCTGATTCGCCAGAGATCCGGGCAAGTTTCAGCTGTTAACTGGTCTCTCCCAGCTTTGTTGTGATCCAAACAGGAATTTCTCGAGTCCCGCTGAAATAACCTAGTTTTTAATGGTTCTAAGTACCTGATTCGCCAGAGATCCGAGGGTTGCCAAAAACTTACCACACACTCTAACTGACAGTGTCATCCGCAAAGGCTGTATAGTAAGTATGGCAGCTCCCCCTTTCATCTTCTACAGCGATTCATTAACTGCATGGATACAGAGAAGAGTCCAAGCAGCTTAACCTTTTCCGTTTCTTCCTAGATTTTATCTCAATAGCGCATGATTCTTGAGACCTTTGAGTGGAAAGTATGCATAGTCATTTATGATTACGTAAAATGAAGTACTTAAGCTTTAGCGGCCTCCTAACACCTGTTGGGTTTGAGTGAGATACAATTATTTCCCTGCCGAGGGACGAGGGGCGACCGCATTTACAAGCTGCATTTTTTGTTGTGATGTTCTAGCTATATCTCGAACGAGAAACCCTCGGCTTAAAATATGCACTACAGCACTCGACTACCGCGACCGCCGTTGGTGTACAAAAATGAGCTCGAGGTCAGATTTATTTTTTTAAGATACCTGAGCAAATAGAGACTTTTTATGGCAAAGCTCATATACCGAAGCAAAAAGTCTGCGCTTCCTTCAAACCGACTAATCCTCATCTCAGTTTACGACAAAACGCTGCGCCACTAACTGCTGTCGCAAGCTTCTCATCGCATTCTTCCTTTAGAATCTTCAGCTTTATAAGGCACCTTCTAAAGGTACAACGACAGACGCGGCACTTCGAATTTCCCATCACTTTTTAATTCATAAGTAAACCAACCAGGTTCTCAAACTTATATGTCACATTAGTCCTTCTAGGTTTTGATTTTGTTCTGGAATCGAACCATAATACGAAGTATCGGCTTTTCTTATTGAAGTTTTTTAAAAACAGTAGACCACATTATATGATTCCCACCTCTTTCAGTTGCCTCCTCGGCTCTTGGTGTGTCTTCTTCATACAACAAATAACCGTTACGCGAACAATAGTTAAATTTACTGTTTGCAAAGTTTAACTCGTCACCAATGCACATTTGCGTGTCGGTACGTCTGTCGCACAACACTCGACGATATCATCAATACCACAACCAATACCAACACAACGGTCGACGTTGGTGGCGCCGACGTCAACGTCATCATTGTCATGCATTGCGATTCGATTGCGTAAATGTGCGACATAAATCGATTGCCGATTGTCGCGCAATCACCACCCATTACACCCACACAGTAGCCACAACAGCAGCCACCGCCATCGCCATCCACCACCCACACAACACACACACAACACACAAACAACGCGGCTCGTCTTGCATTGCAGGTAATCAAATTCGAAAATTTTCAACCATTTCACGCGGATCAAGCAGTTATGCACTTTACATGTGTAAATATGTATGTATGTGTGTATGTGTGTATGTGTGTGTATGTGTGTGTGTGTGGTCGTTACAGTTGCATGGCTCACATTCTTAATTATGATTGTTTTTATGCCACAACAGTGCGTTGATACTGTTCGTTGGTTGAATTGGTTGAATTGTTGGTTGACTGGTTGCTGGTTAGCTGCTCGATGGCTGGCGTTTTTGTTGGACTGTCATAAATCGTCGCATTTCGACGCTGGCAGATATGATATTATGATATTCGCCGACGCTTACAAATGGTATAACGGTATATTTATGCGTGAATTTATATGTATATAATAAATATGTATGAATGAAGGTTATTAAAATCACATAACTGTATATGTACGAGTATGTAAGTATGTATATATTTGTAAACAGTTAGTTTGTGCAGACTATAATCGCTCCGTGGAAACTCATTAATTCGCTTTTGGAGGAAAGTTTATGTGCCGCCATTTTGATTTTGTCGCCTTTTGGCAATATTTCTCAGTTGATTGGCTGCCAGTTATATTTGCAAAAAACACATACAAATGTGCGTATCAATTTATATACCATATGTGTGTATGTATGTGTATGCTGCTGAGTTTGTATTATTTTTAATTTTTATTTTTGTTAATTGGCAACCTTAATTCGATCGTTTATTGAACATATTTCATAAAGTCAATTATTATTTGGTAATTATAGGTCGCATTGGATTCGAGAAATGCTTAGACGACAAAATCGATCAAAAAATGTGCTTATGACAATAAGAAGAACCATTCCAACAACCAGCAAAATTATCCTTTTTTTAGCCAAAAAGTAACGTTGCCTCTAAATACACTGCATTACATCAATGTGATCTCTTACTGCTTATCATTCCAGTATGTACGGGGCTAATAAGCAAGGAAGAAAAAAAAACTAATCGAATGTCGTTAAGTCCGCTTCCACGCGGACAGGACGAACAACTTGTAGAGCTTGGCCTTTCTTGGATAAGAGAAGACTTAGAAATTGCACTGAAGTAGTTCCAACGTGGCAAGTGATTCTACGCTGTAACTTCTGGTGCTCAGTTCCGGGTTCGTATAAATTTCACTGGGATACCAATGGCAGATATAGCGCTACTGAGAACAGGTTGTCGACAAAAAGATGATGAGTGAGTACACTTTTCTTCCGTGTTCGATAACAGATTTACATGGCTGGATAAAAGACTGCAGCAATTACTACCATACGTGTACTTTAAGTGACAGTTGTTGAGGGTGTTTTATTAAGATACAATGCTTCGGATTATTGAAGTGCACCCTGATGGAATATCCCATAGAGATCCACTAAATTCTTAGAAATTCGCATTTGTGGTGACTGACCACAATATCAGAGCTGTAGATTCAGCCAAAGAAGATGATTTGTCGAACCAGTTTCTTAACTACTGTAACTATTTCAGAGACTGCTCATATCGTAAAAGGAATGTAGTTGATAATAGAGTTGGATGGAGTGTTTTTTGACGGATTCACAGTTGTTAAACACATTGGAAACAAATACTCATGAAGAGATATCATCATGTTCAGTGACAGTCAGGCAGCAATAAAAGCACTAAGCTTTATATGGCAAACCTTTAAATCATGTTGGACTATTGTAGAACTCTTCTGGAGGTAGATGAACAAAGCGGACTATCCCAGAGGCATAGTGGGGAAAGGTAAGATACACTATTTGGCTATGCTTGCCTGTAACAAACTGTTACCCAGAGAATACATTTGCGGACAGTCCGCGTTAAGATAGTAAAACAAAGTGCAGAGAAACTTGGCCCAAATGGTACTGAGAAAAGTTGAACAGTTTATGTTCACACAAGTATTTCGAAGCTAGTTCGGATGGAGCCTTAACTTATAGAACGACATTCAGAAGGAGTATGGGCGCTTTCCGAAGATGTAAGAAGATACAAGGAGATTAACAAAAGTTCGGGATATTGGCCAGGAAAAGAAAATATTTTTGTAGTTATTCGTAATCTTTGTTCTTTTTTATCTTCTCTACAAAATCGTCATTGGTTTCAATACATTTCTTAAGCCTTTAGATCCACTTCTGAACAGAGTCTTCAAAATCTTGCTTTTTAAGCTTATCAAGTTCAGCATTAACCGCATCAATTATCTCCTCGTTGCTATTAAAGACCTTTCCTTTTAATTTTTTTTTTCAATTTTTGAAATAACCAGAAATCACAAGGTGCCATATCCGGGGAATATGGTGCTGGACGTATTTTTTTCGTCCCCGAGATCGCAATAAAATTAATCGTTATTTCAGCAGTGTGAGCTGGCGCGTTGTCATGACGTAAAAAATAGCGCCGCAGATCCTGTTTTCCAACAAACTTTTGAAATATTTTGGTAAACACTCTTGGGTGTACCATTTTGCAGCTACCGTCTGATCCTTTTCCAGTGGAATAGCAGATGCGACTTTAGATCGGGTGAAGTAAACTGATATCATTACTTTTGCTGCTGATTTTTGTTGCTTAGATTTTACGGGTGTGTTGGCTCTTGTTGGGCTCCATACCTTGGACTGCTGTTTGGTTTCTGGATCGTACTTATAGATCCAAGATTCGTCACCAGTAACGACTTTACTAAAGTTGCTAGACTGACCATTTTCGAATTTGTTTATGAAAAATTGAGCAAAATGCACTCGAGCCACTTTGTGGGCCTCAATTAAAATTTGTCTTACCCATGGAGCCAGATTTCTTCGTGTATTCCAGTAGATTACTTAATATTCGCTATACAGCGATGACATTCAAGCCCTATTCAGCAATCATTTTTTATGCGAATCGTGGGTTTTCGTCAATATTGGACTTCACCAGAGCTACAGTGACGTCATCAGTGGAAGATTTTGGTCGACCTTCTCGGGGCTCGTCTTCTACGGAAAAATGTCCGGTCTGGAATCTTCGGAACCACTTAGAAGCAATCTTTAAAGAGGGTACAATCGTTCCATATGCAATTTGGCATTTACTGAATATATGTATTGGCTGTAACTTACGCCAAAAACCGAATAGAATCACATGAGGAATATCTGTTTGCAATGGTGGTGGAAGTTCGTCTGACCTATCCTCGGCTATCTTGCGTTTTCTCGTCTCCATTTTAGTCGATTGTTGTAAAATTTGAATGGAAGACTAATAAAGTAATTGCAAAGGATTTGGTATATTTAGATTTAACAAAAACAAATTGAAAATTCACCAACTGACTGAACATTTCTTAATCCCCTCGTATGTAACTCTACAAGAGTTTGTTCACGACTTCGTCTGCATGGCATTTAAGGATAGTCCTAGTATGATTTTTGTTTATTTATTTAATTTATTTTAGCTTATACAAGTAACGTTTTAAAACGTTTAAAAAAGAAAGAAATGTTTTCTACCAGGAGTTTTCTATGTTCTAAATTTCAAGCAAATCAGTCAGATAGATCGCTCCCGAAATGAAAATGTTCTCCATAAAAAAATTTTCCGAATGGACGGACCCTGTGTTCACATGCAGTAAGAAATGTTATCGTTTTTACTTTGGCAAAGAGCCATCTATCGGACCGTCAGAACGATGACAAGACCACTTCACAGAGGAACAAGTGTTTGTCATAATTATTTACATTTTTATACCAAATTTTCTGCAAATCAAACGATAAAAAAACTTGTTTCAATTAAATCAGTATTAGATGTACTTCCCCATGTCATTGAGGCATAAAACAAATTTCAAGTAATTTGAAGAATTTAAAAATAAATTCAATAATTTCGAATAGATCGATCGCAGGTCCACATTCCAGAGAATCACTACTTATCGTTATTCGCAAAAGACACCCCCAAGTTTAAGGTCTCTGTGATTAGTGGTTTAGGTTGTGGGTTGGTTCGCCAGTCCCTTTATATAAATTGTTATTGCAAAGTACGGTAAAAGAAGCCTTAATTAAAAAGATATCTAATTCAATATATTAAGTGTCTTATGAAAGTATTGATCTAACTATTGTACTTGTATTGTATGTGATGGTCACGTCTTCGCTACGCAAGCCTTTTAGAAAAATGTTCATATGAATGCCTTGAAGTAAGCCGAACGCGTCACGTATACTGCTATCCAAATCCTACTAATTTCTGTCAATCCTTCGGTGATACCTTCGGCGTAGGGAAGCTATTATTTATATTTCGTCCACTTCCAGGAAACAAATATATTCATCCAAAAATTTAACTAAAACACACCATGAATATGTCCATACTTAAATTTTACAAATAGATCGATTAATACGATATTTTCGAATAGACTGGTTTCTAGCTTGCTTCCAGGAGGAAAGTCTTACCGTTAATCTAAGCAGGAAGCCACCTATGTACCAAATTTCAGGTAAGTCTAGGTATGAGTACGATTTTCCCCATAGGTCAGTTCGTGGTACATTTCCCGAAGAGAAGACTTTTACTCTTCTATTCAATATTCTATCAATAAAATTTTTTCAAAAAAGTCAGTCTCTGCTCCTGCTGTGTAGATAAACTTAGAAGACTTACCGCATAGAGCAATTAAAGTCAACGAGGTGATGGTATGTGTCGGTCTTCTTCTCAACATTAAATACTGGACTGCTGAAGATATATGGAGGCATGGGTGATTGAGTACCAGTTTCAATGAGTGCATTTTTGTTTCCATTGACGACCATGCTTATATTCTATTTTGTTGTGTGTGTTTTAATATTTTCCCAACAGTCGGAGGGATTAATAGTCTACTCTAAGCCGTCTCCGAATGGTTGACGGATTTTTGGGAGAAGATTTTTATTCCAAGTCGGAAATACACTCGGAGGGGTTGACTTTCCCTGCCAATGGATGGCCACAATTAGTTAATTTAAAATTACACCTTTCATGAACATTAAATGATTTATTAACTTTGGTCCGAAGTATGTACATAAGTACCAGAAGGAGAAGAGGAGAAGGAGACCTATTAAAATTTAAACCGATCAGAATGACGAGTTGAGTTGCTTTAGTCATATCCATCTGTACGTCAGACCGTCTATTTATATGCAAACTATTGTAGTTTCTCAGTTTTTGAGATGTTGCAGGTAAACATGCTGCCCAGATGCATTGGTACATTTAAACGATCATTTTTCGAGACCGGCCAGATTGGGCTACCAGATTGTGTTAACTACCGGTTTTACATATTTGAAATTTTGAGTCATAAACCTGTCAGAACATCGTCTAATAATTTAATAAATCTATTGATTGACGCGATGTGTGGGAAGTGGTGCCGTCTTATTGAAATCAAATGACGCCGAGATGACGTGTTTCAAATTCAGGCATCAAATAGTCGGTTATCATAGCGCGATAACGGTCGTCTTTGATGGTAACGTTCTTAACGGCATCATTTTGGAATATATATGGACCAATAATTGAACCTGTTGTTTTTTGTATGCAGTGGCAGCTTTTGAATCTCTTCAAGTTGCTCTTCGTTCCCAATGCGGCAATTTTGCTTGTTTACATACCTATTAAGCCAGTAATGGGTCTCATCGCTGAAAAAAATTTGGCTCGAAAACGTCGGGTCTTCTTGGAACTTTTCAAGAGCCCATAGAACGAAGTGATGTCGCTTGAGCAGCACGAGCGGCTTCAGTTCATGCACACGCTTCTTCAATACTTGCTGAACGTAGTCTAATCGGTCGAATATTATCCAATAATGAGTTCTGGATCTCAAGAAAGGTCATGGTTGTCCGAATAGTATGCTCAGTAGGCCGATTATGTTGACTATAAGTTGAGCAAGCGCGCGAAACACATTTTTTAAAGAACGGGAATTTACGTAATGAAGTTGAGCGATTTGTAAACGTTGTAAATTTTTGGTCCGGATTAAAACCCATGACCCACCGCATGCTAGCAAGCACTGCTAACCAATTGGGAAATATATTCAAAGCCTCTTCAACCATCGACGATTTAATATCGAATTTCGTTAAAAAAAATGCTCTCCCTCATGCGAGTGCATAAAATTCCGAGCAAATTCAGTTTGATTTTCTCTCACAACAATATTTCAATTGCCAATCAACTAAAAATCTAAATCGACAACGAAATGGTGAAAACATTCAAAACTAAACACCAAAAACGGAAGGGGGGAGAATAGGCACATACATACTGGTACATACATACATACATACACCCCAAGCTACTGTGCAGAAATATCCTGCAATAAAAGCGAGAAATGAGAAAATCAACACCTAAAAGCTCATAAAAAAGTGTTAGCAACAACAAAGGCAATGTGAATGGTTTTTAGCGCCATATACGTACATATATATGTACCGACATATATGTATACCTACATATGTATGTAGTTATGTAAATACAGATTGACCTTAGCGTTGTGAGCGTACGAATTGGCAATTGTTGCGGGCGAGGCGTTACAAAACACGACAAATATTTAGAATCCAGAGATTTTTTTCCCGCAACCGCTAAATTGATATTTATACATATGTACATTTGTATGTAAGTGGGAGAAAAAATCAAGTGGCTGCAGGAGGCCTTGCTAAATTGGGCGCCAACTCGGCCAAAACTAATATGCCAGTTTAACAGCCGTGCCGAGGGAGTGCACTATTTTGAAGAAGAAGAAGAATAAAAGAGCAGAGTTTACTATGTTTTTTTAGTGTGGGTATGTATGTTTCTCCACAAACAAAAAAAACTCAAGTCATTGACCAACAGAAAGGGTGCGAAATTGTGTGCCTTTTTTTGTAAAAATTTTTTTAGGTTTTTTCTTTGGATTGTTGCTGCTCGCCGGCCTACAATTGGATTATTTCGCACTTTATTATTGTTGTTGTTGTTTTTGTTGTTATTGCTATACCGAGTTTATTCATCCGTTTGAAATTGCAATTTTCAAATATTTTATTGCGCGAAAAATGATTTTTTTATTTCCAAATTTATTTAGAAAGGCAACTTTTTGTTGTTTTTTTGCTCGCCTCGCTTTTGCTGCGCTGGCGGCTGGGTGTTGGGGATGTGGGTTGGAAGAGGCAGAATGTTTTAATGCAAATAAAATTTCGTTAAGGAAAATACAATGAAAGGAAAGTGAAAGCTTTTTGAATTGCGTGCGTACCTATATGCATATGTGTATTTATGTATGTATGTTTATACGTATTATGTAACGGGTGGAGCAGGAAAAATTTGCATTATTTAAATTATTCTAAAAATACGGATACAATGTTTCAATGGTTTTACCTCGATGTTTCGATTAATAGTATAATTACATTTTATTAATACAGCTGCCTTGGCTGGTTTTGCAGAGGCCCATTCTGTGCTCTTCATCGATAAAATTGTTCCACACGGATAGATAGGAATCCCATGGCTGCATTAGGGGCTTCAATTTCGGCTACCAAGTCTTGTATGGTCTCTGAATGGTTGGCGTAGCACTTAAATAGGGTTATCCATTACGTGGTTGACATCTGTCAAACCACACTTTTTTTTTTTTTTTGCTAAAAGTCAGTCGTTTATAAAAATGGAACGCCGACGTGTATAAATTGCTAAAACTCACTACAAAAATGGTGATTCAAAAGTGTTCTAACATAACCGTCCAATAGCTCAAGCAACCCATAAAATCTTAAACAAATTTGAAGAGACTGGATCAGTTACATATACTGTAAGCCCTATGCATCTTCGGTTTGCCTGTTTCATCTCACATATCCCTACTGTAAGTGAACGTGTAGCCAAAGACCCCAATGAGTATATTTCTCGACGTTCTTAAGATCGGGGTCATCCTTATGGCACATAATGACATATTTTGCCCTTCGACTTACACCTACATGCGCATAAAGCCAAGTTCACACAACAGCTGAAGCCAGCTGACCATTTACAACGCCTTATACACGTCGAAAAACGAAACGACAACGGCGAGTCTGCCACTATCAATTCGAAGCGTTATGGTCGTATGGTAATTGACTCTTTTTAGCCAGCAATTGAAGAACATGACTTGAATAATATATTAGGTCAAGTAACTAGTTCGTTCGGTTTTTTATTGATTTTTCAAAATATGATAACTTTGTGTGCATTAGTCCGATTTAAGTCAAATATGCGACGTTTTGTTTGTAAACTTGTTGCCACCGAGATGTCAACTTCATTATACCCCTCTCGTGAAAGGTTGCGTCCCTATTGGCAAAAAACTCGGAGCCATCCGAGCTCCTGGAGCTTCTGGCGCGTCGCCAAAGGCGTGTGTGGCCTGGCGTTGTCCTGATAAAACACAATTCGGCCTCTGTTGATCAAAGATGGCCTCTTCTGAATGAGTGCTGCCTTCAAGTGGTCCAGTTGTTGGCAGTTGAGGGCCGAATTAAATGGCCATACGGGAGCAGCTCGTAGTAGATGATTCCTTGCCTATCCCACCAAACACACAGCAAAACTTTCCTGGCCGTCAATCCTGGCTTGGCCACCGTTTCAGCCGGCTCCATCCGTTTCGACCACGACCTATTTCGCTTGACGTTGTCGTAAGTGATCCACTTTTCATCGCCAGTCACCAAACGCTTCAGAAATGGGTCGATTTTATTGCGATTCAGCTGATGGAAATTCGGTCCATCATGTTTTTTTTTTGCGTTAGTTCGTGTGACAGGTTTTCTGGCTTATCTTTAGTTCCTTAACAATTAAATAAGTGCTCACGTGACGGTCCGTTTCCACTCTTTCCATGATTTTATCGCAATTTTCGACGACAGGCCTCCCGACGCGTGGTGCATCTTTGAAATCAAAATTACCGGAATGGAACCTGGCAAACCACTTTTGTGCTACACGTTCATTTACAGTATCAGGCCCATAAACTAAATTAATTTTTTCAGCCGCTTTGGCTGCTTTTTCGCCTTGATCGAAGAAAAATTGTAAAATATAGCGAATTTTCTCTTTGCTGGTGTCCATCTTTGACGAGCGCTCAAATAAAACTGAATCAACCAATCACAAAACTGTCAGAAAAGCTTTTTTAGTACGAAATGCGATCGGCCGTATACAATGCGAGACACAGATAAATAACTCCATCTATTGGAAAAACAATGGATCTCTTTTTAATACACCTGATAATATAATGCCAAGGCTCAAACTTTATAATCAAAGAGGAATTTCATGATAAAAAAATATTTTAATTTAAAATATCGCAGCCAACTAATTGACATCGACATTTTGGCTAATTATGCGATTTTCGAACACAGCGTCGTCCTGTTGAAACCATTAACCCTTCCATGGCTACCGCTTCAACATTTGGAAAAAAATAATAATCTCAGAGTACGACACGGTGGAGATTAGAATTAAGAGTAACGGCCATCGGTTCACTCCCGGCACCAAACAGTCACGTGCTGACGCTGCATTGGGTTTTACATGATAATATGTGGGGTTTCCCAACCCCTAATGATACAGTTTTGCTTACTAACGTAGCCACTCATCTTCCGCCAAACAACCTTCAGCCCATTGGAAGAACGGTAATCGCACTGTCATTTTGAAGGAAAGGAATCGATTAATATTTCTAATTGCGGTCATCCTTAAACAGGAAAGCCAAATCCTCCGAGTGTATTTCTGACATGAAAATCAAAGCTTTTCATAGAAATTCATCGGCCGTTCGGAAGCGGCTTAGTATAAACGGACGCATTCCACAAATTGGAGGAGGAGCTCGACCGAAAATTGCTTCAGCGGCTAAAAAGCTCCATATACAAACTTTCATATTCCTACGAGCGCTATCGATTCGGATTAATGCTGATTTTTGTTCCAGCAAACTGAGAGCTCTTTCCTCAGAAGACACTCGACGAGCACACATGCGATTTTTTTTTATCCAAAAAGTCGAAAAATTGAATCACAAATTTCGCGAATTTCCTGCATAATTTTCTTGCAATTACGCTTGAGGACTTTCCCAATTTTCTTTGAGTCCAAACTTAATAATTTGGCAAGCCTTGTAAGCCTTGTACTGAATATCTGACACTTTGGGAACGTTATTGGAGATGTCAAGGCTCCAGTAAGCAGTGGTTCAAAAAGCAAATGGCTCACCCTTTACATATTATACGTATATACGCATTTTTGTGATTTTATTCAAGTGCTATGCAGTTTTCAATTTGCCAAATCGGTTGTAGTCATTTAACGGTATAGTGTAGTACGGGTGAAAAGTGTGGGTGTGGGTAAAAAACTAAAAAAAAATATCCCAAAATATCGCCAACCGAAACAACATCAATTGACCGAAAAATGCAAAATAGCACAAGAAAAGCATCCAATAAACATAAACAATGGACAGCTGAGCTGAGCTGAGCGGAGCGGAGCTGTGTGGGAGAGTAGCGTTCAACAATTGACGCCAAAAACAAAAGCAACCAACAAGCAATCAACTATCGCAAGGGTTCACATTGCGGACACCGTTAGTTGTCCGAATATGTTGTACTAAAAATTAATGATATTTTATTGGTTGTTGGCCTATTGAAACGGACCATATCCTAACTATCTGCTTTGTTGTCTGGCTGGCGGTTGGGCGGCTGCGCTTCAATGCACTTCATTTTCAAATATTCACAGCTGTTAAATGCAAATAATTTCTTTTTTTCATTTTTCGTTTTTTTTTTCTTTGTATTTTGCTCATTTGTGCGTGCTAGAAAAATAGTTTTTAACCAATCTATGTATATTTTTTTCTGACGGAAACTGTTTGAAAAAAATAAACATTTTATATATAACTATTATTTTAATGTTGATTAAAATGTGAATTGGAAGATGCTTGTTTCGGGTTCATTGATTTTAATTGCTAAATTTCTCGTCGTCGGAAAATCAGGTGTTTTTTGTAGCAACAATTATCTAATTGAATGAATATTGCTCATCGATTACAGTTGGCATATACTTTTTCATAAAAAACATAAAAAATAATAAAATTTATTATAAAATGATTTCCAGTATTAATTTTCAGTTTTACCATAGATTAAAAATTTTCGTACAGCGTTGATTTTACTCGGCTCCCTCGTCAGTCACTGTTGACAGTCATCCCTTTGAGGCCATAGATAATTTAGTCTATCTAGGACCAGCATTAACGCCAATAATAATGTAATAAAGTGTATGTCCATGAGGATTTTTGACAGTTGTTTAGCGCTTAAGGCTCCAATTTAGGTATGACAGTACAATTCACCTTACATTTCCATGATACTACAATATATGGTACAGTACTCTCCGGTGAAAGCAGAGGAAGAGGAAGACCTCCATTCCATTGAAAGTATCAGGTGGAGAGTGGCCTGGTTGAACTTGGTATATCATACTAGCGCCAAATAGCGAGAGAAGAGATTTATGGCGCGCTGTTGTTGAATAAGGAAGGGGAATATGTCCTACCGTGGGAGAAGTTCGTAGAGCGCATTGGATATTGTAGATTTTGACTTGTTCGAAACTTCTAGAGAAAGTATTCAAGGATAAAATATTTTTTGCTATTAAAGGTTCCATTAGCTCGCACCAGCATGGTTTTGTTAGGGTGTATTCTCCTATTACAAAGCTAGCCTGTCTTTCTCATTATTGCATTTCATCTTTTGAGAGTGGATACCAATTTAATACTTGTTCTGAGTTTGCTTTCTTTTGGCGATATGGTAGTCATTTCAAAAATTCCTACTCGTATAAAATTCTATATACTTCGTTGGTTCGTTCAAAGTTGGAGTATGCTAGCTTAATTTGGAATCCAATTTATTCTACACATTCCTCTAGACTTGAAACCGTTCAACGTAGGTTTATTCGTTTTGCTATCGCTTCACTTCATTTCTCTAATTCTTCTTATGCCTCCCGATTTGAGCTTATAAATCTTAAATCACTTATTCTTTGACGTTCTATGCAGTCATTGCCCAGAGCAGTTTGAGTAACCCAGCTCATTAATGTTTTTCAAAGAACTTTGCGCCAATGGATTCACAACTACGATCCAATCCTTAGAACAGTCTCTAAATTTAATTGAATTTCAAGAAGTTGTGATCTTGATTTCGCATTTCAGATTCCTTCTTTTGGTTCTGTTCTTAATCTTTCTATTCACAGTATATATACACAGTTTTATATTTATAAAATAATTTATGGTAATTACTATAAAAACTCAGATGACCGTGAACTAAAATTTCTCATGGAGTAAATATATAATGACAGGAAGACCTGACGAATCATCCAACAACTACACTAAAAGCTCTAAGTGAGTGCTAAAGTAGCATTTATTCAAACATTTATTAAAAAATTATCCAGCATTGCCTGACTCATTTCACTTGTAAATATCTTTATATAATATTAGGTCAAGTAAAAAGTTCGTTCGGGTTATTTTATTGATTTTTCAAAATATTATAATTTTGTGTACATTTGTGCGCTTTAACGAGATTCCAAGTTCATTATACACCTCTCGTAGAAGGCTGCGTCCCTGTTGGCAAAAAACTCATAGAGCCAATTTTCACAGGCCTCTCTGTTGAGGCCAACTTTTGACCATTAAGCGCGTTCGCCACGGACAGGAAGAGATGGTAATCACTTGGTATCAGGTCTGGACTACAAGATGGGTGCACATCCGAGCTCTTGGAGATTCTGGCGCGTCACCAAAGAAGTGTGTGGCTTGGCGTTGTCCTGATGGAACACAATTCAGCCTCTGTTGATCAAAGATGGCCTCTTCTGGATGAGTGCTGAATTGAGCGTGTGACCATAGGGAGCTTGCCAATTCCACTAAACATACAGCAAAACCTTCCTGGCCGTCAATCCTGGCTTGGCCACCGCTTCCGCGGACTCACCGCGTTTCGACCACGACCGATTTCGATTGACGTTGTCGTAAGTGATCCACTTTTCAACGCTTTAGAAAGGAGTCGATTTTGTTGCGATTCAGCAGCGATTCGCAGATGGAAATTCGGTCCATCATGTTTTTTGTGTTAGTTCGTGTGGCACCCAAACATCGAGCTTCTTTTTGAATCCAAGGTTATGCAAATGGTTCCCAACGGTTTTCTGGCTTATCTTTAGTTCCTCAGCAATTAAAAAAGTGCTCATGTGACGGTCTGTGTCCACTGTTTCCATGATTTTATTGCAATTTTCGACGACAGGTCTCCCGACGTGTGTTGCATCTTTGACATCGAAATTACCAGAACGGAACTTAGCAAACCACTTTTGTGCTATTTGTGCTACACGTTCGTTTACAGTATCGGGCTCGTATCGAGCTTTGGCTGCTTTTTCGCCTTGATCGAAGTAAAATTGTAAAATATAACGAATTTTCTCTTTGCTGGTGTCCATCTTTGACGAGCGCTCACAACGTACTGAGTCAATTAATCGAAAATCTGTCAAAGACAAACTTTTAATGCGAATAAACACATTTTCAGCGCCGTATAGTATGACATGATGCGACACGTAACACTAGTACTATGGACAATAACGCCATCTCTTAGATAAAAACCGAACGAACCTCTTACTTGACCTAATATAATATATAATTGGCGTTTCGTAGCCGCTTAATCGATTTTCATCCAAGATTCTCCTAAAATGGAGGGGTCTACAGATAATTCCACAGCTGAAGGATTTTTATGAGGAGCTTTTACTTCATGTCGCAAATACACTCGGAGAGGCTTGACTCTTACTGCCGTGTGGCGAACGTAGTTAGAAAAAAATATTTAAAATTAGTGATCTATAAGCCAGATTGGATGAGTTAAGGAGAAAATGCCACATGGACCGAACTTTCATTTTCGAATAGCTGCTGAATCGTGAAAAGATCAACCAATTTCTAAAGCGAATGGTGACTAGTGATGAAAAGTTGGTCACTCACTCCAACGTCAAACGAAAACTGACGCTTCTGAATCATAATTACCTTACCTTCAAAATGTCAAAAGGTTATAGAGCAAAGATGACATAAATCGGATAATTCTAAATATGATAAGTGAAGCCTTGAATTTAATGCAAAAATAATGGATTACTTTTTATTAAATTTAAATTTTTTTATAATTATATTTAATATTGGTAATCTACTGAAATACAAATTCTACAAATCGAATTAAATTTCTTTTTAAAGAAGAAAAATCTTTTTGGTTTCTCAATTTTGTTTTATTCATTTGCTTAATTTGCGTACGTGTGAAAGTGTAGTATTTTTATTTTATATATTTGTTATTTTTGTTTTATTTTTTTTGCTGAATAACATCGAATGAGATTTTTGCCAATTCCCAATTGTCCCTTTTCCACCAATATCGCATAAGTGTTGGTAAGAAATCAACTGCGTTGAATGGAAAAAAGGATGCAAGTCATCGAATAAATATTTTTATATGCACATACATACATACGTGTACATACATACAGAACATACGAGTACGAATATGCGAATGGATTTAAGCAACTTGAATGAGTTGCTGAATGTATGCATGATTGGTTGAAAGAATGGTTGAATGGATGCACACGAACGCTTCGATGGATAGATGGATTTGAATGGCTAAAAAGGAGCGAAGCGGATGGATTGGCTTGGGAGCGCATTAGCAATGCCAATGTTTGCCAAATGTTTATTTGCCCCAACTGAATGCTTGCTTTTCTCCAGCCATTCAACATACGAGTACACCAATTTGATATTCCTTATACACGTATGCATGCCACTCAGCATTCACCATTCACCATATTCGCTACCATTTACCATTTGCCGTATGCCATTTGCCATTTTGACGTGTTTGCCTTTCATTCTGACGGGTAATAACATAAAATTTTATCATAATTTGTTTTTGTTTTTGTTTTTGTTTGTTTTTTTTTTGCTTTCTACATTTGAACATTTTAATATTATTGCAAAAAGAAAAAAAAAGAGTGAAGAAAATACGAAAAATAAACAGGTAAGGGGGATTATGTTCGGGCGGAGTCGAAGGACTAAAGTCCAGTTGTAAGGAAGAAAGGCTTTTCGGTAGATCCTTCATGGTATTTCCTGACAGATGCTTGGAACTCACAGTAAATATTATATACACTTTAAGGGGTTATATACAGTTAATGGGAAAAAAAACGAATTTCAAAGAATTTTTTTTTTTTGAGAAGTCTTAAAATTTATTGATTCAAAAAGTTCAAATTCCTATTATGGTATTACTCAACCATATTTTAATCCTTATAACTAAATAAAATATTTCTCTGGAGAAGAGTTACAGCTGGTCTCCAGGAGGTACTCTGAAAAAAAGACGTCTTGCAGTGACCACTCTATCTCTGAACTGGATCATCTGAAATTAAAAAACCAAACAGATTTCATTAAAGTAATGTTAAATCTAGTAATTAATCACGAAGGAATAAGCAAAGAAATTTTTTTTGTCAAAATGGCGCCTTCTCAAAGAAAAAAGTCGATTTTTCAGCGAAATTTCGATTTTAAATTATTTATAAAAAAAAAGTATTTATCGGAAAAAAAAACCTTAGATTAATCACTGAAAAATATATTCAAGAAGCTTGTGTTAAAATTTTAGACAAATCGGTTTAGCCATTTTCGAGTTATAGTGGTCACTGACTTTGAAAACACTTCCAAGCGCTCCGAAACGTCTTTACAAATGTGCGTGTAACTTCGAAAATACTTGCCGGATCGATTTGAAATTTCTTCTGTGTATTCTTAAATATATGTAGATACAGAAAATAAAATAAAAAAAAAATCGATTTTTTGAAAATCATAACTGTACATAACCCCTTAAGGCCAGAAAGTTTTCGGAAATTGTCATTTCAATTGCCCGCGCTGAATATTTTTCAGCACTTTTTTTTGTTAAGTTTGTAGCACTGTCCTTAATTACTATGCCAAAAATGAATGCGATCTGTCAACCAGTTTGTTTGCCGCAGCTATTGAAATCAGTCGACCACAGTTCCCTCTGCGAATTTTCTTTTACGGCCTCAATCGAGTCGAAACGGGTCCCACGGATTGGTAACTTGAGTTTCGGAAACAAAAAAAAAGTCACATGTGGCCAAATCCAGTGAAAATGGTGATTGATCGATGGTATTAAACAAGCTTTTGCTCTTAAAATCATTCACAGCTAGACCTCGGTGTGATGACGCATGAACATAATGCGAACGTTTACCACGGATGTTTTCGCGCAAAAGCCTCAAAATTCTCAATTAATACTCTTTATTGATCGTCTGTCCCGTTGCACGAATTCATGATGAACCAAACCGCAAGTATTGAAAAAAAAAACAATTTCCGCCAACTTTATGATGTTAATGTATTAAGTAAGAACAAGTTTTCTTGATAAATTGCTTAAATATTCGATCCGAAATTCATAGATCAGTCAAAAGAACATACAGTGGCGGACTAAAGTCTACATACGACCCCTTTTTTTGGAATCCCTACCGTCCCATAGTTTTTACAGGAAAAGTATTGATGTAATCTTGCTTTAAATTTAATTGTAAGAAAAAACCGAAAATTTCATGTGTGTTCAACATTAACTTTCAATGTTATTAACAAAAAACTCAAAAAAGCCGTTGACAAAAGTGAACATACGTTTCATTAATTTGTTTCGTTTATTACTTCAGCTACTGTTTTCAGCGGTCAAGTACCGTTTTTTTTTCTTTCTATACTTTTCTTGGTATTTGGCTTTATCTTAAATGTTTTCCATCATTTGAAAAAAGAAATACAATCGCGAAAATGTCGTCAGGAACGGAAATCCCGGTGGCTGTGCGAAAATTGGATATAAAACACAGAAATGATAAGAAAACGTTCGGCGAAATAGCTAAAGTGTTAAATTTAAGAAAAGCGACGGTGCTAACAAATTTATAAAAACTTTGCAGGATCGGGCTCGTTCGAGAGTAAGCCGGGAAATGGCCGTCCAAAGAAGCTTACCCGTAGGGACATCTCTTTCATCCGTAATAAAGTAAGCCAAAATCCCAAGGTACATGCTACCAATTTGGCTCAGAAGCTAGCTGAACGATCCCAAATTGTTGTGCACCCACGCACAATAACAAGAACTCTTAACAACGAAGGATTCTACAGCAGAACTCCTCGCAAGAAGCCTCTCATAAGCGAGAAAAACCGCGCACATCGGTTGGAGTTCGCTAAAAAGCATCTAAAGAAGGAACATGAGTTCTGGAAAAGCGTGCTATTTACGGATGAGTCAAAATATAACATATTTGGATGCGATGGCAGAGCAAAAGTTTGGAGAAAACCCATTACTGCCATGGATCCCAGGCACCTTATTTCGACCTTAAAGCATGGTGGTGGGAGTGTCATGGATTGGAGAGCAGTTGCAGCGTCTGGGGTGGGTAAATTGGTCTTTATTGAAGGAAATATGGATCGCTTCGAGTATAAGACCATATTGGAAAATAATTTGAAGTTATCTGTGGACAAACTGTGCCTTGGCTCGAGCTTGATCTTTCTACAGGATAATGATCCTAAGCACACAGCGCAAATTGTAAAGGATTGGCTGCTGTATTATGCTCCGCGGCAGTTGCACTCATCACCACAAATCCCGGAATTGAATATTACATAGCACGTATGGAAAATATTGGAGCGGAAAATTCGAAAACACCCTATAAGTAATGCATCAAAGCTCAGAGAGAAACTTCAAGAAGAGTGGCAAAACATGACAGGAGAAGAGCTGGAAAATTTGGTTTTTTTCAATGTTAGACGCTTGTAAGCGGTGATCGATGCGCATGGTGGCCCAACAAAATATTAACTTAGTTATTAAAATTAATATGATTACCTAGAATAGCTAAGCAAAAAATCGTATGTTCACTTTTGTCAGTGCCTTTTTTCCATTTTTTGTTAATAACTTTGAAAGTTAATGTTGAATAAATGAGAAATTTTAGTTTTTGTTATATACTTGAATTTAAAACAAAACTGCATCATTATTTTTTCTGTGAAAGCTATAGGACGGGTTGAATTCCCAAAAAATGGATCGTATGTAGACTTTAGTCCGCACTGTAGGAGGTATTGGATGAGTGCATAAGTTCGTGCCCGATTCCGCTGGATGCCGTACGAATCGTTTGAGAGTGGCGCTCGTGAAAGAAATATATACATATTATATATCGTTGGAAAGGTGACAGTCCGAACTGTAAATCAAGCATAAATAACTTCATTTTGATTTGAGTTGCTTAGTGAAAAGACGCATGGAAGATGAACAACGAAAAAGATCATATGCGTCATATTATGTTATACGAATTACGCAAAGGAAAAACAGTGGGCGCTGCAACTAAAGATATTCTCGAAGTTTATTTGGACCGTGCTCCAGCACTCCGCACAGTAAAGAAATGGTTCGCGAAATTTCGTTCTGGAGATTTTAACCTCGAAGATCAACCTCGCAGTGGACGGCCTTCTGAGCTTGATGACTTTAGTTGCGAATAACTCACGTATTTCGACGGAAGAGGTTGCCAGTGAATTGAACGTCAACAAATCAACTGCGTTTCGTCGTTTAAAAAAGGTTGGGTACACTTTGAAGCTCGATACATGGTTGCCACATCAGTTGAGTGAAAAGAACAAAGTGGACCGTATGTCAACAGCAATTTCTTTGCTTCGACGGGTCAAAAACGAACCTTTTTTGACTGGTGATGAAAAATGGGTCCTGTACAACAATGTTCAACGCAAAAGAACATGGAAATAGGCACACGAAGGTGGATTGCATCCGATGAAGGTACTGCTGTGCATTTGGTGGGATATCCGAGGCGTGATCTATTTTGAGCTCTTGCCAGCTGAAGAAACCATCACTGCCAACAAGTATTGTCAGCAATTGGTCGAATTGAAGAAAGCAATTGATGAAAAACGTCCGATTTTGGCCAATCGCAATGGAGTTCTTTTCCATCATGACAACGCCAGGCCACATGTTGCAAAACCGACCCTGGCCAAACTGAAGGAGATGAATTGGGAAATCATGCCGCATCCCCCATATTCACCCGACATTGCACTTTCTGATTATCATTTGTTTCGATCGCTGCAGAACAATTTGAATGGAAAAAAATTTAAAAATGTGGAAGACGTCAAAAACCACCTTGACACCTTTTTCAACGAGAAACCGCGAGATTTCTATGAATCAGGCATCCGTAAATTGGTTGAACATTGGGAGTGGATTGCCGAACATGATGGCGAATACATAATTGATTAATAAAAGCGCTTTCTTCAAAAAATTTCAATTTTAGTTTGCACTTGAAATCCAATATGTCTATATCTGAACCTACATCAGCACCTCTTATTCTGTAGTATGTGTTTTGATGTTTTCCCAACAAATGGTGTAGCTTCCATGAAAGAAGTATATTCAGGAGACTTGGCATTCTCTGCTGAGTGGCGTCCGTAATGAGATACACTTACACGGTGTGTCCCAAAAATAACCGAACTTTTTGGATATAAAATAGTAAAATACACATTATATTATCTTTGAAAGTTATTATTTATTTAAAATGACTCCACACAACGTGTCATTTATAGGAATGTTCTTCAGTACCTCGGTTACGGCTGCTTCACTTTTTTCAATTTTTTTTAATTTTTTAAACTTCAATTTCAATTTTTTTTCAAGTTTGACACAAAATTTTATATTTGCTCTTTGTTCCATTTCTTTTTTTGGAACCGTTAGCACACTTTTGGTTATATTGAAATGGCTGTCACTTTTACATCTGTCATCCGACTTACATGAAGTCAGGTGCGTTTGAAAGAGGATGAATGTATCTTTTTAATGTTGCAAATTTTCAATAGATGGCGCTGTATGTTGTATGATTTAAATATAAAGTTCGGTTATTATTTTGGGACACACCGTGTAGTTTCTACAATTGTATTGTAGATATTGGTCAGGACTCGAACCCTGGCCTTTCAAATAGCAATTCGCAATGCTAATCACTCGGCTATTGCGGCCGCCTCAAATATTCGATCTTAGGCAAGGCGGTCTAGTAGTTTCTGAGATATAATTTTTGATTCAAAAGTAATAGATACCACATCCACTTGACATATTTTCCATCCCTGATAATAAGACGTTTAATTAGTGATTTATCGCGATTTTCAGAAGTTTCAAAATATCCGTTATATACGATGTGGGCCTGAATTGGTCCTTCTTTGTGATCTAAGGAATGTGTTAACAAACTTTCATCAAAATATCTCATTCTTTACTTGAATTATCATGTAGTCGGACAGATGGACAGATAGACATGACTTAATTGATTCGTTTCGTCATCCCATGAAGTGCGATATACTCGTATGTAGTCGTAAATATTATATTTCGTTCAAACATTTTCGAGTAGTTCGAGCGTTTTAGCAACGAGTACTATTGCCAATTGTTCGAAAAATATCCAGCACGAGTTCGAGCAATTCGATCTTCTTCAAGCATTCTCGAGCAATTTGTACTAAAAATCTGACTTTTTTCTCAGAAATTTTTCTTTAATTTTAAAAGAATTTATGTGAAATACTAAAAACATTCTGACAGTCAAAATTGAAAAATTTCAAACCACCATTTGAAGCAGTTGAGCAAACGAACGAATTTTGAGCTGATCGCACTGATCGATACCCAGGTATCTAGAGCGCTATTATCTTCTTCCTCTTTATTTTTGTAATTGGTTCGTTTCGATGCAAATTGGAGGCATCCAATGAAGGCAAGTCGTTCTGTTCCTGTTCTTTCAACGAAGCTGATTTTTCCTGCTCTTACTCGCGGGTACTGTGTCGAAAACTTTTAACGCTGGAGTGTTGTCGTCTATACAATCGACTGATATGAACAAGCAAGCGTAGTCGTAGTCGATAAATCCTTCTCAAAATCTTTCTCTCGAAAACTCCTAACGCTGATTCATCGGTTGTCGACATCGTCCAAGCTTCTTCGCTATATACATAGAAGGACCGGGAGAGAACCGATGAGCATCATGTATAGATTGATTTTTGTTGATAGTGAGAGGACTTTACTTTCCAAATGCCTACTCAGTCTAAATTAGCACCTGTTGAAAATAGTGATTTTGCATTGGATTCCAAGGCTGACGATTCTGGTCCGCAGATAGTCGAAATTACCTCAGACTTGAAAGTTATAAAAGCCAAAAGTGATGTGGGAGCCAAGATGCGAGTGCGCTGACTGCTTGTTTGATGATGTGAGATATTTCTTACACTTGTTCACTACCAAATCCAATGCATGATCTTTTGGAGGAAGATTATACTCGCATGGTTCAGCTCGCACTGTTTTTCCAGCTTCAGGTTAAAGAGCTCACCCGGTAAGGAGTACGCCTGATTGAAACTCCATCTTTTCGTATATGGATTATAGTTCTGATTCTGGATAAGAAGTTACAGTTCCAAGACAATAATTCTTACGTCCTCGTCGCATGTGAGCATGCGGTAACCACTCTGTGAGGAGCATTGAATCATAACTAAAAGAGAGGCTGCTTTAGTGGCTTAGTGGTTTTGCAGTGTCTGTTCCCCAGAGGTGCGTCAGCGAATGAGCGCCGGTCTTGAAGCAATCTACGTACTTTAAATGGAAACCTTCGAGATTACGCGCTGTGTTCGGGATCCTCACGTGGAAACCAGCTCCAATGAAAGAAATACAACAGCCTCGGATGTCCATATCTAACTAGAATATTTCATGCCATTACATAAAACCGTTAGTTGTACAAACCTAATATACAGTCAGTACTTAAACAGTACAACCGAGTATAAAAACGAAAAATAAAAAAAAAAATATAGAATGAGAATGATTGAAGCAAAAAGCTGAGTCCTAACCGATCTGATGCTGCCACAAAGAGTTCGTCAGTTCGTCAGCGTACTCCATTGACCAGAATGGCGAACAACACACACACACACACACGCACATCCACTTCAATACGCAGTGCTGCCATAGGGCGGGGCACGTTACACCGAACTCGTGGTGCCTCATACGCATGCAACGCGCACACAACAAATTTACATGCAAATAAGGCAAGAAAATCATGCAAAAATAAACAAAAACAAAAACAAAAAAGAAAAGCTTACATAACTATATACATACATATACACCTACAAAGCATATGGCAGAAAACCTTTTGTTATGCGACCCTTACCCTCACGCGGGTGCGGGCGTTGTGGCAGGTGCCCCAACGGTCGTCGTGCAGATTTTTGATGAAATTTCAAAATTATTCTTCATCTTCTTTGTAGCAAGAAAATGACTGACATTAAATTGATTTGTAAGCGTAAAGCGAAACGGCTGGCACGTTGACTGCCATTAATATGGTGATGTACTCAACGCGTTGCTCCGATGAATCCCTTGTGATTTGAAGCGACCGAGAAGACGTACTACGTCTTGCTTAAGGTAGTTGTTATATTGTACTTGTATGTAGGTGTGCTTGTGTGTGTGTGCGTGCGTACGTCTCTGACTGACGAACTGCCTTAGCTCGCGGCGCGGCGTGTGTAGCTGAGCTGATTGGTTGGGGTTCGAAATCAAAATTCCATGCACATTTCACAATTTCATTAGGCTAAACAGTGTGTATGTGTGTGTGTGTGTGTGTGGGTAGAAAATGAGTGGCTCTTCGCTGGCATTGTGGGTGGGTCTTTGCCTTGAATGTATGCATACATACATACATGGTTACACATTATATATAGTACAACACTTTGCATTTCTTTGCACTTTTGCCACATTTTGCTTTATTTTACTTCATTTTATTATTACTATTGCTCGCGGTGTGCTCCGTGTTTTGTGCCTGGATAATTTCATCTTTTCTGTTTTCTTAGTAATAACACGTCTGAGCGATGGTGCATTGACAGGCTTATGGCAGTCGGCGGTGCCAGTTAGCCAGTCAGCCATGTTGCGTTGAGGCGTTGAAGAGCTCAGTTAGTTATTGAATGTATGTACGTGTATGTATGTATGTGTGTGTGTTTTCCGTCAAAAAGTATATATGTATGTATGTGCATATTAAATATATGTATGTGCGACCTGAACTAATAATACAACAAAAGCGCGTGCAAAATGTTTATTTCATATCACAAGAATTGCAGTAATTTGCTGACGCACTGACATGTTAGGGTGGTTCGTTATGATACCAATTTTTTTTTTCTTCCAAAGAGCAGCTAATTTTTTGGGAGTCATACAATGAGAGTGCTGAGTGCTAGATCACAGAGTCATAACCAGCTTTTCAGACGTCTGAAAACTCGATGAAGAAGTACTCTAGATGCTCTCAATTAATGTGAGGATGAGACTACCAGTTCATTGCAGCGTGTTCCAAGCAGATGCCCCAGAGCTTCCATCAATTATCAGAGCCGCCGAATGGCTGCTCGAATCCAGGGTACATATGTACGTATGCAGCACAATTAACTATCATATATACCGACAATCACGCTACCACTAGATCTCTACCTTAGAACAAGTACTACGCCAAAAATGGCTACAAAATGTAGAAACACTCTGGAAAAAGATCGCTGGTAAATGAAATACAGCAGTGATTTTGATGATTTGAAATAGGGACATCGTAGGCGATTGCACGTCAGAAGAGCTAGCGAGAGGAGGTACCTTTCTAACCATAATAAACCATGCACATGATGCAGGAGAAGCTCTGTCCACAGCTACGGTCGAAGGCAGACAAACATTCAAAGAGAGGAATCATGCACAAGACGCAGAAGTACCTCTGCTCACGGCAAAAGCTTATCCTTATACGGCATTTGGTAAAAAAGCAAACATTTAGTTAGCTGAGTGAGATCACGAGCAGCACGCCCAAACAGATATAGGGATAGCAACCTCACAGTGGCCAGTAATCTCTGACCAGCAGTCATATGTGAGAGCCCTAACTAGACCACAATAGCTGATTGTCAATGCCTCAAAGTAAGTTGCTGATTTTATAAATCGTAGACGGCTTAAAATTGTGGGACTCTCTATTTGTGGGAAGGTATTCAAGCGCACACTACAAATCTCTGTATCTCTATAAGAGGTCGATATTTAGTTCAGCATCCCCTCGCTTTCGATTAAGGTTGCGAGTTATAGGTCGCTACCATAGAAAACCTCCGATCAAATGCAATGGGCACGAAAGCGCTGGAAGAGAGTAAAGAATATCATGTGTAGAAGTTCACGTTGGTGGAGAAAGTTTTTAACTGCCATTTACTTGGGAGTGGCCAGAATTCTTTTTGCAAATTGCGTCAAATATCCCCCGGGAGATAAAGGCACAAGACAAAGACTCTGTGGTTGTGCGTAGGGTTTGGCACCCATCACATTAGAAGCTCTGCTTCAACGAAAAATTAAAATAAGCTCTGTAAGAAAGAATTCCTTTTCGATTACAACCTTAGCTTCGTGAGGCTAAAGTCTGACCTATCTGTCGCCCAAAAAATGTGATGAACGGGACTAAGACGACAGAAGCCGTCTTCCTTAAAGGAAAGTAAATTCGGTTTTCGATTTGAGGGAGGGAGATATTCAGTAACCTAATAATACCATTCTTTGGTATCGCTGTAGGGCGCACGGCGGTAATGATGTTACTGGGTTATTTATAGGCTTGGCATTGGTACTACCATTCCGAAGGACAGGGTTTGAGTCAGTAAACTTTTCTAATTTCTGTCGCCTCTCGGTAGGGCATATCAACCCCTCCGAGTGTATTTATGATATGAAATAAAATCTTTTCATGAAGATACCTCAGCCGTTCGGAGTTAGTTTAGTAGAAACTGGTGTTCTTGTTGTTGATGTAACATCTTTCCAACCCCGCTAAGGTTCAGGTTAGATTAGTTTCACTCATCGAGGTAATCCAAAGGGAGCTCCAAGAATCGAGCTGTTTCGGTGGGTTCGGAGCAAAGGGAAAGGGGGGTTAGATAAGTGGGATTTAAAGGGCATGCAAAGAGGTGGTTAGTGTCGTACGGAGTCATATACCAACCAATGAATAGTATATCTGATTCGAGACTGGATAAATAAGCAATTAGCCGACTACAAAGTGCAGATTGTGTCAGCATTAATCGAGTTTCTCGGGGTTCTCGCGGCAGCACAAGATCTACGTCTGCAATAGGTGTTGATTAAATTCCGGGAACGACGTTCAATGGAAAACAGTTCAAGTAAGAGTTAACGGACTCTCGGTGAATGGAGCTAAAAGCCTGTTCTTGTACGTGGTGCTGAATGGACTTCTTGTAGTCGAGTACTCCCTACATGATGTGCATAAATGGCATCCCAGCAAATGTTGCTTGCTCCGGCGACATCAGAAGACTTCCAGTCACGTTCCCAAAAACATTGTTCTGGCAAGACCGTAGACTTTTCATCTGTGTCTAGCTAGTCGCAGGCGTCCAAGGAGGAGTAGCGTACTTTATGACCGGCCAGCCAATTGTCTTGTATGTAACAGCATCGTTGCTTTGTCTTTTCCACAGTTGCTGCGGGCTAAAGCTTTGAGGATTTTGTTGCGGATATGTACGGATCTGTACTTTTGAGGTCTCATGCGGTTTGAAGGATTCCCAGTATCTACGGCTTGTTAATTGTCGAAAATTTTACGCCATCAACTTTCACATGAATTTCGAGCCGTTGATCCCTCGTCCAGTTGGTGAAAAGGCTGGCCGATGAAGCCAATATTGAGTAATCATCGGCAATCAATGAAGCGTCCTCTGGTAGAGGAGGAGGAGGGAGGAGAATATAAACTGTAGGTCCCTCCCTTTGTAGGAAAATCCGTAACGACAAAGCATGGAGGAGGAGATCGACCGACTATGGACAGTTTGACAAATTCTCCGATAAATATGTATAATAGAATGATCTCTTTAGGTACTGATGAGAAGCTGAGCTAGAGGTGACGGAGTAAGCCTGTGAGGTTGAGATGGGCACCCACTTTTTGTACATATTTTTCAAGGGATATGAGCCAGAGGAATTTGAGACTTTATATTAAAAATGAGTTCTCCTTAGAGCAGATATTTAAACTGAATCCAGTTCTAGCCATATTTTTGATTGTAGCCAGTTCTTTCTTGGTCTTTCCTCTTCGTTAACCACCTCCTATTTGATCCACCGATTAGTTTGGTTCATTAAATCTTACACCCACCCTCACATTTAGATACGTATATATGTCTACCTCGACAAACGTATTTATGTACACATTTACACGAGGTAACCATCAACGTCAGGTCGCTGGGTGGCAATACAAATTTAAAGTTATATGCAATTTGTGTCGTTTTCCAACAAATAACGAGCTAGAAACAATATATACGAGTGTACTCGTGCCCTGGGCGTAAAGGTATACATACTCATACATACATACATATGTACGAGTATATAAGAGAAATGAGAAATGAATAAAATTTTATTTTATGCGTGCAACATGTGTAATCATTCTTTTGTTGCTACTTTACTACCACTGACTGACTGCCAACTCATTTGAGTCATTACTTTTAACGATTAATATGAGACGTACACGCATGCATACATACATGCAAACATATATACATACCTACGCACGTACATTATTATTTATACACATATAAAAACGGGCATTCAAATAACTCCAGTGGCGCTCATTAAAAATTCGTATCGTTTTAAAGTGCCACAAAAGTGCAATAGCGCACCCCCAACCAGATCTTAACTCAGTGGAAAAACGGAAGCAACAAGAGAAAGAAAGATGGATCTGATAGCAAACGAATTTAATAAACTTTTGTGAAGAGAATTTAATATATATGTATATTATTTAGTGAAAAATTCTTAGCGTGAACAAAAGGAGAGAGCCAAAAAGCAGATGATCGGAAACCAAACTAAAACGCTACAGCTCAGCTAGAATCGGAGGCCTATACTCAATTGCCTCTCTTGCGTTCTTGTCGCACACCTTGTAAAATGAGATAAGCAATCGCGTGGAGCCTTGTGCCTCGACTAATAGATAGGAAGCTTTAGTGGTTCCACTCAGACATTTGGTTAAAGCTGACGCGAATGAGAGACACCCTTTTTATTGACCGCCATCGCAGACATTTTACGGATCACGATTTGAGAGCGCGCAACTGGAATGTACGGTGCGGCTGTCCAGCTATTTGATGTCCTTGTAAGTCTAAAAAGAGTCATCACTGCCATGCGTGAAGTGCTTTGACCGAAAGAAGGACGAAAGAAGGTGGATCCTCACAACGTTTACTGCAACGGCCATACGAGGAGTCCAAATTTGGTGTAGGATTACAAAGGGGAGAGAGACTCTGCCGTAGAGTACTATCGTTCACCCAGATGGGGGAGTGACTTATCTTAATCCACTTTAAATTTTAAGTTTTTTATCTAGTGTGAGAACTTTAAACGCACCTAAGAAGCTCCTCGATGTTAAAATCGTGCTTGGCGACTGCTCGAAGTAAAGCCTGGTGCGATGAGAATTGTCGTACCGCAGTGGAGGGAATACAGGCTTGCTTATGTCTCACGCATGTAATGTTAAGTACACCGCTAACGAACTGATTAAAGCTTAACCGAATGGCTTCAGCATAAGTAACTCCAACACCGACAAGAATCTAGTGTCGTCTAAGTGCGATTCGTAGGAGTCAACAAGTTAAACCTCGCCGAGCAGCACCAAAACCTGCGTTTGGATCGGAAAGGACATCTCCGAGCCGGTCGATACCAAACGAGATTTTTGCTGTGAATTTTTCAATAAAAAGCTGAAGAAAATAATAAAAGCCACAGAGCTAACCTGAGGAGATACAGTCTTCTATAAACAACGTAGAAGTGCTAGCGTAAGCCGAAGTTATTCCTTGTCCTCCTTTTACCAAACTGGATGAGGAAACCAGAAACATGGATCTAAGCATCAGCCGAATCAGTAATATCGCTCCATTCATATATTCTTTTCGCTGTTTGGCGCCAGTTGCCAATACGCAAAGGACCATAAATCGCTTGCAAAACTTTTCTTTCGAAGACTTCCACGACCGCCTCATCAGATGAACGTTGAACGACTTGTAGAGTTTGGTCTTCGTTCGCAAAGGAGCACTTTACTTTTTCTGACAGCGCTTCTGGTGTTGTCCACTGTTAGCTTACACAGCCGTTCAACTGCTAATAAAAATTCATAGAAAGCCTCTATTCAAGGGTCTTTTCCAAATATGGCTCATGGTGAATATATGGTCGAGGAAGGATTTACCAGGTCTAAAGCCGCACTAAAAGGTTCTCGTAAGTACCTCATATGCGTTATTTAGGAGGCTAATCCCATTATAATTGGAGCAGACCGTGAGGATTGGGCAGAGCACACTTAAATTCCACCAATCTCCGGATAAGCCTTCGTCCGACCATATTCTACAAAGAAGTTGAAGTATCCACCTTGTTGCCTCTTCCCCACCATGTTTAAATAGCTCTGCCGGTAGGCCGTCAGCGCCAAACGCTTTGTTGCTCTTTAAACGGGCAATCGATATTCGAACCTCAACATAGTCGTGTCTTTTCCATTGTCAACGATTGTGGTTTCGGCATCATTATCACGGGGTGTTTCATTTTCACTGCCATTTAGCAGCCTGGAGAAGTGTTTCCTCCATAAATCTAGTATACTCTAAGTATCAATCACGACATCAGCTCTTCAGCTTTGACTGGAGTTTGTTCCGGTCTGGAAACCTTCTGTAAGTCGCCGTATCTTTTCGTAGAATTTTCAAGCGTTACCCTTGTCGGCCAGCTTCTCAAGCTCTTCATACACACGCATTTCGGCCTCTTTCCTGCAAATGCGTCTTGGTTCCCTCTTCAGCTCTCGGTATCTATCTCACTCCTCTTGTGTTGTGGTCGATCGCAGGGTTGCGAGGTAGACAGTCTGTTTTTTCCTCACTGCAGTTCGACATTCCTCTTTTTCTGGCACTACCGAAATCCAATTGTTTCCGTAGCGGCAGTACGTAATGAATTTGAGATGCCGATCCACAATGCCTTTATATAAAACAATGTGATGTGTGACATATTTTAGTGAATTTTTAAAGAGTCAGTGGAGCCACTAGATCATATCGACGGAATATATGACAATACTCCGGCTCTCAAAGTATTCTATGCAGTACGCACTGGTGGAAGCAGAGGAAGAAAAAGATCCCTTCTCTGAAGCAAGGATCATCTGGAAAAAGACTTGGCTTCGCTTGGTGCATATAATTTGCGCCGGACGGCTTTAAAACCCAATGCATACGCCAAAGAGGAAGAAGGAGAATTTCAAAATTCAACTTATTTCTAAAGAATGGAATTGTCTTCGGAACTCATAAAAGCGGTAGAGATGGACTTGAGGTAAGTAGTAAAAAGCAAATTGCTTGCCTATAAGGATTTCATAATAGACCGATCAGACCCGGAGCATCTTCAAATTTTAAATGAAAGAGCTTTTATGTTGCACTGATTTTAGTTCTTCGAGAAAAAACAAAAACAAAATGTTTCACTTGAATTAAGCAGAATTTTTCAGAGTACAACAAAGGCCTTTGTTGCAAATCTTTGAGCAAAAATTGCAGTATGCGAATTTTTAGGCCAATAAAATAAAAAAAAAATAAAAAAAAAATAAAAAATATAAAAAATACAAAAACCTGGTACTTGTTGTTTTTGTATTCGTTGGCTTAAATACACATTTCTCAATGTCAACACGGTGACTTCAGTGTTGAATTAATATTTTTGTTGTTGTTGTTGTTGACACTGTCGTTGTTGTACACATGATTAATGTCGAATTTAAGCATTTCAAGTGATGTTAACAAATCGCCAGAAATAAAAATAATACAAAAAAACAACAAAATTAACAATGATGAGCGCAGTACAACAACGTTGACAATGACTGCCCAATGAAACACAAACAATATTAATTGGCCATATTCAGTTTTGTTATAATTTTTATTATCGCATTAATTTCTCAAAAATTTATTTCAAATAACAAAAAAATATTGATGACAAAATATGTATATTAATGACAAAAAAAAGAACAAAATATTGAAAAAACAAAAACAATGCCAACTCACACGAAAATCACATTTAACCAAAATTAAACGAAATTAAAACGCGACGATTTTTTAATCAACGCCTTAAGCGCCCAATAACAGCTATAAATATATATATATAAATTTTTATATGTGTCTGTATGTATGTACATATGTTTGTGTTAAATACGTTGATTTTATATTTATTAATATTTTCGATGTTTGCTCATTTTAGCTGTGCGTCGCCGCCGCAGTCGCCGCTGGCTGCTGTTTGATTGGTCATTTTGCTAGCTGATTGGCTGTGTAGATCGTTTGGCGTTAATGGAATCTGAGCATTTCACATAAGTCACTGTCAAAAGCGATCGATATGCGGATCTGTGGGCCACTGTATATATTTATAGGGTTAAGCATTTTGCGGTTTCGAGAATAAACCTACATATGAAAATGCTTTCAATTTTTTTTTTTCATAAAATAATTTTTTTTTATAAAGTTTGAGTCTTGGCATTATATGTATGTATGTTAAACAATAGTCAAATGGTCTCCTCGCGAATTTCTGCAAACTTTGATCTGTTTGAGGTAATTTTCAACCCCTTCTTAGCACATATTGGCCGGCACCTCAGTCATAACTTGACGAATTTTAGTTTCCAAAGCTCAAAGGTTAAAGGTTTATCCGCATAATTACGATATTTCGCATAGTACCACAACAAATGGTCCAACGAAGTCAAATGGCACGATCTAGGTGCTCAATTGATATCGCCAAAGACGGGAAACCGTGAAATTTCTCTCAGAAGAAAGCCATATTCGCTCGTGTTGTGTGGCATGTGGCACTATACCTATATCTTGTTGAAACCACAGATTGTCCAAGTCGTGTTTGTCAGTTCTAGTGACATAGTCGCCGTTGTCGTTTTAAAAGAAGTAAGCTCCAGTCATGACGGCCGCGGTAGCCGAGTGGTTAGCATTGCGTACTGCCATTTGGGAGGCCATGGTACTACCACCATCCGAAAGTTATAGAAAATTAATTTAATTAAAAAAAATAAGTTAAATTTTCTAATTGCGGTTGCCCTCGGCAGGGAATGTCAACCCCTCCGAGTGTATTTCGGACATGAAAATCAAAGCTCCTCATAAGAAACCGTCAGCTGTTCGGAGGCGGCTTGGTATAAACTGTAGGTCCCTCCATTTGTTGGAAAGAACATCAAGACGCAAAACCACAAATTGGAGGAGGAGCTCGGGCGAAGGCAGCTTCAGCGGTTACAGAGCGTTTTTTATATAAGGTTCACTCACAGCTGCGTACCAAAGGGCCAAACAGAAAGTAAGTTTGTTTGGTTGTAATGGCCTCTCTTCAATTAATTGAGGATTCGTGAGCTCTAAATTCGACTGAAAAAAATTTTGTTCGAAAAATCGTCGTCCACTGCTTGTTGTTCAAGCCCCCAATCGATGCGTGTACGGCTGGCTTCAGTTGTTGTGTGACTTTATATGGATGAAGGTGTAAGTCAGACTCTTGTTGGACACAATGTGGTGATCTAGAGACTGATGCCCAGAATATACTGAATTTATGGAGGGAACGCTTCTCCAGTCTGCTAAGTGGCAGGGAAAGTGTAACACTAGGACCCAAACCCGAACCCGATTCCCCAATCGATGGCGATGGAACAAATGTTTCATTATCCGACTATGAAGAACTTCGAATAGCTACCTCACAGTCTGCGCCAAATACCATGGAATAAGCCTCCTTAATATCGCATTTACAGCCCTACAGCCCAGTGCTTTTGAAACCCCGAAATGGATAACCCTATACATATACACATGCCATCAAACATCTTTTTTTCCTTTTTTAAATTTTTTTCCGACGTCTACCGCTGATTGGTTGTTGCTGCTGTTGTTATGCGATCGTGAAGTAGCACGCAGCGAACTGTGCATATTTTTTTATTTTTGGGTTTGAGTATTCCAGCTACAGGCTGCCTCCTACCCCGCCTTAAACGTCTTTCGACTGTCGACAGTTAACAAACAACTCATCATATTTTCCATGCCAACGAACACATGCAATTAATATTTAGGGATTAGTCGATCATCGATCGCATAATGGTATTTTAATGGCTACAATAGCCCATTCGCCATCAACCAGCCATTTCTCTCACAACAACTATGGGTACACACTTGTGTGTGAGTGGGTGTTCGTAGAAGAGCCATCATCATCATCATGATCGTCATCATCTTTTTCTTACCTCACCGAATTATGAGTGATACACAACATTTATGGTTTATGTAGAGCTAAAATTTAAATTGAAAAAAAAAAAAATAAAAAATTATATTCTTTTTTTTTGCTGAAAATAAAATTATAATTTTTCGTCGCCGATTTATCTGGATTAAATTTGACTATGCGTGAATGAGTGGATTAACTTTTCGCTTGGCTTTTGATCCCGATATTATTTGTTGGTTGTCATAAATCACTCATATTTTATACAAACATATAAATGTATACATATATATAAATAATAAAAAAATCTATACATATGTACGAGTATATATATATACACTTATGTATGTATATACGTCAATTAATAATTTTATTTTTTATTTTATTTTTGTGAAATTTGCAAATGAACAAAAAATAAATGAATCTTCTTATAAAATAAAAAAAATTATTTTGCATTTTCGCCCGTCTACCGTATGATTTTGAAGGTTGTATGCCTTCAAAGACATTTCTGATGTGTCAAATATTCAGTACAAGGTTGGTTTATTGGTTGATTGAAAGAAGGAAATTGAGGAGCTGACCGCAAGCGGATGCACCACTTTAGCTATTGAGCAAGCTCATTGTGCCCACCTCCATGAGGTTCAAGCTGGGAGCATAGTGGAAGTTGTGACGTCTCAATCGGCTGATGTATCGCTACTACACCCTTAGTTACACGTATGCTGAGTTCTCTTTTGCTTAATGCAAGTAACAATTTGATCTGTTCACTATCCACACCGCCCCATAATAATTTATTGGTACGACGTACAGTGGAAGAGTTCAAAGACCTTAACTATTCCTTTATGGTTCACTGCTTTTAGCAATATTTGCAGGTGAGGCAGATTCGAGGCAGTCAATGGTGATATCCTCGGCGGCGGCGCCAGCCCGAGCTAGCTTGTTCGCCTTTCATAGCCTTCTACAACCACATGACCTTGAACCCCACTGTATTTTCCAGTGATAGTTTGTTAATTTCCCTTCTGTATGTTTTTACATATTTGGAATTTGCGTTGACGCTTTTAATTGCTTAATTGTCATTTGACTGTCTACCAGAGACTTGAACGATTTTCTCGTTAAATACACGTAGGTTGCCTATTTGGCACCAGTGGCTGCCTCCATTTAGACCCATCAGTATATGGATATCTTCATTGTTACCGATGGTGGTTTACAAAGGAGTTGAGTGTACGCTTGAAACAGTTTTGGGATATATGGCAAACTTATTCCAAAATACTGAGTCTTCAACCGCAACTGTAAGAAAACTATTCTCGTCTTCCAGGCAGTTTATGTATCTAGCGAGTTCACCAAATCGTTTCGATATCGGATACAACAACTCGCATAGGAGGTCATTCAGTGCGTTCATACACTCGCGTGTGCCGTAAGATATCATTAGCCGATGCCACTGCGCCGATAGCTCTGCTTTTTCCTGTAAAGGAAGTAATGCGAATGGATCTCGTATCAAGAGAAGAACGACGAAATATAACTTATCACCGCGTTTTGGCTAACGCGTAACCCAGCAATAACACCAACAACAATGTCAGTCCTGAAATCCAACACAGAATCGCTTTTGTCAACAGATGCCACTCTGGACTGAGTAGGCGATTGATGGTCCTTTCTCGTCGAACAAACAAAAACCACGCTCCATAAGTCGCTCATCGTTTATGCCTTATTATAAAGGGTGGTTAAATTGTAAGGGCCGATGTTGAATGTGAACCACACCTAAACGCCAAGTTTTTTTCCGAATTTAATTTGACATTTCTCTATTTCAGACTTACTCAATTTGAACCATGGAGAGATACACAATCCAACAACGTGTTAAAGTTATCCAGACTTATTATGAAAATTTTCAAAGAAAATCATCTTCAGTGATGAGGCACATTTTCACCTCAATGGATTCGTCCATAAACAGAATTGCCGCATTTGGGCGAATGAGAATCCAAGAGTGATTGTCGAAAAACCAATGCACCCACAAAGAGTGACTGTTTGGTGCGGTTTATGGGCTGGCGGCATCATCGGGCCGTATTTTTTCCAAAATGAGGCCGGTCAGGCAGTTACTGTGAATGGTGTTCGCTATCGTGAGATGATAACGAATTTTTTATGACCACAATTGGAAGATATGGATGTGGACGATATGTGGTTTCAGCAGGACGGTGCCACTTGCCACACAGCTAACGAAACAATGGCTCTTTTGCGCAACAAATTCAATGGCCGTGTTATCTCACGTAATGGCGATGTCAATTGGCCCCCAAGATCATGTGATTTGACACCGTTGGACTTTTTTCTCTGGGGTTATTTGAAAGAAAAGGTGTACGTCGATAAGCCAGCAACAATTCAAGAGCTAAAGGATGAGATAATTCGGCACATTAACGGCATAGAAACTCCATTATGCCTCAGCGTCATCGAAAATTTGGACCATCGTATGGAGGTGTGCCGCTGAGGTCGCGGCGCTCATTTGGCCGATATTTTGTTACATACATAATTGAGTAATACCAATATATCATAATAAAATAAAATTTCAATAATTTCCTAAATAGTTTGTGTTTTATTCAAAATCAACATCGGCCCATGAAAATTTAACCACCCTTTATATGCAGAATCGTAGATAATGAACACATCCAATGAGCGAGCATTAGTAGTTGATTTTCGCGTGGAGATTTAAAAGAAATGAACTGTAAATCAGTCCATTTAGAAGTTTTACTAAAAAAAATCACCCCTACCATTACTCTACGGCCAGAAAATGTAGGTAGATTTATAAGTTTTAGGGGGCTAGTATACGGTAGAATATTTTGCCTAGAATCCCAGTGGAAATGACGCAAAGTTAACAGCAAATACTGTTTTTGAACAGACTAAATTTTATCAGAATGGACATCATAATTAGGATTCCACACCACTGAGCCGTGCTTTACATTTGTCATGGCATGACATTGTTATTGCACCAAATTGCGAAATTATTTAAATCGGTTTGTAAATAACACCTTTCGTTAATTGAGGAATATGACTTAAACAGCTTTACATCATCTGCGTACAATAAAATTTTTGAATATTTTATGACCGAATACAAATCATTAATAAACAACAAAAACAGTATCGGACCAACGTGGCTGCCTTGCGGAACACCTGAGGTTAAGGGGGGACATCTGAGTAACTCAAAAAAAATAAGCGGATTTTCTGGAATTTTTTTTTACCAAACGAAAGAGCCAATCGAAATTTTGTAAAGTAGGTTTTATAATATGCGATCCGATGTACAAAATATGATTTTTTGAAAGAAATCGAAAACAAAATGGCGGCTGTGCAGCATTTCTTCGTAGGCCCTATTTTTGGGAAGGGGGTCCATGGCCGGAAAGCTAACGTCCTTAATTTTTGATCTGGAACAAAAAATAAAGTTTTGTTAGTTTTTATACATCAACAGCTATCGACACACGTAGGATTTTTTCGATATATTGATTTTTCGCAAAATGGTGCGTGATCGAAAAAAAAGTTCAAATTTTCACGAGAAAAAAAGTCCAAAAATTGTTTATAAAACAAAAAGTAAGCAATATAAAAAAAAATTATACGTGTGTCGATAGAGGAAGGAATTTTGAATATACTGTCAAAATTTCAGATCGATCGGTTAAGATTTGCTCGAGTTATGTTTCCGGCCGTCTAAAAAAAAGTGGTTTCGAGAAAAACGCGTTTAAAGTTATTATATATATATAGAATATGCCTATGAGGCATTGCCACAGAATGGAAAATTTGGGCATTTAGACACTTTTGCCGGATTCTATCTTGTGGTATATTGTTTTTAAGATCCTAAAGCATCTTTTAAACGAAAAAAAAATTTTTTGATTTTTTCAAAATTTTACTCAGATGTCCCCCCTTAATCAATTATGTCCGAGAAGGAATCTTTAAATAAAACTATTTGTCTTGTGTTACAGAGATAAGATGATATCCATTGGATCTAGATCTAGTTTTTTAATAAGTATAATATGATTTACTCTATCGAACGCTTTACTAAAGTCTGTATATATAACATCAGTGTTCTTGTTTTCCCTAAACCCATACAGTCTTTTACGATTTACGTTCCTCAACCGATGGAACTATTAGATGTACGAGATATATGTACATAGTTCAGGCTAGGTCATATCGTTCGAATTAATGCAAACACTGCAGCTTTAAAAGTGTTCGATGTGCAATCAGGGAATGAAAAATACCTTCACTCCGTTGGCATGCACCCCGATTTAATTTTGTATTTCCAATCAGCGCCAAAAAGCGAAAAAATAAAACGAATGGCGATATTGTTGCTTCTACTACATAAAGTTGTGTAAGCGGAAAAATAAATATAGCTCATGCACATATAATATACACAGAGCCTCTCTACTCAGAGCCTAGAGTCTAGGTCTCTAGATCCAAGGGTTTCAGTATAATAAGACAGACTATACAGTACCTTAGCAAGACAACAGTTTATTCGATGAAAGGACACAACAGCATAGCTCAGGTTGATACACAGCACTAAATTTTCTTTACAAAAAAAGATCACAATTATTGGATAAAGCATTAAGAGAGAACAAAAATATTTAAATTTTTTTTTAAAATATTCAATAATATATAGGAGGCTGCAAAGTATTGCATACTGTCACTCTAAGTGCCAGGGTTCGGGTCCATCCAAAATTATAGAAAATTAATTCTTTTAATTGTGGTTGCCTTCCGCGTGTATTTCAGATATGAAATAAAATCTTTTCATCAAAATCCACCGTTCGGAGTCGGTTTAGTATAAACTGTAGGTCACTCCATTTGTTGGAAAAACACAAAACCATAAAGCGCCAATTATATACATATGTATAATAACTCGAAATCAACCAAATATATGGAACCCGCTCCAACAATAAATATAATTGAACAGTGGCTCCACTTGTATACTCCTCGCTGCCGATTTATTTATTTTCCTCTTTTATTAAGCGTTTATTCTTAAATATATTTTTTACGATGACATTTGCCTTAATTTATACGACTTTCGAAAGAAAGTAAATGGAAGCGTCATTCGATCGGCTGCGTTAATTGTCTGACTTACTGCCTCAACGACTGACTGACGGGCAGGTGTGCGCGCTGAGTACATACGTACTCATGTACATATGTATATCCGCGGTCTGGCGGGAGCTACATAAAAGAGATTATTATTATTAAATATTTGAATGCTTTACGACTTTAATACAACTTTTCTTGTTGTTGTTGCTGTTGTTCTTGCTGTTTCATAATTAAACAAAATCAGAAATTGAAATTTAAATTAAACCGAAACGAAATCGAAAATCAAAATATTAAATTATCATTTGAATCGCTGATTTCACGTTTCATTTATTCTGTTTTTTTTTTTTTTATTTTACGTTTTCTTTTCTTTTTTTTCTCGAATCTAGTGATCGTAGCTGATCGTAGCTGAAGTTAGCTGTTCCACTATGGCATTTCATGCTAACATAAAGTCGGTAGAGGCGTCGAACCGCAACAATTGGGCGTTTTTATTCAAGTAAAAGTTAAAAAATTTAAACGACAGTTGGCAGCTGCCGCTCGTTGTTGGTCGCTTAATTTAACAAAAGCGGTTTTTTTCATTTTTTTTCTATTGTTGGTATGCTACTATTTATATTAACAAATATATGTATGTAGTTGCATATTTCGGTATGATACGAATATTCAGCCATCTGTTAATACATATGTATCGAGGTGCTGGCGGTTACGGCTGATGATCAATTAGTGAGATTTGTTGATGAGCGCTTTTGTTTTTGTTAATGTGCTTGGGAGTTTAACGGTCCATTGTGGTTGTTCTTTTTGTATCATATTATATTTTAGTTTAATGGCATGCAAATACCTACATATAATTAGTTAGACAAACAAACATATGTATATACCTCAATATTGCACATTGGAATATATTTATATAAGTTTTTGTTTTTTGCATAATTCATATGTCTTGCTGCCGTATTAATAGCCATAAATTTCTGCTTATTATTATTAAGATTTTATTTCTTTGTATGTACATATCTACGTGCATATATATAGTATATATATATATCAATTCATTTAGTTGCGAGTTTAGCTTTTTAATTTATTTGTTTTTTTCGTTTACTTGAATCTTTTACTTAAGTATTCGCTTATTTTTTTTATTTATATAATAATTATATATTTTATAAGAAATAAATTAATAATGTACATTTTATTATATCTTTTATATACATATATATTATTTACTTATATTTATTTATATTACTTTATCTAGTAAGAAGTCATCCATTTTTGCTTAAAAGTGTAGCCTATTTCTACTATACATAATTAGAATTATGGGATTTATGAAATTTTTATAACTATTTGAAGGTAAAATCAGTATGCCTCCTGATAGAAACACCCGTCTCCATCAGCAACAAAAATGGCACAATCGATTTTCTCTTGAGGCCGATTCTTCACTAACCAAATCAGTCGCCAGAGACAGGAACATATGGTAATCACTTGGACCGAGGTCCTGACCATAAGATGGATGCATAAGAACCTCTCAACCAGCTTCTAGCGAGTCACTAACGATATGTGTAGTCTGGCGTTGCCTTGTTAAAACACAATTTTCCTCCTGTTTGTCATAGTTGGGCGATTCTGAGCGATCGCTTCCTTCAGATGGTCCAATTGCTGACAGTGCAGTTCCGAATTAAAGGTTTAGCTGTAGAGGAGCAGCTTTTACTAGTTAATTCCTTGCCGATCCCACCAAATATACAACGAAACCTAACGTTGCTGTTCGCAGATGGAAGTTTGGTCTATGAGACTTTTTCTCGTTAACTCATGTGGTGACCATACATCGAGCTTCTTTGTGTATACAGCCTTTTTCAGATGGTACTAAGCTGGTTTTGGAGTGATTTCCATTATTTTCTCGATATTTTCGACAGGATCATAAATATTCTACACATTTTCAGCTGCCTGACTTGCGTTTACGCATTTATCAAAGAACATTTGTAGAATACGAGGTGTGACAATTAAGTAATGATACTGATTCCATAAAAACCGAGTATTTCAAAATTATTCTACAACTCTGCCATCTCCTTCAAAGTAGTCCCCTTGGGCAGCTGTACAATGATTCCAGCGCGTTTTCCAAGCTTCGCAACATTTCTGGAACGCTTCGACTAGGACGTCCCCGAGTACCCTCGTCACGGCCGCCTGGATGTCCTCAATCGACTCAAAATGGGTTCCTTTGACCACCGCTTTTGTTCTAGGGACCAAAAAAAAGTCGCAAGGTGACATATCGAGCGAATAAGGCGGTTGTTGCAACACGGCGATCCCTTTAGAGGCCAAGTATTGGGACACGCTGAAGGCGGTGTAGCACGGCGCGTTGTCGTGATGAAGGATCCAGTTGCGAGCGATGTCTGGCCGCACCCCCTTGACTCGTTTTCGCATTCTTTCGAGTACTTGGCGATAGTAGACTTGATTTACGGTTTGCCCGGTGGAAGAAATTCTTTGTTTACGATTACACGGCTATCATAAAAGGCAAAAATCATCGTTTTCACCTTTGACTTGCTCATGCGAGCTTTAAACTTAAACTTAAACTCTTTACGCCATCGAAAGAACTGGGCACGACTAAGGACACTATCACCATGCACTTTTACAATTTTAGCGTACATTTCCGAAGCTGTTTCGCCCAATTTGGCAAAAAATTTTATCGCGACGCGTTGCTCTTCGTTTTTTCATTTTCGTGACGAGCACCACGAACACACGTTTACTCAACACGACACAGCAGGCGAACCAAACAAGCTAGAGCGATGGCAATCAATGGAGAGGAGAAGGATGCCGGGAGAAGGGAAAGGAAATTGCAAGGTCGCAGGGTTACCACAATCGCGGCATTATAATCAGTCACACCTCGTATAGCATGATTTTTT